>CM076573.1:715996508-716287986 GCA_034641835.2 Pinus albicaulis | reverse complement strand
GAAGGCTGAAACTCTGAAAAATCAGACACCTGAAACAGCTAAAACTCTTCCACCAAAAGTGGAGGGTACTGAAGCTCTAGGGGGCTAGGTTCCCACTTAGATGAGCAAAAGCAGATCAGAAACAGGTCGAAACGGGCTGAGACAGAGGCTGGAAAACCCTGACAGAAGCTTCAGAAAAACCCAGAAAAATTTCAGAGAAACAGCAGAAAAATGTCCAGGTCGCAGTTTTTGACCTGTTTTTCGCTCCGGTCGCAGTTTTGGGGCTGTTTTCTGCGACCTGAAGCTCCAGGTCGCAGTTTTTGGGCAAAAAAGTGCGACCTGCACTTCCGGCGCTCTCGGCGGCAGATTTCCAAAAAAAAAAAAAAAAATGTCGTCTCAGCTGCGCCTGATGTCTGTCACCTGCGCAATAGGGCCTGAAACACGCGGAAGTTAGAAATTTTAATGTTTTAGGGTGTTGTAGGGGAAAAACACCATGAAAATAGGAAAAACAAAAAGCTGAAAAGAAACCCTAGGGTCTGAAGTAGCTGGATATGCAGGAATATGAAAAACGACAGCAGTCATAATTTAAAACCCGTGTGGAGTCGCCATTTGTTAGTATGAATCCTTTGTCGAAGTGTACGAAAAAGGACCACTTTAGCTATGCATAACTAATAGCCCTAACAACAAAATTGGCTGCCAATATCTTCAGATCTGCGGTTAGTTGAACATAAAAGAGCTGCAAAAACCAGATCTATGCATGGAAAGACATTAAGCAGAAAAAATAAGGGTTTGCTCCATATACCAATAGATAAGACAAGAACAATTTTTGAAAGAATTTTTGTATTAATCGGGCACCTGGGAGGAAAACAAGAAGGCATATCCAATTCTCCTCAGTGGGATGGGTTCTTGGAAGTCCTCAGCACTTCAGATCTAAAATCTCTCTCTCTTGTTGGTGTAGAAAACCCACACAAAGAATGGAACTCAAAGGGAGCTCTCACAGCAAATGGAAGAAAATGGTGACCAAGTGTATAGATCCAGAGTGATCTAATAGGCAACAAAAGGTGAAGAATGGTAGGAAAAACCCTCCTATTTATAACAAAATATTGGGTCATTCTAGATCTTGCTGCATGGGTTAACCAGATCTAGATCCACTTTTTATGGAATATTTTATTATATTTGTTGGAGGGAAAAGGTATTTGACTTGGGTCAAATCCCTTAATTTGTCAAAAATAAATAAATAAATGATTTATTTATCTTTTTAAGGAAGCTGTTAGAAGATAATCAAATAAATAATGATTTATTTAATTATTTAAGGAAGTGGTTGAAAGATAATTAAATAAATAATGATTTATTTAATTATTTGTGGGTGATTTGGTCATATTTAACAAAGAATATTATCTAAATAAGATTTAAATAATTATTCCTAGAAAATAATAAGATAAATAAAGGTTTATCTAATTAATTTCTTTGTTTTTGGGTTAAACATGACTGGGAATAATAATTAACTTATGGTTTAATTAATTATTCCATGAGGAAAATCAAACAAATATAGGTTTTTGAGAGTGCAAGCTTCTGTGATCCATAACATATTAGATTATAAATCTTTCGGGAAATCACATGAGAATTTTAGGACCATAAAATTCTCATGTGATTTCCCGAAAGATTTATAATCTAAAATATAGGTTTGTTTAATATTTCCTTTTGGGGTTTCATGTTTAGACCATAAACAACCTAATAAATGTGGTTTATTAAGTTATTTAACATAGTGAAAGCAATTTTACTTAGGGTAAAATTGGTCTTACATGGTGTACTTGGGTCCATCTAATGATAATAGGTTAGATGACCAAAAAATGGTGTAACGCTTTCAATAAAATTTAATCTCAGAATCCTTGGTTAAAAATTATTAGGCTTAGAAATTAAGCCTTATCTGAAACCTTATCTGCTTGGATGGATACACAAAAAAGTAAAACTAAATGTAATCAAGCAATGTAAGGTTAAATTTGTAATTGCTTCTAAATTGGTGGATGAAGTAGAACTGGATGTGATACCATTGGATATCTGTGGTATTTTGTTAGGGAGTCCCTATCTTTATGGTAGGAAAGAAATTTTCTTTCGACATGAAAATAAGTACCAAATGACAAAATATGGGGTAGATTATATTCTAAGAGCTCATCAAACCAAGGTCAATGCCAATCTTGTAAGTGCAAGACATATGAAGAGATTGGTCAAGTCCAGCAAGGGGTTTTTTCTCATGGTTGTGAGAGAAAAAGATGCAGAAATATCTGATGCTTTCCGAGGATGTGATCCGGCTCATAAACATGAATTATGTGATTTTATTTCTAACTATGATGAGTTGTTTCAGGAACCCAAAGGATTGCCTCCGAAACGATAAATCCAACATGAGATCCATTTGCAACATGATTCTCCATTGCCAAACATTGGTATGTATAGGATTTCATCTATCGAGATAGAGGAGACCAAAAAATAGATACAATAATTGTTAAACCAAGGGGTCATTCGGCCAAGTACTTCTCCTTGTGGCTCTTGATCATGTTACTATCGAAGAAATATGGCACATGGAGGATGTGCGTGGATTATCGGGCGCTAAACAAAATCACGGTGAAAAATCGATACCCTCTCCCTCGCATTGATCATTTGTTAGATCAATTAAAGAATGTTATCTATTTCAAAAAATTGGATTTGCATAGTGGTTATCACCAGGTCATAATTGCAAAGCAGGACGTGTGGAAAACTGCCTTCAAGACCAAAAAGGGGTTGTTCGAATGGATGGTGATGCCATTTGGACTGTGTAACACTCCAGCCACATTCTTGAGGGTCATGGATGATATTTTTAGGCCTTTCATTAATGAATTTGTCCTTGTGTATTTATATGATATTCTTGTCTTTAGTAGGACTTGGGATGAACATGTGTTCCATGTAAATAAAGTGTTTGATGTATTAAATAGAGAAGAATTGTAGGTAAAATTGTCAAAGTGTGAGTTTGGGAAAACCTCTTTGGTTTACTTAGGTCATATTTTCGGTAATGGTTAATTAAAAATAGACCCCTCCAAAGTTGAGGTGATTGTAAAATGGCCTAAGCCTACCAATGTAATAGAGGTCTGTAGTTTTCTAGGTGCAGTACAGTACTGGAGGAGACTCATTTCCAACATCTCCGTTATTACATCACCCTTACATGCACTGACAAGTGTAAAACAAGCCTTTCAATGGGGAGGAAAGCAACAGAAGTCCTTCGAAGCACTGAAAGAGAAAATCAACACCCCACCAGTACTGGCTTTACCCAATCTCTAGTAGCCTTTTGAGATCGAAACTGATGCCAGTGGGTACACCATGGGAGTTGTACTGTGCAGCAGAAGAAGGCAATATGTTACCATTCAGAGAAGTTCTCCCAGGCTGTCATCAATTACCCCACTTACGAGAAGGAACTATATGCCTTGGTACAAAGTGTGAAAAATTCGAAACACTACCTGATCGGCAAGGAAACCATTATCCATACAGATGACCAACCCTTGCAATATCTTCAGTCATAGACCAAGCTACAACAGTCTCGTCATTTCAAGTGATGGGGTTTCTACAACAGTTTCATCTGGTAATAAAGTATAAGAAGGGCACTAGTAACAAAGGAGCAGATATGCTCTCTCGCACTCCTATTGCTGCTTCTATCATTTTGCATAATGCTTTGTTTTCTTTTGAAAGTTATGCTAAATAATATGCTAACGATGATGAATTTAAAGCAATATATGCAAAACTAACTCCTGGTTCACAGGTGGACAGCTATCATTTTCATGGGAAGTTGTTGTATCACCTTGGAAAATTGTGCATACCCACAGCAGAAAGGGTACATGTAATTCGAGAGGCGGATACCTCTCTTGTGCCTAGTCACTTTAGTGTGTTGGACATTTGGGTTCAACACTACCTGTGTGTTTTGCGACATGGACTAACTGCCTCTCGTGGATCCTAACTTTGTCGATTGTAGTGGAAACTAAAGCCTGCAGGTTTTGGTCTAACGGAAATTTTGATTCCAACAAGTGGTATCAGAGCGACAGGGTCTCGAGTTCGAAACTCACCTGCCTCACGTTGGGGGCGAGATTGTTGGACATTGGGTTCAACACTACTCGTGTGTTTCGCGACATGGACTAACTGCCTTTCATGGATCCTAACTCTGGCGATTTTAGCAGAAACTAAAGCCTGTGAGTTTTGGTCTAACAATAATCGTGATTCCCACATGGTGTCGAAAAAATCTTATGTCATTTGCAAAGGTTTTTCTTTTGGCCCCATATGAAAAAAATTGTAACCCATTTTGCAAAGGGATGTGTCATGTGTTCTATTTCAAAGCCCTTTAATAGAAAACTCGGGCTCTACACACCACTCCCTATTCTGGGTCGTCCATGGGAAAGTGTGTCGATGGACTTTGTAGGAGGTTTTCCTATGTCTAGAAAGGGTCACGACTATTTGTATGTTGTCGTAGACCGCTTTAGTAAAATGTGCATATTAATGCCTTGTAAAAATAAGGTCACTGCTGAGCAAACTTCTTATCTTTTTTTTCAGTTTTTTTGGGTCCACTTTGGGTTTCCCACATTGATTGTGTCAGATCGAGACTCTCACTTCCTTGGAGAGTTTTGGACCAACTTGTGGCATATGATGGACACCAAGTTGAAGAGAAGTACTGCATTCCATCCACAAAACGATGGAAAGATAGATGTCATCAATTGTACCGTGGTACACTTATTGTGGGGCTATTGCAGCAAACATCTCAAGTTGTGGGATGAGCATCTTCCATATGTGAAACACGCTTACAACCGAACATTGCATTCCTATACACAACGTTCACCATTTGAGACATGCTTTGGTTACTTACCAAAGGACCCTTTTGACATGATATATGGAAGGGATGAAGATTCCAATGGACGTGATGATAGGGACAAAACACAACGGTTCATCCAGCAGATACAGACAATTCACCAACTAGTGCAAGAGAAGTTGGAAAAGAGTTGGGCTCTATACAAGGGTCGACATGATAAGCACTGAGTCGATCATCAATTTCAAGTTGGTGACAAGGTGTGGTTCCATATCAACAAGGATAAAATGAAGGGGGAAGGAAAGAAATTACAACCAATCCAGTATGGTCCATTTACCATAATGGAGAAGATTGGGAATAATTCTTTCCGACTCGATTTGCCTATATAGATGCAGATATACTCAATCGTGAATGTTGAAAATACGAAGCTTTATGAACCACCATTAATTATCGACATCGAGGAGGTAGGATCAGTGCCTATAGTGGATGACTTTTCACCATAATTGTTGAATATTGCAACAAGAAACAGTGAAGGAGGCATCCTGAAACATCATCCTTGATCCTAGTTGGAAAATAATCACCTAAACTATGTGGGGCCCACACAGGCTATTTTTAGGTGTATGTCTATTTTTAGACATGGTGAGCATATTCTATATGTAGTAGGAGGCTATTTGTAGATGGTTGGTCAAATGTGAAAAATAGATGAAATTATGTTCTTAGACATATTATTGGGCAGAATCTATTTTTAGATTGCCAGTCTAAAAATAGATATGTCGAATATTATTAGCTCTTAATAATATTTGGACTCTAAACATTATCTTATTCTCTTGGAGCACTTCGCTTAAGTGCACAGATGTGGCACAAAGAAATTCTATTTAAGGAATTACGCTCTATTCCCGAGGGTTTACCGGAGCTATTGCATGAAGGACTTCGCTAGAACTCAGAGCATAGGGTGTGGAGTTGTAGAAGTAGTTGGTGGAGTTGTGTTTAGTTTAACTCAGTTAGACATAGTTGAGCTAGTTGTATCTAGTCTAACTGATTGATACACTAGTGAGAGTGGTGTGAATTAATTATTAGTTAATTCACTAAATATTAACTCATTAATCAACTGAAGAATACATCAGTTAACTACAATGCATGGCAGTTTCAGTGGAGACCAATGGAGAGATAGGTGAAAGGGCAAGATAGATTATCTGTTGTGACTATTAGTGATGCATGAATTGCATCTACATATACGTTGGAGTTGCAAATGATAATAATGCAGTCAATTAGAGTGGGATTACATTGAATTGGTCTTTGTAATCATCTTGGATTGCACAGTGGAGGCAGGCTAGCAGGAGGCAAAGATCGGTGCATGGATTTGCAAGATCGGGCCTGATTAGTGTATGACGATTGTACTATACTGAGAGCTTGTGATAAGCTTTGTATGTTTGTATGAAATTTTCATATGATCTCCATGATATACATAATATGATAGTTGGGGTTTTTAGCTTCAGGCTTTCCCGGTAAACAACTGTGTTATGTGTGTTTTATTGCTTCATGTGTTGTGCAATTGTTGATTATATTTCCGCAAGAATTATAGTGGAAGGATTCTGTATTTTGCAAGAATATAAATATTGTGAGATCAGGAGAATCCGGATATATACATTCATATTGTATATAATTTCTACATGGTATCAGATTTGTGTTATAGATTTTCTACATGGAATGAGAGCAAGAATTTTTGGGTGCACGAGTTTGCAGAGAATATCTGAATTTTTTGGTGAATGTTTCTCAGAAACAAATAGCATATTTGGATTCCTTGTGAAAAAACACCCAAATTGAAAAAAAAAAAATCGGTCGAATCAGAGCTCGGATGAGGGAGATATCATCGATTTAAAATCAGCTCTTTTTGTTAGAAAATTTTATGACAGCTGGGACAATTTCAATGTGCGCGAGCCAAAAACATGCACCGAGGTACAAGATGCATGAAAAAGCTGAGGAGCAAAGAAAGGTTAGTGACTTGGTGGTTGAGAGGGGAGCCTCAACATGCAAGTCGTGAGAAGCAGTCTCGTAAGGTTGTGGAGCAGCCATTAATCGGAGATGCAGAAGAATCTTATAGATTTTCTCCTTCGTAGATGGGATTTCTACGTGAGCTTCCTATGGTTGAAGTGCAAGAAAGCCATGCAATTTGAATCTTGAGAGGGAGCTGATTTGCATGCAGTAAGAGTGAACCTCGAGTGTGGAGCACCCACAAGATGAGGATCATGGAGTGGGTGCAACCACTCATGCAAAGAGAAATGAGATGGGCAAAGGGAGTGCATGCAGCTATACCACCAGGTAAGAGGGGGGGCGACATGCATGAGTAATCCCAAGAGGATATTTTTGGGCATGATTCATGGAGATGGTGTGGATATCATGAATTGAACTTGGCTACGAGGTGCCCACAGAGTAGCAGTAGCATGATTAGTTGGATTGATGCAGGCAGATCAAAGTGATAGTGTTGGATACTAGAGCACAGTTCAGAGTTGACAGCAAGTGCAGATTGCATGGATGCAGAGTTCAATAGCGCAGTGGTTCCTAAAGACATGTACAGTATATAATCAGAAGTCAAAGACTTTGATGATATATGTATTATACTGATTGAGTTGTTTGGAGCCTTTCAGTTTCAGAAGTGTTGCAACAAGAGTTGAAGAGCAGATGCATGGAGTTGCAGGGCACTTGCAAAGGTTGCAGGGTGAATGCATAGAGTTGCATGTCGCATGCAAAGAAATTCCTTTCTTTTTGAGAGGGAGTGTTGAGGATTGCAACAAGAAATAGTAAAGGAGGCATCCTGAAACATCATCCTTGATCCTAGTTGGAAAATAATCACCTATATTAGGTGGGGCCCAAACATGCTAGTTTTAGGTGTATGTCTATTTTTAGACATGGTGAGCATATTCTATATGTAGTAGGAGGCTATTTGTAGATGGTTGGTCAAATGTAAAAAATAGATGAAATTCTATTTTTAGACATATTGGGCGTAATCTATTTTTAGATCACAAATTTAAAAAATAGATATGTTGAATATTATTAGCTCTTAATAATATTTGGACTCTAAACATTATCTTATTCTCTCTGAGCACTTCAGCTTAAGTGCACGTATGTGGCACAAATGTACCGACAAAAGGAATACGCTATCCCCGAGGGTTTACTGGAGCTATCGCATGGAGACTTCGCTAGAACTCATGTGACGTAGCTCGGGTGGAGAGTTGGAGAGAAGTAGTTGGTGGAGTTGTATTTAGTTTAACCCGCTAATACTCAATTGAGTTAGTTGTATCAAGTCTAATCCACTGATACACTAGTGAGATTGGTATGAATTAATTAGTTAATTAATTCACTAAATAATAACTCATTAATCAACTGAAGAATACATCAGTTAACTACAGTGCATGGCAGTTTCAGTGGAGACCAATGGAGAGATAGGTGAAAGGGTAAGATAGACTATCTGTTGTGATATTAGTGATGCATGAATTGCATCTACATATACATTGGAGTTGCCAATGATAATCACGCAGTCAATGAGAGTGGGATTACATTGAATTTGTATTTGTAATCAGCTTGGATTGCACAGTGGAGGCAGGCTAGCAAGTGGCAAAGATCGGTGCATGGATTTGCAAGATTGGGCCTGATTAGTGTATGACGATTGTACTGTACTGAGAGCTTGTGATAAGCTTTGTATGTTTGTATGAGATTGTCATATGATCTCCATGTTACATAATATATAGTTGGGGTTTTCAGCTTCAGGCATTCCCATTAAACAACTGTGTTATGTCTGTTTTTATTGCTTCATGTGTTTTGCAATTGTTGATTAAATTTCCGCAAGAATTATAGTGGAAGGATTATGTATTTAGCAAGAAGATAAATATTTTTAGATCAGGAGAGTCTGGATATATACATGCATATTGTATATAATTTCTACATGGTATCAGAGTTGTGTTATAGATTTTCTACATGGAATGAGAGCAGGAATTTTTGGGTGTGCGAGGTTGCAGAGAATATCTAAAATTTTTGGTGTAATATTTTCAGAAACAAATAGCATATTTGGATTCTTTGCGAAAAAACACCCAAATTGAAAAAAAAATCGGTTGAATCGGAGCTCGGATGAGGGAGATATCGTTGATTTAAAATCAGCTCTTTTGTTAGAAAATTTTGCGACGGCGGGAAAATTGCAATGTGCGCGAGCCAAGAATCTACATGCACTGAGGTAAAAGATGCATGAAAAGCTTTGAGGATAAAAGCAGAGGTTAGTGACTTGGTGGTTGAGAGGGAGCCTCTAACCATGCAGCATGAGAAGCAGTCTCAGAAGGTTGTGGAGCAGCCACAATTGGAGATGCAAAAGAATCTTTATAGATTTGCTATAGATGGGATTTCTACGGAGCTTCCTACTGTTGGGAAGTGCAAGAAAGCCATGCAATTGAAGCGTGAGAGGGAGCTAGATTTTCATGCAAGTAAGAGTGAACCTCGAGATGTGGAGCAGCCACAAGATGAGGATCATGGAGTGGGTGCAACCACTCATGCAAAGAAATTCTGTGCCATATGGGCAGAGAGAGTGCATGCAGCTATACCACCAGGTGAGAGGTGGGACGACATGCATGAGTAATCCCAAGAGGATATTTCTAGGCAGGATTCATGGAGATGGTGTGGATATCATGAATTGAACCTGGCTACGAGGTGCCTATAGAGCAGCAGTAGCATGATCAGTTGGATTGATGTAGGCAGATCAAAGTGATAGTGTCTGATACTAGAGCGCGGTTCAGAGTTGACAGCAAGTGCAGAGTGCATGGGTGTAGAGTTCAACAGCGCAATGGTTCCTGAAGACATGTGAAGTTGGTACCAGCATAAGTCGAAGAATTTGATGAGAGATGTATTAACGCTAATTGAGTTGTTTGGAGCCTATTCAGTTTCAGAAGTGTTGCAACAAGAGTTGCAAGGCAAATGCATGGAGTTGCATGTCGCATGCAAAGACAGCCCTTTCTTGTTGAGAGGGAGTGTTGAATATTGCAACAAGAAACAGTAAAGGAGGCATCCTGAAACATCATCCTTGATCCTAGTTGGAAAATAATCACCTAAACTAGGTGGGGCCCACACAAGCTATTTTTAGGTGTATGTCTATTTTTAGACATGGTGAGCATATTCTATATGTAGTAGGAGGCTATTTGTAGATGGTTGGTCAAATATGAAAAATAGATGAAATTCTATTTTTAGACATATTGGGCAGAATCTATTTTTAGATTGCCCGTCTAAAAATAGATATGTCGAATATTATTAGCTCTTAATAATATTTGGACTTTAAACATTATCTTATTCTCTTGGAGCACTTCAGTTAAGTGCACAGATGTGGCACAGCAGCTAACAGAAGGAATTACGCTATTCCTGAGGGTTTACTGGAGCTATTGCATGGAGGACTTCAGTTAGAACTCATGTGACAGAGTTTGGTGGAGTTGGAGAAGTAGTTGGTGGAGTTGTATTTAGTTTAACTCAGTTAGACTCAGTTGAGCTAGTTGTATCTAGTCTAACTAATTGATACACTAGTGAGATTGGTATGAATTAATTAGTTAATTAATTCACTAAATAATAACTCATTAATCAAGTGAAGAATACATCAGTTAACTACAGTGCATGGCAGTTTCAGTGGAGACCAATGGAGAGATAGGTGAAAGGGCAAGATAGACTATCTGTTGTGATATTAGTGATGCATGAATTGCATCTACATATACATTGGAGTTGCCAATGATAATCACGCAGTCAATGAGAGTGGGATTACATTGAATTTGTCTTTGTAATCAGCTTGGATTGCGCAGTGGAGGCAGGCTAGCAGGTGGCAAAGATCGGTGCATGGATTTCCAAGATTGGGCTTGATTAGTGTATGACGATTGTACTGTATTGAGAGCTTGTGATAAGCTTTGTATGTTTGTATGAGATTGTCATATGATCTCCATGTTACATAATATATAGTTGGGATTTTCAGCTTCAGGCTTTCCCGTTAAACAATTGTGTTATGTGTGTTTTTATTGCTTCATGTATTTTGCAATTGTTGATTAAATTTCCGCAAGAATTATAGTGGAAGGATTTTGTATTTAGCAAGAAGATAAATATTGTTAGATCATGAGAGTCTGGATATATACATGCATATTGTATATAATTTCTACAATAATATCTCGATGAAATTCCAGAAAACATCATTCTCGATCGAAGAACTAGGACTTCACGATGAGGAGATGTGGAGTATCTCTCTGTTGGTTTCAAAGGAATGCACCCAAGTAAAGCTAAATGGCTTGAAAAGGAGAAGGTGAGGGAGAAATTCGCTCACTTTCCTATTGATTGATAAGGATTTTGGGGTCCAAAATATCTTCAGTGGGGAGGAATGATCCAGGTGGATCATACAGGTCCAAGTACAAGTGGCTTAAGTACAAAGGCTCAAAAATCAAAGTGTTAGAAATGTGGAAAACTTAATGTCAATTTGAATATCTCATTTTTCTGATTCAAACGGCGCATTCAAAACTCAATTCTTAGTCTGTATGAAGGATTTAGGAGTAGTAAAAGTTTGAGGGTTGACTTGGTGATGTGGCAACTTAAAGAGGAAACAAATTTGCTGAAACCTGACCACCAGATTTCGGCCAACCCCGGTCGGATTCCAGGTGAAATTGTGGGACAGATAATTTGACTCCTTCAGTCAAAATCCGGATTTTTCAAAATAGTCATTTTGTTTTAAAAGATTAAAAAAATATACAAAAAATAGGGCAGGGCGTGCCATGACCCCTGCCCTACCCAAAAAACATAACAAATAATAAAATATTAAGGAGTTGACGGCCATGACCCTGTCGAACCCCTTCGCCCACATTCCAATGCATCATGAAGTAATGGGTGGGGCCAACAGTCATGACCCCGCGGCCCCAACCCACATGCCTATATACAACACCATGTATTACAGCCGCAACCACCTGATATCATATATGGTGACTTGTGGATACTGGTTTACTTATCTGTTTATATTAGCTCATACATGACTATGAAGCCTGCTTATCTTGATGCTACATAATGGCATACTTAGTAAAATGTAACATGTAATTTTTCTACTTAATGAAAGATTACGAATTTTTCCTTTGTGAAAAAAATCATATATGGTGGCGGGGGTTGTGAACCCCACCGCCAACCAACCCTCCATGCCGCCTACCATACCACTACTGTCGGCGGAAAATCCAGGGCGGGCCGCCCAATGCGGGCCCGACCCCCACTTTTATAATTAAAAAATATTCGTTGGGTTTTAAAAGAATGGCACGGGTAATAAAATGAATTCCATCTTTAAAAGGAGGGGGTGAGGTTTGATCATCCAACCCCCTCCCTCCAAATGCGGATCTCAAACCAACTTAGCCAACGATGAACTTGGTAAAAATTCTACCTGATTTTTATTATAAAAACCTCCAGTTCATAAGTGCGCCCAGGCAGATCAGGAGCAGGCATGAATTTCAAGCCAGGTGGAACCATGAGCACTATGCAGGAGGGGGGCGGAACCATGATCTGAGCCATTTTCTAGAGGGTCCAGATTTTCACTTTGTCGGATTCAGGCAAATTTTATATGGATTATGCACCTCTCAACGCCACGAATCGAATGGTGCTGCCCATTTCTACATCAGATATCTTCAATTTCCAAGTGCTTTCAGCTATGGAGGTATAAGGGTGTAATTATGTATTTTATACTTGTACTTTCATTTTTTGCCACTTAATGAAAGAGGGCCTCCCAACTATTTACGTAGTCCCTCCTGGACGAACTCCGATACCAATTCTATGTCTTCTTGCATGATGTTGATTGCTTCTCTCTTCTTATGTTTATGTCTTTAAAGTTTCTTGTTTAAGCTACAATTTTCACATGTAATTTTTTAGCACATCTCAAGCAAAATATTTGGGATCACAAGCACAATAGGAGATCGCAGGAAGGCAGAAAGGTCAAACCAGTAAGTCAACAAGGTCTAGAGAATATTCCCAGCAGCAAATTACAACATTGTTTGAAATTGCAATTTAAGTCACGGAATGTTTTTTGCTTTTACAGTGCAAACAATATAATACAAATTGAGTATTCTGTTGGAGTTGGGGAAATTCCCATTAGGTAAGATGAAAGTGTCTTACTCATATTTCTGGCTCAAGCATTCTTGAATAATATATTGTTTATTCATTAAGTCTTGGCTCTAATTGTATAAGAACGTATTCAATATTGTTTATTCATTTAATCTATACTTGAAGAATACATTTTTTATTCATTTAAATTATAACCTCTAATTGTATATGAAAATGCATTCAATATTGTTTTAATATCAAGCCTAATTGTACATAGAAATTATTGACAAAAACTATTTATTTGTTTAGTGTTCACTTAAAATTTATTTTTGAAGGGAGGATATCAACCTTTCTTCTAGCTACTTGAGTTGCATTTAATTGACATTAAAGTAAAAATTTAATGAAATGTTGAATATTCATTGATACCAAATAAAAAGTTAATATGTAACAAATATATTAAACATGAGTTGTTCCATGAAATTATCCATAAAAAATACAATCTAGTAGATTAAAAAGAAGTTATGAAGAGGGGCTTTGTAGTTCTAGGTAGAGCTAGCCTCTTCTTAGTTCTATGAACCTTGATTTTCAAAATTCAGTCATGCTACCGTTTCCATGGTTATCAACCCCAATTTTGGTGAGAATGCCAAACTTAAGCACGATTGTGGAAAAAAAAAATCTTAAAACAAATCAAATAAAAATCATGAGGATATATGTATTTTTACTTATAGTAAAATTTGCATAGAACTTGGCCATCGCATCTTGGACTATGAAGATGACCCAACACCATCTCCAATTTAGATGATATTACCAAACCTTCCCCTCTAAACGTGGGAAGAGGAGATCTCGAAAGAAATTGAAAATTCTCAGAGAAAGTTTATTAAAACAAATAAAAAATAAGAGGGAATCGATATTTTTCCTTATATAGAATTTGTGTAAAACTAGACCTTAAAATTCAACAAGACAAACTATCTCAGAGTCTAAATAGACTCTACTTCTAAATTATGAGAATAATTTCTATAGGTATAGACTTTGTCAAGAGACCTGACATATGAAGAAACATGTTCTATAAAGACTTTTAAGCAGCAATAACAAATTCAATATAATCAAGAAAATGAAAAATTGAATGGATTTCAAAAAGTTTTGCGAAGAAAGAAGAGGATGAACAAAAGATGGTTAGAAAGGCAAACGGAAAGAAAATTCAAAGCCAAAGGAATAAAAGGAATCGAGATATTCTTCTGTAAAAAAATGAAACTACGAACAATCAATAGCTGTAAAAAATGAAACTACAATAATATGAATCATGTAAATATATTGCATTCAGATAAAAAAAAATTGGCAGGTTTCCTAATACATCTGGAATATGTAGCAGTGAACCAATAAATGCTTGGAAACGAGTACTTGATATATTCATGAGAAAGGCGATAGAATCTTCTTCCAAATCTGGCATGTCGGCGAGCATTGCATAGTGGTGAATTTTAATTTTTAAATTGATACTCATAATGTATTCCAAACATCTATTGTTTTTCGTTTCAATCAGAAATTCATATTCGATGATTGAAATTTGGACGCGAGACTAGTATAAATTAATAATCCCAATCCCAATCTATTTTGATGGATTAAATCCCAATCTTTTGTGCATCATGTACAATTTATCAACCCAACAGAGATTTAGTTATTTCATCTACGAGCAAAAAGATTTCAAATAAATGGAAAATAAATATTCTAGACAGACCCTTGGAAAATCATTCAAATCCTTGAACAGTAACCTCAGATATTCCTCTCTTCACGTTGAAGTTGCAAAGAAGTCCCTATCACTAGCTTTTTTTCTGGGCGCTTAATCATTTCTTGGAGGAACAAAAAAACTTCCCATTCTTCCTCAGGTTAAGAATTGAATGAAAAATTCCTCTATGACAAGTTTTATACCATTGCTCAACCATTTTCAAGGGAGATAAGGTAACTCACTTACTAAATCAAAATAAAATATAAATGTATTATTAACATTATAACAATAAAATGAAGATAATTAAGCCCCTTACAATGACATGTTAGCCTTATTTTTGAATATCTTCGGATATGGTATGGATGAACAAAAACTGAACCCACATCCGAAACATATAAGAAAATTAAATTTTTTAAGACATGTTCAAAGATACATGGTCTCATGTTGTGATGCCGATCTCATGTTGTGATAACAATGTATATCCAACTCAGGAAATTACAAACATAAGTGTTTTCTGCTAATTTGGTTAAAGTTAACCTCTTTCATTACTATTTTGTGCGATTTTCCTTACCAGTCATTATCCAAAAGTGGTCCTAAATTTATTGAAGAATTCCCAAATCTAAAATGTATGATTTTATGAAAACTAGTTAAAGTGGTCCTAAATTTATTGAAGAATTTCCAAATCTAAAATGTATGACTTTATGAAAACTAGTTAATAAGGCATAGGACTAGTTGGGAAAATGTATGACTTGATGAAAACTAGTTAATAAGACATAGGACTAGTTAGAAAAATGTATGACTCGATGAAAACTAGTTAATAAGGCATAGGACTAGTTGGATTCTGAATCAAAACTTCCTTAACTTATAGGAAAAATTAAGTCATAACTCAGATGGTTGATTTAAATCATACCAAACCCTGCAACCATAAAAATTTATACAGATGGATAACCTAGATATGGTTTAACTCAATGGAACCAAGCTCACAATTCACCTCGATGTTATTCATTAGCACTGTCACCCCTAGCATGTAGAATTGGTTCCCATGATCATCCACGTCTCTCCTTCCACTTGGAAACAAAAATAGTAAGCATTAAATTAGAATCTCTCCCTAACATGATGGTTAGGCTTTCTCTTGGAAACACAAACAGTAAGCATTAAATTCAAAGCAAGTCTGATCTAAAATATAATTTTTGACAATATACATATATATCACATCACAAAAAAATTGTTTATATTGCCTTACTTAGAATGTGAGACACAGTTTTCAAAGAAGAAATCTAATATTTTCAAGAATCGTTACACATAGAGTTTAAGCAAATTAATATATCAATATATAAAGTTAAATAAAATTATACCTTCATATACATATATATACATTTACTGAAAATTAATATATATACATATATTGAAAATTAGTAAATAATAATTAATTTTACAAATTAATATATATATATATATTCAACTTTCACACTTTCTTAAAATATTATATTGAATTTAATAAAATTTTTACTAAACATAATTTTTATTATAAATATCTATATAATTATAATTATAATTTACTAGTGTATAATATAAACAAAAATTCAACATTTGCTAGTTTTTAATATAAACAAAATCAACATATATATATAAATAAAATTAAATATATACCATTAAAAATAATAATAATGAATAAAGATTAAATATTATTTAATTATAATTATTAAAAATAACTCTCAGTTACTGTATTATTTTATTAATGGATCAAATGTTAGATGATTGAAATGTTTTATAAATGGTTTAATAGATTCATGTTGAAGTTTTATATATGTTTTTTATAATTTTAGTTATTTTTTTTAATAAGTGGTTGAATTTAGGTTTTGGTGACTTTGTCAAATTACAAAAAAATAAAAATAAAAGTAAATTAAATAAAAATATTGACATATTGTAATGAACATTTTAACTAGGTCAAATAAAAAATAAAAATAATACTAAACTATAAAAACAACCCATGGTATTGACTCATGGTATGCATGTGGAATGTGGTTTATGTAAAGGGGGAAATTAAGATGGCCTAACTCTAGATCTACCAAGAGCCAAGAGGGATCAAATGTCTTGATATGCAAACCTCATTGATCCCTCTCATCAATAATATAGATCTAAACTAATTATTTAATAAAATTATTTACTAAACTATAAAAACAACCCATGGTATTGACTCATGGTATTCATGTGGAATGTGGTTTATCTAAAGGGGGGAATTAAGATGGCCTAACTCTAGATCTACCAAGAGCCAAGAGGGATCAAATGTCTTGATATTCAAACCTCATTGATCCCTCTCATCAATAATATAGATCTAAACTAATTATTTAATAAAATTATTTTTAAATGTTTATAACCATTATTCTTTTAAAATTTCACTTAATAAAATGTATCTAAATTTCATACATCCAAATATACATAGTTTTTCATGTTCTATATTATTTTTGTTACAACTATTTTATTATTCCAAAAATACATGCTTTTTTTGTTATATATTATTTATGTTACAATTGTTTTATTTTTCATGAGTAGTATTTCTTAATATATAAAAAAATTAAATTAATAATGAAATTTTTTAAAATATGTGATCTTTTTAAATTTCCAAATTATTTCACATGACATATTTATCTTGAGCAATAATGATGAATGTTCATAATTCTCATTTCTTAAATAACACTAAATTTACCTTTAATTACTTAATTGTAATAGTTTTTAACTACATGCATACTCTTTCTTTTGATAAAAACAAACTATATGCATATTTTTAATTACCTAATTTTAGCTAAAAAAACAAAATAGACAACAAGAAAATCAATATTGTGGTATTATAACTGATTTTTGAATCATTGTGACAAACAATCATCACATTAGCTCACATAGTATATATAATGCTATAAGGATTTAAGATGATAACAAATTTTGAATCATGATAACTAGGTGAAAACCAAAACTAAGTTGTAGCCACAAGCAAAAAATCTCAACACCTCACATAATATATCCAAGGTTGCAATGAACCCCATACATTGTGATGGACCTCATGGGAATTTTAGTGCACATAGAACACCACCCTAATAATTCTATATTCTTGATCAATTTAGAATAACCTAGGATGTGTAAAATATTTTAATAAAGAACTAGATTTGTAATTATGAAATATAAAACTATAACTTAAATTTGTGAATTTACTTTGTATTTTTTTTCTTATGTATATAGAGAAAGAATAAACCAAGTTTGGAGTTAAGAAAATAAACCATAACATAAAGAACAATATCTCCTTCCAAAAATGTCCCCATAGTAAAATGATATTCACTTTCTTGTATACTAAGACTATTGTTCTTCATATACAATTTCTGATAAGCATGCAATTTCCACTGAGATATGTAGATGAACTTGAAGTAAACTCTATTTTTGTTAATAAAAATTCTCTTTATCGATGGATCTACACATACATGATTGCATCTTAAATTATCAGTAAAATATCTTTATTTGAGTTACGTAAGGTTATTAATCACTAAAGGATTTTGACCCCTAAATTTCCTATTTCAATATCTATAACAAAATTTTTATATTAAGTGTGAATATATTATGTTGTTTACATATATGTTTTCATCCCCAATCGCCTATTTCAAAATCTATAACAAAATTTTTTGGTTGATAACTCTTATCATCAATATCTTTGAAACCTCCATGACTTGCTTCCATGGAAGCAAAATTTTTCTTTCATTTCTTTACGATAACTTGTTCTCTACAACATCTTATTTCTTCTAGGCTACTCTTTCCTATGCTATTGCCTTCTTATTTCTTATAGACTACTCTTTCCTATGCTGCTATTTACTTACCACGCTTTGCAAATGATAATGCAAGGTAATTGGTTAGTATATATTATTGGTGTATATATTTAATTTTTATATTTTATTATAATATTAATTAGTTGTTCAACTCTTATTGTAGTATTACAGTTCTACTATAATTCTAGAAGTGCACGTTAATATATGAAATGAGAACGATTTTTAAGAAGCAAAATAATAAAATTTTTTTATTTACCAATAATGTCTTTATTTATTTAACTTTTAATTAAATATTACTCATAAGTTTATAAACAAAATAGAAAGTCAAATAAAATATATATTAAAAAAATAAAATTAAATCAGCGTCGCAAAAAACAAAATCGAAGTGCACCTTTCACCCCAAAAAATGGATATAAGTTTCCAAAGTGAGAAAAAACTGCTCAGTGTTCGCCAAAGAAGTCCTTAGTTTTTGTAGGCGCGTATGCAATGGAGAAGGTGAAAACTTTGGAGCATGTGTTTTCCATGAAGGGTGGAAACGGGGATTCAAGCTATGTCAACAATTCAAGTGTCCAGGTACTAATCCCATTAATCTTAATTCTCATATCTTATAATCTCCAGTTGGACTAACCGATTTCATTGTAACTATATTGATGGTTGTGCAGTCAAACATGATTGAGGCCTTTAAGCCCCTTCTGGAGAATTCCATTCACAAGAACGTGAGATCTGTCGTGGCAGATCATAACGTGTTTCGTATTGTAGATTTGGGGTGTTCAACGGGGATGAACACTCTTCTCGCAGTCGACACCATCGTCAAAGCTGTGGAATTAACTTTCAGTAACCACTCATGCATGAACGTGCGGCGGCCAGAGTTTCAGGTTTACTTTGCTGATCTCCCGTCAAATGATTTTAATACTTTGCTTCGGTCATTGCCTCCATTCAAAGGCGCAGATGGATTAGATGAAGATAAGCCTGCGGCGGCCACTAGATGTTACTTCGCATCAGCGGTGTCGGGATCGCAATACGGACGCCTTTTCCCACGACAATCACTCCATTTCTGCCACTCCTCCAATAGTCTGCACTGGCTCTCGCGAGTGAGTGACGTCATAACCCTGCGCTAGTTACTGTAACTAAATATTCTAGTCATGTGATTAATATTAATGGATTTGAACTTGGAGTACACTAGGTTCCTGCTTGCGTTGAGGATAGAAATTCTGGTGGTTGGAACGGCAGGCATGTGTTCATATCCAGCGATGCAGTGGGCGATGCGTATCTGAAGCAATTCAGACATGACTTGGGATCATTTCTAGAAGCCCGAGCACAGGAGATGGTTAATCCCGGAGGATGCATGTTCATAGCACTCTTGGCTCGTACTTCCCGTGACATAAAGGAACAAGGCATCATGGGAGGTTTCGCTACTCATTTGGAAGGAGCATTAGAGGAGCTAGTGAATGAGGTATAATAGATAAATCAATATATCAATACACTTTTCAATATTTATTTTCAATACACGTGATCGATTTCGATTTTGAGTGGCCTGGCAGGGGTTGATCGAGGAGGAGAAACTGAATTCCATAAACCTTCCTATATACTGTCCAACTGTGGAGGAGCTGCAGAGCGTCGTGGAGACGGAGCAGTCGTTCGAAATAGAAAGCATGAGGTTTCTGAGGTTCCCTTCGCATCCATTTACGGAGGTCAGAGAAGGGGAAGAGGGGATGAGTGCGAAAATCCTTGAAAACTATTACAAATCCATGTTTGAGAGTATTGTGGGAAGTCACTTCGGGTGGGATGAACGCGGTTTGGTGGATGTAATTTTCTCCAGGATTGCCAACAGAGTCATGACTGTCAAATCTAGAGACTTCCTTCGCAATACCAGTGACGTGGCTGTTGCCTTCCTCGTTCGCAAAACAGAATGAATCTTGTTCTGATGATGAACCACACTGGTTGATTCGAAACGCGTCGACATAAATGTACATTATGTGATTTTCACCAAAAATTATTACACAGATTGAATCACTCTTCAATGATGTAAGATGAATAATTATTATATGGAAGAATATGCGATGCGAAGTCCTCTTATGGAAGAATATGCGATGCGAAGTCCTCTTGTGGTTCAATATTAGATTTTTCATTTGTATGGAGATGTGACTTAATATTTGTATTTTTTTAAATTGTTTAGTGGTTTACAAAGAAATAATGGTTTGTGCAGTAACCAATCTTGAAAATATTATACTTCTTCAGTAATGAATCTTGTAGCGTTCGCTAGTTAAGCTCTATCTGTAACGAATCTTGAAATATTATATTTTTCTTTGAAAACTGTGTGATGTGATAGGAATTCTACCTAAAGCAATAAAAACATATATTTTTATGATGTGATATGTCTTTTGTTCAACGTAAATTATCAGTATCGAAATATGTAAAGAAACAAGATGCTGCCGATCGTGGGACTACCTTGCCCAAATCAAATAAGTGCAATGGTAACGAATGATTGAATAACGATGACAGTAGTTATGTGATTTAAGTTACGGAACCTTTTACATAATCATATTTTGTCCACAGATAAGAAGGGTTTGTGATAAATTATTTGACGCTATAACAACACCAACACTAATTGAATAGTACATTAATTAGTTTATATAATTAAAAAAGGAAAGGGGGCTTCTTGGCAGCAAGTCCCACTAATTTGAAAATAGTACATTAATTAGTTTATATAATTAAACAAGGAAATGGGGGCTTCCTGGCCACAAGTCCCTGTCTTGACTGGGGGAGTGGTTGATCTAGCTGTGTTTTGAACAAGCAACAGAACTGGAAAATTTTAACCTCGAAAAACTGGTCAACACAATTTATTTAATTTCAAAAGAATTCAATAGGTATCTCACATTGTCTTCCTAGTCTATAAGGCTGCTTATTTCTTAATGTATTTAAACCATTAATGTCTTTAATGTATTTCTAGTCTATAAGTTTGCTTATTTTTTAATATATTCAAACCATTAATGCCTTTAGTTTGCTGTATTTAAACCATTAATGCCAATTTGGATTGCAGAATTATGCTAATTAAAAGCAGAATGATAGTAAAAATAAAAAGAGGATTGGTTGCAGACTTTCAGCCCTCGAGACAATAGAAACAATAGAAAAAATAGATGATTCTGCCAAAAGTCAGAATGATAGTAAAAATAAAAAGAGGATTGGTTGCAGACTTTCAGCCCTCGAGACAATAGAAAAAATAGATGATTCTGCCAAAAGTCTGGGCTACTTAGTAGAAAGAGTAAAAGGCTGGTATACAGTTTATGGATACATTATCCTCCACTGTTTTCTAAAATCTGATGAATGTGAAACAATATCAAGGAACATATATTTATTTAATGAAAAAGGAAAAATAGCACTGGAATTTTACTCCATTTTTTTCCTATGCATTTCTTTGAAAAAATATTCAGAGACCACTGTGGTACAGAGAGCATAAATTAGCAAGCATGTTCACATCTATATAATATGTGTATAAATGGAATTCATATAAGTGGAGAGAAAGTTGAAGACATCTTTCTTGATGCTTTATATTAGGTTCCCACATATCACGGTCTTGAAAGAAATATCATGGAATGCGCCTGTTATCTTCCTTGTTGAAAACTATGTTTCTGCCAGGATTCTTGCTGCGCTCTCTGGTATCGTTATTGGATCCAAGCCATAGGTAAATGGACCAGTATTTATCCTCTGAAGCTTATTGATTGTAACAACAGTTTGGTGTCTCTGGTTTATCCTCTCCAATTGTTGTAGTAGCTGAAATCTGGACTCTCTTCTTATTCCTTTTTGTTTAACATCAGAAAATCTGAATACATATTCCAATTTCTTGCATAACTGAAAAGAAATACCATATCAAAAGCTGATCTTGTTTCATTTTATGATAGATAAAGATTCAGGGAGCCAAAGAGACTGGTAGGAGAGGTTCATATTTCTCTGTGAATCAACAGAGGTCAGAACTTAAGGCAGTTTCTTTACAATATTATATAATGACCTTGTGCTTAATCCACAGGAGTAAGAAGACAATTGAATTGCTTGAAGAAGTTATTTTGTCTTAGATATAAAAATTATTATAGCACACACGTGTAACATCCATAAATATTCTAATTCTGAAATATCAAAAGAAAACAGATATTTTCTTCTTAAGAAATACAAAATTCTCCTTAGAATATATCAATCTAGATAATGTAGCCAAGAAAATAGAGCAATGAAACCAGGTGCGATCACGGGCTAGTGGGGGCATGGGCTATCTGACGCGTGCTCTTACTTTCTCTTGTCGGCGTAGAGGAACTCTTTCTCTTGAAGAGTTCCCCTGGAAATTACTTCCCTTGAACAGGATAGTAGCTTCTAACTTTGAGCAACGACCGTTAATTGAGGGACCATGCACATGAGGGTGCGTTTGCGGCCCATAATAATAGGTGCCTGAGGGGATGTGCGTGATGGTTCAGGGAAATGCTAAAAAAATCTTTATAAAGACAATATAGAACCTATATTAATATCAAAGTTATTTTAAATCTAAATGAAAAAACAATTTTCAAAACTAAAATAATAACCCAACACACTTATACTTGCTAAAAATACATTCACATCATTAAATTTGAACATGTAAGATCTTCAGTTAAAACTTCATTTCATGGTATATTATAAGACAAATAAAAAAATTGTAAGAATATTTCAGTTGGATCTTCATTTGACATATTATAAAGCAAAGAAAAAATTGTAAGAATGTATATGCATTTGGCTCTACAGTTGATTGGCTTTACCATTGATTCGCAATCATATCTCGATGAAGGTTTTACAAATGATGGAAAATTGACACGGGTACTAGAAACATGATATAGGCCAATTCTCAATCTATTGATGACCTACAAAGTTATCTTTCACAATTCAACAGTCACTCATACAATATTTATTTAACATTCTCGAGTCTGTGTAAACTTGCTTATCACCATAAAATGCACCTATTTGTTGTTGATTATGAGGCCCTGTACACGTTGAGTGTGGTAAAAGAATCTCATCGAAAGGCCCTATAACTAGTTGATTTGTTGATCATGAGGCCTTATAACTTGTTCTCTTTTTTCTTTTTCTTTTTTTTTTCTTTTTTTTTTCTCTTTCCGGGTAGCTAATCATTTTTTTGGAGGCACAACAAATTACTCATTCTTCTTTCTGTTAAGAATAAAATAAAACAAAAATTGTAAAACAAGTTTTATGTCATTTTTCAATCATTTTCAAGAGAGCTACTTATTGAAATAAAATAAATGAAATAGTGCTTACCTGAAATAAAAATGTGTGCAGTCTTAATATTTCTTCATTATCACTTGCCTTGCCTTGCTTGATTCCCCAAAAGTGTCTAATACAGACTCAAATGGTAGTCCAGAAAATATTTTGTGAAATATCTAATGGCAATTGCTTCAACACCTTCATGTCTACCTCTTGTTAATGTTGTAAAAAGGCCCACAACTTTTAAAACCAGGAAAAATTTAGAATGTCATGAACTTAAGAGCAAACTATCAAAAGAAACTTGTCTCAAATGAGTTTTCAAAATGACCATGAAACAAAATGTTTCCTCTACTTGGGGGATACATGGTATTTTACAGCTTTATCGGTACCACCATCAATAATGAATTTCAAAAGTCCAAATTCTACTACCTTGTTTATCAAAATGTCATCCAACAATACGTTGAATTTAATGTGTTGAATTTAATGTGGTTGGCATGGTGAGCCAATGGGAATGTCACATTGCATGCTACTATGAATTCCAATTTCAGACAATGAGATGGCTTCCAAGGTTGTTGTACAAAGCTAATTGCAGATTACAAAGAGCTTCTATATTCCTATATAGAGTTGTTTAAGAGAAGGATTTCAACATCATCACTAAAGGCATTAAGTTTGGAACTATTGCAAAAGAGTCAAACGATGGATTGTTATTCCTCCCTAGCACTAGCAGCAGTATCCTCGTAACTAAACACTTCATTAATCCAAGTTGTGCTATTAATGTCTAGCTCTAAGGTAGGCATGTAGTTCTCAGGTCAAAGGGGAGGGAGCTAGGTTGATAGAATTCGCGTACAACAAGAGATCTCAAAAAGGGAGAAAGGTAAAAGCAAAGGGGAGGGAGCTAGGTTGATAGAATTCGCGTACAACAAGAGATCTCAAAAAGGGAGAAAGGTAAAAGCAGTAAGTCAGCAACGTCTAGAGAAGATTCCCAACAATAAATCAGGGCATTGTTTGAAATTGCACATCATTGTTTGAAATTTCAATTTAAGTCCAGGAATGTTTTTTGCTTTTACAGTGCAGACAATATAATACAAATTCGATACTCTATTGGAGTTGGGGAAATTCCCATGAGGCAAGATGAAAGTGTCTCACTCATATTTCTGGCTCAATCATTCTTGAAGAATATATTGTTTATTCATTAAGTCTTGGCTTTAATTGTAGAATAATGTATTCAATATTGTTTTTTCTTTTCATCTATACTTGAAAAAGACATTGTTTATTCATTTAAATTATAGCTTCTAATTGTACATCAAAATGCATTCAATATTGTTTTAATCTCAAGCCTAATTGTACATAGAAATTATATCAAAATGCATTCAATATTGTTTTAATCTCAAGCTTGCCTAATTGTACATATAAATTATTGACAAAACCTATTTATTAGTCCCTATCTCCGGCACAGGGATTAGTGTAATCGGTTTGGAAATATTAGCAATAGGCTAATTATTTCTTCCTATCAGTCTTTAAACAAAGTTTTTATTCCTCCTCATCACATTGAGCAAAGTTTTTAGGGACAAACGGGTTTTCCATCTTATTGGCCTCTTACCAGGACAGACCATATAATATGTTGTTTATTTTTTTAATTTTTTGATCATATATGCTCACCGTGTAGATTGACACTAACATTAATCTACAAGATTAAATGTTATACTATGTTATACTATTTTTGCAGCCCTTATGACTTATGCTATGCTATTTTATTAAGTAATTCCCATTGCACGCTGCACACACATGCAGTTTGTGCGCTACCACTTTGCAGCCAACACCAATTCGGAATCAATAGGTGTCAATAAAGTTTTCCAAGTATTGGTTGTTTGCAATCTATTCGGAGAGATTTTTAGAATAACCTTTCAATCTCTCTTGCAAGTTTTAGACTGATTCTACACCTTTGTTGCTCCCAATTTTTCTCCTCTACAACTTTCATCACATCACAATGGCAAAGTTGGCAAAGACAACAATTCCCCAACAATAGCAATGCAAAGTCGGCTTTATCTCCATTTTAGAGTCTGCAGATATCAAACATGTTGAAAAGGCAGAAAGCAGTGTTGTTCGAAAGGTAGAAAGCGGGAAGAAAGCAAAGGTAGAAAGCAGTAAGTCTATAAGGCAGAAGGCAGAAGGCAGAAAACAATATTGTTCAGGCAGAAAACAGTATTGTTCAAAAGGTTCAAAATGCAGAAAGCAAGGAGGGAAAAAACAATATTGTTCAAAAGGTAGAAAGTTGTAAGTGTATTTCTTACAGTGATAAATTCATATATATATATGATGGCATTATTTCTGGATGCAATGAAGTTTTTCATACATTGCATCTGTTTTTTTATAGCTATGCATACCTTCCCAATGGCAAATTTGGTAAAGACAGCAATTCCCTAGAAATAGCAATGCAAAATCGGCTTTATCTCCATTTTAGAGTTTCCAGATATCAAACATGTTCAAAATGAAGAAAATAATACTATTCAAAAGGCAGAAAGCATTATTGTTCAAAAGGCACAAAGTAGTAATTTGTTTCTTACTGTGCTAAATTCATGTATATTTTAAAAGTGATATGATCTCTAAACTTCTCAGTTTGAGAATCATATTCTTGCAGTAAATCACTAAGAGTTTCTCTCTTAGGCATCCCTTCTTCTTCTATCTCCCTCATAGTAAATCTGGGCATAGGACTGCGTTGTGAATCATAGTGTGTGGCTCCAAGCTCACACTCATCATATGAAAATCTAGAGTTTTCTTCAGATTCAAACTCTCTTGGAGATTCTCTACACATTTCCTTCCTCATCTTCTTAAGATCTCCATGAATGCTCTGCAAAGTTTGAGAAATAAACTTTGGAAGCCTCTCCTCCTTCCTTCTTCCAAATGATGGAGTCTTATTCTTGTTTTTTTTGTTCATTTCTTCTTCTTCTTGTCTTCTTGATAGCATAATGGCTGAGATCCACAGGCTGAGCCAAGATTATGATCTGATACCACTGTAATATCCCAAATGGGGAATGCAGCAATACATGAACACAATAATGAAAGAGCAGTGATACATCAATACATAAAATGTAAGAAGATCCAAATAGCCATCATATTAAGATTATAACAGCAAAATTTATACAAGTTCTTGAGGTAATGATCACTCAAGATAGGAAAAACAGTCTCAAGAGAACATGTACATAAAATATGAAGACCACTGCTACACCAATAATGCCCAAGGCTATGACAATGCAGTTTTATTAGAGACAATTGCTGCTGATAAGTGTCAATACACAAATATACAAATATAGGGCCCACACAATGTTGGGAGTGAAGATCTAGACTCCCAAACTCAATTTCAAGACAATCCGGAAAGGATTTCCTGAAATATACAAAAATTACGAAATGTCGGAGTTACAGTCCTAAGACTGAGTAGCAACTACAACTCAAGAACTGGATGGAGATGGCTGAATATGCTACACAAGATGAATAAACCTCCTCCAATAGATCCAAGTGAAAGGCTGATCCTAACACTAAAGATCTCACCTTCCAAACAATCACTGCAAACCCTCACTGCATATGCTCACTGAAATAACGCAGTCAAGGAGAGGGGCTGCGTTGTAGGAGATGGAAAATGTGTTTTCCAAGTGCCAAGATATGAAATAAGCTCCAAAGTCTTCCTCACTGATCTCCCAAAGGGAAGAAAGCTTCCTCCTTTGAAAAATAGTCTCCGGAAGTGGTGTTGTGAAACCTCCACTGCAACACCCTGCAACACAACGTTATACTCTGCAGAAATAACATTGTAGCTAAAGGAGGTGGCTTGGCCTGAAGCCTGGATGTGGAGAAATGAAGTGCAAGCTCCCTCAAGAGGCCTCTCAAGAAAGGAGATGGGATTCCCACTCGGGAACACCCGGTGCTAAGCAACACAGCAATCTCAACTAAACAGTTGAAGAAAGCACAATATTCATGTAGACCACAAAATCAGTAATCCATAACATGTCTTCCTATGGCTACCTTGCCCTCCTTTTAAACAAGTAGAAGCCTTCTCACCTTGGGTCCCACTCATTAGGGTTTCCTCCACCAAGGAATCGTCCTCCCACTATCACTGCGCTGTCTCCAAAGATGATCTCCACCTCTTATTCTAACGTTGTTGACTTGGTCAAACTTGACCTTGTCCACATGAAAATGTCCCTTTTCAGACATGAGGGTGTGAAATCCAGCTCCTATGTTGATCCCTTTTCACATCATGAGGGATTTTATTCCTATTTCTGAAATGTATGGGCCTCCTTACCCATTTATTCATATCCTAAGTGTTAAAACCAAAAATCAATATTCCAATTAGCTTCATTCTAATTTTGGAATATTACAATCATCAAATTTTAGAGGTAAAAGGAAAAAACTACATTTTCAACTCATATTTTCAACTTATCTCCCTATGGGTTTACTCAAATTTCAAGCGGGAACACTCATTGGATGCATAATTTGATTTCTCATCCAAGGATTACCCATGTTGCATACTTTCGATGGACCTTCACAAAGGAAAAATTCGTAATCTTTCATTAAGTAGAAAAATTACATGTTACATTTTACTGAGTATGTTGTCAAGTATGATGCAAGTATAAAACTGACTTCATGAATAGTCAGAGATAGTACAAAAATAAAACTGTGTGTTGCCTATTTCTGCAGTAAGTTTGGTGCATAACTTACTTATCAAAATGAACAAAAAAAAGAAATCGTTATTTACAATCATATGAATAGCTTCCGAATATATACTATCAATATCATAACAAAAATAGTTCCCAAGAAGATAGAGTCAAAAAATACAGTCATATGTCAACTGCCCGCAGATCTCTGATATCATCGATGAAGGGCCTATGGAAGTATCTGTACACCTATGCACCAATGTGTTCCGTGATGAGCCAAGCACCCCAATTTAGCTCCGTAACTTCTTTGGAAATTTTGTCTGCCACTTTGTTCCTATTCCTGTAAATATGAGTGACAGAGATGGATTCAAATAGTGATTTGAGATTATGAACTTCCCTCAGTAAAGCAGTAAGTGTGTGCGTGTGACACTGTGCATGTGAGTTGAACCAGTTAATCACAATAAGAGAGTCGCCAAAAATCTGAAGGGTGTTGCAGTATTTTTCCCGGGCAAAAACCAGAAGGAGTCTTTGTAGAAATTTGCTGAATAATGAAGATTTATCCACTGAGATTATCCTGGTCACACACTAATTCGAATCCATGCATAACACATAACCTCTTCTACAATTGATCATCAATATGCGGAAATAGAAAAATTCGCATGCGCACATAAACACAATATGTAATGGGGAAAGATTATAGCTGAAAACCCCCATCTATTTTGTATATTATAATAGAAGAGAACATGTAACAAATACATAGCACAATACTCCTCACAAGTACTCAGTACTATCTCCAAAAGTTACACACAAACTAGCTCAGTTTTGAACAAGTCAAGGGTTCAAAACTCATCCACTATTTGCCTGCCTCTACTGCGCAATCCAAGTTGATGTAATGAGAGATCCAAGTTCGAATCTCCTTGGCTTGATCTGCGCAATCCTCATTGGCAATCTCCTCCAATGCTTGTGCAAATATCATGCACAACTAATGTCACAACTAATAGCAAACTCACCCTTTCATCTACCTCTTCCACTGGTCTTCACTGAACTGTCCATGCACTGCAGTCAACTAATGTGTTCTTTAGTTGAATAATGAGTTAATATTTAGTGAATTAAATAATATTTAATTCACCCCACTCATCTCTAGTGTATTAGCTAGTTAAACTAAATACAACTAGTTCAACTAAGTTAACCCGAACACAACTCCACCAACTGTCTCATCAACTCCACCAAACTCCGCCACTTGAGTTCTAACTGAAGTCAACCATGCATGAGCTCACCAAACCCCTAGGAATAGCGTAATTCCTTCTGTCAGATGCATGGGCCACATCCGTAGCTCCAATTGAAGTGCTGCAAGAGGATAAACTGAAGTTTATAGTCCAAATATTATTAAGGGTTAATAATATTTGACTGACCTATTTTTAGACAGGCAGTCTAAAAATAGACTTCGACCTGTATGTCTAAAAACAGAGGTCCATCTATTTTTACCAACTCGACCAATCATCCAAGAATAGCATACTGCAACTCCTAGACCATGCTCCATATGTCTAAAAATAGACATAGTCTAAAAATAGACTTTGCGCCAAAATAGCCTGCGGGCCCACTTAGTGAAGGCGACTTCATTTCACTAAGCTCCATCATCTTGTTGCATTTTCAACACTCCCTCTCAACAATATATGGATTATCTGCAACCCCTATCCTGCCTCTGTGGTATTCGAATTTTCTCCTGGTGAGCGCCTTCGTCAAGATGTCAGCATCTCGATCCTCCGTGGGAATGTATGAAAGTAACATGATTCTCCGCTGCACACAATCTCTGATATGATGGTACCTGATGTCGATGTGTTTGGATCTATCATGAAATACTAGATTAGCCGAGAGTTTAATGCAACTCTGGTTATCACAATAAATCACAATAGGCTCCAAGTGCAACCCGAACAATCCAACGAGGATCTTCCTCATCCAAATAGCCTCGCATGCAGCCAAGCTTGCTGCCATGTACTCGGCCTCTGCTGAACTGAGTGCCACGGATCTCTGCTTCCTGCTGTACCAGGAAACTGCTGTCGACCCGATACTAAAGATTCCTCCAGATGTGCTCTTTCGGTCCGTTGGGCTCCCTGCCCAATCTGCATCAGTGAAGCCGCAAAGCTTCGCTCCATCCTCCTGTCTGTACCACAGACCATATCCCGATGTGCCACTAAGATAACGCAACACATGCTTTCCTACCTTCCAGAAGAGCTTGGTAGGCTTAACCATAGCTTGCGAAAGCTGGTTAACAACATAGCATATATCGGGTCATGTATTGACCAGATACATAAGCGACCCCACCAACTGTCGATAGACAGTGGCATCCACTACCTCCGCTGAAGTAGCATCCTCCTTCCTCCAACCACCAGAAAGAGGAGTATCAACAGGCTTGCAGCCATGCATGTTGAACCTCTCCAGTATCTCCCGGGCATACTTACCCTGAGAAACAAACAGTCCACCACTGCGCTGCCAAATCTCCAATCCTAGGAAATAATGAAGGAGGCCCAAGTCCTTCATCTCAAACTCTCTAGCAAGATCCTCCTTCCATGAGAGTATCAACAGCTCATCACCCGTCAAAATCAGATCATCTACATACAATACAATGATCAGCAACTTCCCTTCCACCACAATCTGGTACAGGTTAGGATCCGCCTCACTCTTGGAGAATCCAAGTCTGATGAAGTAACTTTCTATCCGTGTGTACCAAGCACAAGGTGCTTGCTTCAACCCGTACAGTGCTCTCTTGAGTCGGAAAACATGCGACTCACTGCTGAAGATCTCGAAACCGTCGGGCTGCTCTATGTACACCTCCTCCTCAATGACTCCGTTGAGGAACGCAGTCTTCACATCCATCTGATGGATGTGCCACCCCATCTGCGCTGAGAGAGATAGGATCATCCGTATGGAAGAGTACCTTGCGACAGGTGCAAAGGTCTCCTCATAATCGATCCCCTCGATCTGTGAGAAGCCACGGGCAAAAAATCTTGCCTTGTACTTCTCCACACTCCCGTCAGTCGCCTGCTTCACTTTGTAGATCCATCGTGAACCCACCACTGATTTCCCTTCCGGTCGCGGGACAATATCCCATGCACTGTTTCTGACAATCGAATCATACTCTTCCACCATGGCATCTACCCATGCGGGGTCCTCCACAGCTTCCTCGAAAGAGGATGGCTCTGTCACGACACATTTTCTCACAAGAGCCATGTATCCAGTGTACCGGTCCGGTGACTGTCTCTGTCTGCGCTATGATGTAGGTGGTCCTACAACCCTCTCTGCATCTTGAGCCAGTCGCTCAGCTTATGTAGTGCGCTTGCACCCTCTGATGGTTGGCGCTGCATGAGTGGTCTCTTCCACTCCATGAACTTCCTCTTGTGGTTGATCCACATCCGGAAACTCCTCCTTAGGAACTAATAGCTCCTCTTCTGCATGCAAGTGTGGCTCCCTCTCAAGCGAACACTTCATGGCTTTCTCCTCCTGAAATTTGATATCCCGTTGCACAACAGTCTTGCGACTGTCTGGAAAATACACACGATAGTTGTGGGGCGTATCAGTGTACCCCACAAATATCCCAACCTCTGCGGTCGGATCCAGCTTCTTTCTGGCGTCCTTCGTCACATGCATGTAGACATGTGAGCCAAAAATCCTCAAATGAGAAATGTCAGGCCTCTTGCCAGAAAACGCCTCCTCCGGTGTACTCATGCCAAGTATCTTGTGAGGACAACGGTTCTGCACATACACTGCAGTATTGCATGCCTCAACCCACAAGTGAAGGGGTAGGCCCTGATCATGCAACATCGCCCGTGCAGCACCCACGATCGTTCTATTCTTCCGCTCAGCAACCCCGTTCTGCTGTGGGTTATGGGGTGCGATGAGCTCTCTCTGAATCCCTTCTGTGCTGCAAAAGTCCTTGAATTCAGCAGAGATGAATTCACCACCATTGTCGCTCCTAAGATCCTTCACATGCTTCCCCGATTCCTTCTCAACCAGCGCCTTGAACTCACAGAACTTTGAGTATGTCTCGCTCTTCTTCTGCATGAAGAAGATCCAGCACTTCCGAGAGAAATCATCAACAAAGATCACATAGTACTTGTGCTTTGCTGTCGAAGCTACTGAGAAAGGACCACACACGTCTGTGTGAACTCTCTCAAGGATCTTCGTGGCGCGACTATCCTTCTCGTGAAAGGTGGCTTTCACATATTTTCCCAAGGTACACCCCTTGCACTGATCTGACTGCGCAAGAGTGCCCTTAGGAAGCCCAGTAGAAATCTACTGCAGTATCTTCAAGGCTCCATGGTGAAGGTGGCCCAATCTCCGGTGCCACAGCTCGCCATCATCCCGGCTCACCACTGCTTCCGCCTTGCATGCCATTGCTGCGCTGCCATCTACTTGCAACTGATAAAGGTTCTTGACTCGAACCCCTATCTTCCGGGTGTCTCTAGTTGTCTTACTGCGCAGGAAAGCCTTTCCCTCGCTGAAGACCACATCGTACCCCTTGTCTTCCAACATCGCCACAGAGATCAGATTCTTCATCAATCCTAGAACATGCAATACTTCCTTCAATACGAAGGGTTTACTAGACTCCCTCTCAAAGGAAATGGTACCGATACCGGTCGCACTGTATCTACCATCATCGCCCATCTCGATGTGCACTCCAAGATCTTTTTCCTCCAGATCTGAAAATAGATCCCGATCTCCTGTCATGTGAAATGACGCACCACTGTCCAAGAACCATACTTATCCCATCACACTTGAGAATAAGCATGCGATTAGTGAAAAATCCAGTTCAAACTAGGAGGCCAATGCCTCTCCCACTGCAGATCCAGCAGCCTTCTTATTTTTCTTCTTCTGCGGACAATTTGTGGCATAGTGTCCATGCTGGTGACAGTGAAAACACTTCACCTTGGACATGTCTTGCTTCTTTCCTTTCACACCAGACTGAGAAGCTTTCTTGCTCTTCCCCTTCTTTGCTTTGGCAGCCAAAGCGCAATTTTCTTCATCAGATGCCTTTGATGAAGATCCGTCCCTGGTAGTCCGCCTTATCTCCTCTTGCATGAGATTCGACCAAAGCCACTCCCATCCCGGCAACTTCTCCCGACCATTGACAGAGTCTTGATAGGAATTCCAACTCTTCGGAAGACCAAGGAGAGCCAGGTCCACCAAGTCCTCATCATCGACAGTCACCCCCACACTTCCCAGCTCATCTCTGCATTGAGTTAACTTCGTGAGGTACTTGGCGATACTGTCGCCTTTCTCCATCTTAATGTTCCTGAGTTTATCCTTGAGCGCCAGCTTCCTTTAGTCGCTCTTGCTCTGGAATAGATCTGTCAATGCTTTCCACATCAAATATGGAGAAGATTTTCCATGCAGGCTGGATACAATGTGATCCTTCACACCCTCCAACAGAATCCTTTGACATTTCGCCATCTTCTTTTGCCAAGCCTCAACTTCAGCAGGATCAGTAGGCTTTTGGACATCCATATCTACGAACTCCTTCAGCCCATTATCATCTAATACCGCCTCCATACAGTCTTTCCATGCAACATAATTCGAACTTCCTTCAAGGGCATACTCGAGTCGCAAACCGTTGAAAGACATTTCAACTCCGGCACCAAGAAAACAATCTGCTGCAAAATTTGAATTCCAAGCTCAAAACTCAACTGCTTCTGGATCTATGAGAAAAAATTATTTCTAGCACAGAGATCGAATGTAGGGGCATTTACTGGATATATCACCTTTCAAAGAAAGGATGGATCCAGAGGCTACCTGGCCCGTTACAGACTCTGTCTACCGAAATAAAATTGTAATCACTGTAATAGATCGCCGATGATCAATTCTCTCTGATACCATGTAGAAATTTGCTGAATAATGAAGATTTATCCACTGAGATTATCCTGGTCACACACTAATTCGAATCCATGCATAACACATAACCTCTTCTACAATTGATCATCAATATGTGGAAATAGAAACAGTCGCATGCGCACATAAACACAATATGTAATGGGGAAAGCTTATAGCTGAAAACCCCCATCTATTTTGTATATTATAATAGAAGAGAACATGTAACAAATACATAGCACAATACTCCTCACAAGTACTCAGTACTATCTCCAAAAGTTACACACAAACTAGCTCAGTTTTGAACAAGTCAAGGGTTCAAAACTCATCCACTATTTGCCTGCCTCTACTGCGCAATCCAAGTTGATGTAATGAGAGATCCAAGTTCGAATCTCCTTGGCTTGATCTGCGCAATCCTCATTGGCAATCTCCTCCAATGCTTGTGCAAATATCATGCACAACTAATGTCACAACTAATAGCAAACTCACCCTTTCATCTACCTCTTCCACTGGTCTTCACTGAACTGTCCATGCACTGCAGTCAATTGATGTGTTATTTAGTTGAATAATGAGTTAATATTTAGTGAATTAAATAATATTTAATTCACCCCACTCATCTCTAGTGTATTAGCCATTTAAACTAAACACAACTAGTTCAACTAAGTTAACTTGAACACAACTCCACCAACTGTCTCATCAACTCCACCAAACTCCGCCACTTGAGTTCTAACTGAAGTCAACCATGCATGAGCTCACCAAACCCCTAGGAATAGCGTAATTCCTTCTGTCAGATGCATGGGCCACATCCGTAGCTCCAACTGAAGTGCTGCAAGAGGATAAACTAAAGTTTATAGTCCAAATATTATTAAGGGCTAATAATATTTGACTGACCTATTTTTAGACAGGCAGTCTAAAAATAGACTTCGACCTGTATGTCTAAAAATAGAGGTCCATCTATTTTTACCAACTCGACAAATCATCCAAGAATAGCATACTGCAACTCCTAGACCATGCTCCATATGTCTAAAAATAGACATAGTCTAAAAATAGACTTTGCGCCAAAAATAGCCTGCGGGCCCACTTAGTGAAGGCAACTTCATTTCACTAAGCTCCATCATCTTGTTTCATTTTCAACAGTCTTAAACATTGAAGTTCAGCAAAATTTTTATTTCCCAGGCCTAATCCCATCTTAAGATGATAGTGATGTTGTTCATTTAGATAAAGTATAGCCCCCCCCCCCCCCCCGCATCCCTGTTGGTTGGCCGCACCATCAAAATAGGCCCAAGGCCGAGTATGGTCAATTATTTTGGGAATGTCATGCTTCACAGGTTGTTGGTTGTCATCGTCAGGTATCATTCTATATGAAGCCATGATCACAGTGCAGATACGATCACCGTTCACTTGTTGATTTTCGAAAGTGTGTTTGTTGCGATTTATCCATATTTCCCATGCAAAAATCAAAGGAATATTTCGCAACTTTGTGGAAGTGGCAGTTGTCTACCACCAATTTGTCCAGGCATCTGAGATTGAAATCCCCCGCCAGTATAATAGACAACCAAGACCTTGTGTGACAAGTTTCCAAATACGCTTAATAGTGGGGCAGTCCAGGAATAGGTGCGTAGCATCTTCCTCATGAGTCAGACAGTAGCAGCATCTTGAGGGACCCTGAATAGCACGGCGATGAAGATTTTCCATTGTGGGGATGCAATGTTGAAGAATGCACCAGAACAGTAGTCGATTTTTGTGTGGAGCCTTTAGTTTCCAAATTGTTTGCCACCACCAGAGTTTTTCTTGAGGTTCCTTGAAATGGAAGAGTGTCATATATCCGATTTTAGGAGTGTAGATGCCTTTAGGAGAGATATCCCAGATCATTTGGTCCTCTTGATCTGTCAATCAGATATGCGATGCTTGTAATGCTCTGATATAATTTTCCCCAGCATGCAGACCAGCCCGAGGAATGTCTAGATCAGAAGCAGATAACCAAATTTGTGATTGCCAATCTGTGTGAGCTGGGTCTGATATCTGCGCAAGGTATCGAATCCCCCTATTTTCTAAATGCTCAGTGATCCAAACAGGTAGCTTATAGTATTCCCCACTGCCCGCCCATGAATCATTGCCCACACTAATAGAGTCTCCATTACCAATTTTCCAAGAGATCCCTCTTTGAATGAGAGGAGTAGCCTTTGTGATGGATTTCCATATAATGGAGGCTCCAGGGGTGGGCAGAAAGCTGCCCTTGATCCAATCCAGAGTGTTCCTAGGGGCAATGTATTTTGCAATGATGACCTCTTTCCAAAGACTGTGACCAGTGATTAGGTGCCAACACATTTTTGCCGCCAGAGCAGTCGCAAAAAGGTGGAGTTCCTTGATACCCCAACCACCCCACTATTTAGGTCTGCTGATTCCATCCCAAGCAATCCAAGCAAAGGTGTTGTTCTTTTCCTGATTTCTCCACAAGAAGTGTCTGCATATTATTTTTATGCGATCAGTGACTCTGATTGGAATCCAAGCAAGACAAATCCAATAGATAGGGATGGCCTCAAGTACAAATTTAATTAAGACCAGTCAACCAGCCCTGGAGAACCATCGATGGTACCATACGTTGATTCTTCGTTCCACTTTTGCAATGAGCCAGTTCCAATATTTGATTTGATAGTCGTTAGGTTTCAAATGGAAACCCAAATATTTCAGTCCATCCCCAATGTTGTTGTGAATAAAGGCAAATAATGCCAAGGCAATACCCTGTTCCTGAGCAGTGCATTTTGTCATGATGATTGTGGATTTGTAGTTGTTAGGGGTGTTACACAGCAATTTGTCACCGTCCCTGCAAATTCCCCATCCCGCACATTGGAGGGCTCATTCTGTGACCTGTGAGCAGTGATATAACCTGAAAACACTTTCATGGCATTCCCCTAGACATGTTCTTTCATTGCCCTAAAGAAAACTCCTTGTGAAAAACCCTAAAAATAGCCTTTTCATCCTTGGCGCGACTAGCCAGTGTTATACCCGCGCCAATGGGGGAAATCTTCTAAAGATGGCGCGCCAATTGGCGCTCTGTCTCAGAGTCGCACTCGCGCCAGGCTTAATAAAGGGTGTTTTTTAAAAATAAATGGCGGAAGATTGACTTTAACCAACTCTTGAATTGTTCTCTATATTGAGTTGGGACGTTTGGATCCAGATTTCCATGTAGAGGAAGTAGTTTGCCACCTCTCATGGAAGCTTCCTTGAGGATAGGGCCAATCCCATGATTGTAGGGATCCCAAATCCTCTTCCACCATCTATATAAGCTTGCCATTTTCCTTTGCAAGCTAGTCTCCAAGAGTCTCCAAGAATCTCCAAGAGCCTTCATAGCCAAAATAATGCTGCAAGAGATTTGATAGTCCTCATAGTGCCAAATCCATAGCAAGGAGATTGACGATCGAAGAGAGAGGTTTGTCCCCATTCCCGACAAGCTTTGCGAGACGTATTCCGCTGGCGACCCTCCGAAGGAGAATTCAAAATCAAAGCCAGGTTGTATCCTCCTTTGATTGATTAATGATAAACGACTATTGGTTATGGTTCCACTTTTGTTGTTGATTATGACGATGAGTTATGTCTTCTCTGACTGACATATAGTTGCATATACTGGATTTTACGCTTGCGTTTGTTTTGTTTCTCGCGTCAAGTGGTGGAATTGTGACCTGTCGGAGCAAGGGATCGAGAGCACTATCCTCTCCGCAACGACAACAGCGTTGGACTTGAGGTAGGCCTTCTATCGCACTTTGATTTTTGCAATTATGAGCTTGCGTTGTAGAGTGTTTTATTGTTGCTAGACCTGATCTGGGCTAGTAGGGATCGCCTCTGTCCGCAGAGGGGATTTACCTCCTCAACAAATTGGCGACTCCACTGGGGATCGTCTAGCTTGTTGTTGTTCTGCTTTGTAAGCTACAGACGGAGCCTGAAGTTAGCCAGATAGCCTTCAAAACGTTATTGCTCTGCATTGGCAGAGTAGATCAAAGCTGCTTCAGTCAATCTCTGGTTTAGTTTATAAACTGAACACTTGGAGTATTGTCTTGTCTTTTCGGTTGTTTCTCGTTTCTGCTTGCTTGATCGGCTCTTTTGGCTGGCTCTTTTTGTGTTTTTGGCTTTTGGTTAGCTTGATCATCACTGGTCTGCTTGTTGGATTGCCTATTTTTATTTTTCCATAGCAAACTCGACTGGCGCGCTTTTCATCCTGACAGTCGCGCCCATTGGCGCAGATTGCTTGTGTATTACCCGCGCCAATTCGTTTCTGGCGCTAGTTTCAGCCTCACAGTCGCGCCAATCTTGTGAGGTACTAGGGTTTGCTCTGTTCTGAGCTTTCTGAGCTTGATCAATGTGTTTGGTCTTGTTTTTTCGACTGCTTGAGTGTTCTGGAGCCTTTTTTGACTGGCTGTGACCTTCGTCCCTTGGTTGTTTTCCCTTTTCCATCTATTTCACATTCTAGCCCTAAGGCATCTAGGTGCTCTTGTGTGTCGAGCCTCCCTTGGGAATTTTTGGTTTCTATTTGTTCAGTCAACCTTTTGATTGCTCCTCTACATTCGTTTAGCAGTTGTTTATCATTTTATTGTGTTATTTGAGTGATTGTTCTCTTCTTCATTCGAATTTCATTTTGTCTCGCTTTGGGCCTAGATTACATGGTCCGTTTGAGTCTTTGGGATTCTCTTGGTTTTGAGGGACTGTTTTGTCAATTTGGAGATCTGATTGTGTGTTTGCATTGAGTGAAATTTGTTTGTCTTGCTCTTTCCTCATCACTTCTCAAATTTCTCTTTTCATTAGTTTTCATTTTGTTTAGTGCACTTTGCTATTAAAAGTTGAAAATACAAAAAAAAATCTCTTTTTCTTTCGATTAGTTAGTGCAAATTAAAATCTTTTCAGTGTTATTAGTGATTAGTGACTTTGAGAGAAAAAAAAATTGGTTTCCATTAGCTGCATTAGAGACTTTGCTGGTTGTTCTCTGGTCATTTTATTATTGTGTGAAAAGCTCTTGACTCTCTTGTAATTAGCTTTCATCGAATGAAATGATATACTGTGGCATATAGTGTGCATTTAAAAGATTTCGAGACATAACACTCGCTAGGGCATGAAAACTCAAACGTAATTGAAGATAAACATTAAAATTTATTCAATTTACACTAAGGCAACATTGAAACATTAACGCAACATTTAGTGGTCTAGGCTAGAGACGTGTTCTGGCGTCTTTAAACCTAGTAGCTGTCATTCGCCTCTTGGCTTTAGACAGCACTAGTACGGACTTGTGCTCCCCGTACCGTCGCGTATATAAAGGGAGGCCCCACTAGGCTGCCATCCTTTATCCATAGGAAGCCGAGTCTGCCGCCCTATACCCATGATACACCGGACACAGCATTTGGGGAGATTGCCTGCACGTACGTTAAGTCCTTGGTTGATTTATTTTTCATTTTGAGACCAAGTTGTATATTGAAGTTCACGGTTATTTGGTACACCCTTTGCCTAGAGTTCTAGAGTAGTCATTTCAATCTTTTCTGACTCATTAAATTTGAAAATATCATCAAGCGCTTTTCCTTTCACGCTTGCTTCAAAACTGAAAGAGATAGAGTCACCTTTCATCCGTTTCTCGACTCTTAAAACATGAAACGGTGAAGTTTCTAAGTTTCAATGTGGTAAAATAAATCACCTGCGATCACACGCCCTGTTAGAATTTGCTTGTTGGCTGTTTGATTGTGTGCCTTGGTTTTTAGCTCGTATGCGGTTTTGAGTTGTTGATGGCAACTTTTCCGGAGTTCGCCAACCAAGGAATCCCCTCTGAAGGGAATCCTGGTCCTTTTCCTCCTTTTGGGAATATTGGTGCTCCTTACATGGCAACGTTGTCCCTTCCTGGGTTAATTGTTGGGTTTCCTGTTTGGTTTTTTTCAACCTCTGTGGTCTCGAATGTCTCGACTACTGTTCAATCAGTTCCTCCACCCGAACAACATCATGTTGATTCCAAGGTGGACCTCTCCCCTTCTTCGCCTGTTTCTGTGTCCTCCTCTTCTACTTCGCCTGGTGAAAGTCTGGATTCGAGTAACCCGGTGGCTAAGAAGAAGAAGAAGAAGTTAGATAAAGGAGAGGTTAGCTCTACAGCTACTGCTTCTGAAACATCTCCTCTTGATAAACCTCCCAACCCTCCGCGGAAAGTCAAGTTCCCCTGCATGTTGTGCACAAGAAACCATCTTCTTCGCGATTGCCCTGGCATTCCCAAGGTACTCGAAGTATGGTCCAACGGTCGTCCACCGTTGCCTTTGACTTCCGGGAGTCAGGTTGGGGGCACGTCTTCGGCTAGTGTTGGTAAGGCTCCTAAGAAGCAGGGTAAGATTACCAATCCCTGTAAGTTGTGTGAAGGGCACCATGCCATTTACCTTTGTTCTTATATGGATGAAGCCAAACGAGTTTTGGACAAATCGGCTTTTTTTGCGTCGTGCGTTCTGGCTGGTTACAAACAGCTTTCTTTGAGTCCTCCACCAGCTGATCCTACGATTGGTCAAGAGTCATCCTTGGTCAATCCCACTCCCCCGGAAATTCAAATTCAGGAATCCATTCCCGACCAACCATTGGTTGTGGGATCGGTTGAACTGGCCCCATCTGCGGTGCACCAGGTCTTTTCCGTTGAGAGTGGACCTCACATCCCTCAGGTTCTTCTTGTTTCTTCAGATTCTTCGGACTTGGAGAAGGATTCTCCTGTCCCCGTATGTCAAGAAGATGCTCCTCCACCTCCCGTGATGGAGGTCCCAGAGGATACTCCCCTCGCCTTCGAGATGGAGGTCGTGGAGGATGCTCCTTCTTCTTCCGTAAAACCAGGGGAAGACCATCTCGGTTTGATGGTAGCCCCTCCGAGTAGTTTGGTCACTTCCTTTGACTGGAGTCGATTTGCAGGATACTGCCTTCCGTCTTATGTGCCTTTCGAGATCACAGTACAGGCTTTTGGTTTGGTTGTACCCAGCACCATTATAGACGAAGGCGCATCTGTTAGTATTCTATCCTCAACTACCTGGAAATATTTCGGTTCACCGCCGCTTGCGCCCGTTACGCAGAATCTGTTGACATTTAACAGAAGAACTAGTCAAGCATTAGGGATCCTTCCAAGGTTACCTGTTACCTTGGGAGGCAAAACCGTTCATATAGACGTGATGGTTGTTCCTGGCCCCTTGGATTTCAATCTGCTCTTGGGGCGCGATTACACCTATGCCATGGGAGCACTTGTCTCCTCCCTTTTTCGTGTGGTCTTTTTTCCACATGAAGGACGGATCGTGACCATTGATCAGCTTTCGTTCTTTGGTCCTGATGTGGCAACTGGCCCGCCATTATCCCTTCCTGGTTTTTATCCACCCGTTGAATCTGCCCCACCGCAGGTCAACTATGTGGCTACCTACCCCGTGCCTGTACTCGGTGATAGTTTCGTTGTGCATCAGGTGCTGGGGGCATTGGGTCCTGACTTCCAGGATGTTTTCCTTCCATCGAGAGTGGAACTCTTGGAAGCGATGACTTCTTTTTCATTATGACAAGGTTGTCGGAGCACAATTCATTTTCTTGTGTCAAGCTCCTTAAAACATGAAACAAGGTTTTCGGAGCAGATTTCCTTGTCTTGCGTCAAGCTCCTTAAAAAATGAAACAAGGTTGTCGGAGCACAGTTCGTTTTCTTGTGTCAAGCTCCTTAAAAAATGAAACAAGCTGGTCGGAGCACAATTCGTTTTCTTGTGTCAAGCTCCTTAAAAAATGAAACAAGCTGGTCGGAGCATATTTCGTTTTCCTTGTGTCAAGCTCCCTAAAAAATGAAACAATATCTCACGAGGATAGTTCTTTTAATGTGTAAACCTCGTTAAAACAATGAAACACGTTCCTGTTCAATTCGATTCTTTGTAAGATCTCGTAAAATCCCAGTCGAGTATTTCTCTTGATCTCGTAACTTGAACCTTCACTCCATCTGCCTTTCATATGGATTGAAGCTTGGGGGGCATGTACCTCGAATTGAGTCACCATGCTGGGGGCATGCTCACTTTTTCAAGCATATTTTGTTTCCATTTCAAGCTTGTGTAAAAATGAAACCAGTTTCAAGCATAGTTTATCTTTGTTTCAGGCTTGTGTAAAAATGAAACCAAATTCAAGCAGAGTTTCTTGATTTCAAGCTTGTGTAAAAATGAAACCTTTCCCATTTTACATCTTGTGATTTCCATTTTGTCAGCCAATTTTTTCAGATGAGCCTTGGTTTTTTCACTCCATCGTCACTATCTACTTGGCCAATCATATGCCTTCACTTGGTTGTTTTACCTATTCCTGAGGAACCGCTGCAATGAGTGGTGTTTTTAGCCAGCCTCTTGACCTTTACTTGTTCTGAGCAGTTCCACCATTACCGGAACCAGTAGCTACCCTTTATACCACTCGTTCCTCCAGGAAGATTCATCTTTCAGCTCTTTTCTGACTCTCTAAATGTGAAAAGATTGCCAAGTTACTTGTCGTTTTGGTCTCGTTAAAGTGGTTACGAAACGACATCTACCCAGTATACGTTTACCCCTTTTTCAGGCCGAGATAGATTATTTACGAAAAAGGAATACCCTCACCTATCACGACTAGGAGGCTTTCTCAGACATTGTTTTCAACCTTTTCAGATCTGAGGAACTATTTACGAAAAGGAACCGTTGGAGTTTACTTTTTTTCTGTCTTTTCAAACTCTCTAAACATGAAAATATGCTGAGTTCGCCCTTTGTCAGACTCGTTAAACCTAAATGACATCAGAAATTGTCAATCATGACGTTATTCGAGTTTCTCCTTCCTAGGGCTCATTAAATGTACTAGGATGGATTCGTCCGAAGGAATAATTTATATGACAAGCATATGGTATCCTCTTCAAGCTTGTGTAAAAATAAAGAGGTACTCGCCAGAAATGGTGGGGGAAAATGGAACCAGCATCATTGTCGTGTCAGCAGTATGTCGCTCTTGAACATGGCACTTGTCTACGTTTGTGTTGGGTTGGGGACATCTTATCTCGTTTTTTCACTTGCCTCCATGGGTTTGGGTGATCCCTTTTGACCTCTCATCTACTCTTTGCCTCATCATCATGACCCTTGATCTTTTGATGTCAAATACTGCCAAATCCACTGTCGCGTCGTCGATGTGTTCAAGAGAATTTGACCTCTGCAGTTTTCAACCTTCCTCTGATTCTCATCTAAATCCTGATTCACAAAGACATTATGTTCCTCTGCCTCGTGTCGATGATGTGGGAAACACTATGGCCCACCTTCGATCGAGGTCACTTCCTGTCGACTTCATCTCATTATCCAGGAAGCTGATCTAGAGACTCTCGTCTGGTACCTTGGAGCCTACATGCCTCAATGGCAGGTTCTTCGCGTTCGACGTGAGGTTTTCATCATTGGCCTCCGATCAAGTGATTCTACAGGTGTTCGACGCCAGCTCACTGATTCATATGTCGTAGATTGTACCTATAGTACCTTGAGGGCCATTGTCATTATTGGTGGTACCTCTCGCGTCTGTTAACAGCTTTCATCATTGGCTGGTAATCAGGCGATGTTCTTGCATGTTCGACTTCAGCTCACATATTCGCATGCTTGAACTTGTACTGTGTTCGGGTCGAGACGGAGCGTAAGACCCTGGATTCCTGTCTGTTATAATCCAGGCTGCGATTTTGTGGATTATCATGATTAGTTACATGACTCACTGATTGGATGGTTGCGACCATACCTGAGTCTATTTATCGATCCTTACTGGATGGCTGTGTCCATGCCTTGGATCTGCATTATTGTATACTCTGTTATGGATGGTTGTGCCCATACCACATATATATCATGTATCTAAGATATCAGTTGTACTTCTCTACTCAGGTTTTCCGATGGCGATGTTTTCAGTTGGACACGTTCTCGTAAAGCATTTCACCCCTCTCTCTCTTTCGGGCCTCATGCTTTAGGGGGCATCTGTTACACAGCAATTTTTCACCGTCCCTGCAATTCCCCATCCCGCACATTGGAGGGCTCATTCTGTGACCTGTGAGCAGTGATATAACCTGAAAACACTTTCATGGCATTCCCCTAGACATGTGCTTTCATTTCCCTGAAGACAAATCCTTGTGAAAAACCCTAAAAATAGCCTTTTCATCCTTGGCGCGACTAGCTAGTGTTATACCCGCACCAATGGGGGAAATATTCTAAAGAGGGCGTGCCCATTAGCGCTCTGTCTCATATTCGCACTCGCGCCAGGCTTAATAAAGGGTGTTTTTTAAAAATAAATGGCGGAAGATTGACTTTAACCAACTCCTGAACTGGTCTCTAAATTGAGTTGGGACGTTTGGATCCGGATTTCCATGTAGAGGAAGTAGTTTTCCACCTCTCATGGAAGCTTCCTTGAGGATAGGGCCAATCCCATGATTGTAGGGATCCCAACTCCTCTTCCACCATCTATATAAGCTTGCCATTTTCCTTTGCAAGCTAGTCTCCAAGAGTCTCCAAGAATCTCCAAGAGCCTTCATAGCCAAAAGAATGTTGCAAGAGCTTTGACAGTCCTCATAGTGCCAAATCCATAGCAAGGAGATTGGCGATTGAAGAGAGAGGCTTGTCCCCATTCCCGACAAGCTTTGCGAGACGTATTCCGCTGGCGACCCTCCGAAGGAGAATTCAGCGTCAGAGCCAGGTTGTAGCCTCCTTTGATTGATTAATGATAAACGACTATTGGTTATGGTTCCACTCTTGTTGTTGATTATGACGATGAGTTATGTCTTCTCTGAATTACATATAGTTGCATATACTGGATTTTACGCTTGCGTTTGTTTTGTTTCTCGCGTCAAGTGGTGGAATTGTGACCTGTCGGAGCAAGGGATCGAGAGCACTATCCTCTCTGCAACGACAACAGCGTTGGACCTGAGGTAGGCCTTCTATCACGCTTTGATTTTTGAAATTAGGAGCTTGCGTTGTAGCGTGTTTGATTGTTGCTAGACCCGATCTGGGCTAGTAGGGATTGCCTCTGTCCGCAGAGGAGATTTACCTCCTCAACAAGGGGCCATACCCGTCACTATGCAAAACCTTTGAAAAAATTTCCCAAATTGAGTGGAGTCCTGACAAGAACCATTCAGAAAAATAAGAACATCATCCACAAATAAAATGTGTGTGAGATGCATAATCTCATTTCGATGGACCTTGCAACACGAAAAATAAGAAATACATGAAAATTGTGATTGCAATCACGTTCTTTCATGTATTTCTCATTTTTCATGTACCAGGGTCGATAAAAAGTATGCAACATGGGTACTCCTTGGATGAGGAATTAAATTTTTCATCCAACGAGTACTCCTGCTCGAAATTTGAGTAAAATCTTAGGGAGATAGGTTGAAAATACAAGTTGAAAAAGTAGTTTTGTTATTTTATTATTTTTTAATATTTTTGCTTTTTTACCCAAAAAAAGGTGAATCATCCCCCATTGTTGACATCATCATATTGAATCCTATTGGTTATTATAAATTTTATTTTTGTTGCACATTTTTCTTAGGAGGCCCATTTTAGACCTCAAAATTTCTCTAATTCGAAACCATAGGAAATAAATATGAGTCGTAGAAATGAAAGAGTCAATAGAAGCGAGTTGCAATAAGAACAAATGTGAGTCAATGATGTGAGCCACAGGGATGTATATGCAAGCCAACGAATGCATAATGTGATCCATAGATAGAATAAATTAACCATAGAAATCAAGTAGAAAATATAGAATATGAAATGTGTGCTTATAGAGAGTGGAGCAAATCATAGGAGTGTTAATGCAATCTTCAGAGAAGAGTTAATGTGAGCTATTGTATGTTTCGAACCATAGAGAAATATGTGGGTCCCTCTATGCAAGAATGTGAGTCACAACAAATTATGTGAGCGTGAGAGAATAGCGGACAGCCACAGTGAATCAATCACTAGTCATAGATCATATGCCTTTGATATACGAGCCCCACTGTAATATATAGGGAGGATGAAATCAATAGAAGAAACTGAACCACAGGAACCAATTACTGAGAACCACACATAAGATACAAGCCGTAAAAAGCAGTGAATATATACAAGTCACAGACGTCTTCTCACTCACTGTGATGATACAAATGAGCTTCCTTGAAACTTATTTATATTAATTGATGGGGTGACTCTGATTTAAATGTAGCCCTTGCCTTTGATGAGGCCAACTTCAATTATTGGAGGGAAATTTTAAAACTCCCTTTTAAAAATATTTTATTTAATGAAAAAATGTCATATTAATAATGAGAGAGGTGCCCAATATATTAATATTTATTTTTATCCATTAGATTTATTATTTTGACCAACATTTCTCTTAGGGTAGATTGGCATTTCTTTGGGGTGGTTGGGTTTCCCTTTGGGAAATTCATCCCAGAGTTTCCCAAATTTCAACACAGCCTCTCAGCTAGGGAGGAATTTCCATCTACATCTTAAATTTAATCTCGGATGTACAAGTGTCAATATAAGAAGGCAGGCAGTTGAAACATCATAGCATTTGAACTCATCTCGTAGAAGAAGAATAAGAATACATAATCAATGGTAGGGGATATTGATCATCCAAACCCTACTAGTATCTAGGTAAAATTGCATGGCCTTCATCTGAGTTGCATCAGCAAATCATTTATCGCATCCCATCCCATCTCATCTTGACTTGTTTCCTTTGATCATCAGTTGAACAATGATGTCTCAATATAAAGAAGAAGAATCATCATAGGGGAGATCTAACTACCACCCTATACCCATGAAAAATAGGGGAGATTAATCTACCACCCTATGTCTGATCAATAATAGGTAGAATATGAGTTATCGTGAAAGGTAAGGATCACAACTATCTTATTGTATGTTGGTCTTCCCATCATGACCCTAAAGAGTCAAGTGGTAGAACACTTGCATACCATCACTTAAATAGGATACCACTTACCATAAATGGTACATATCATATTCTATCTCAATTCATCTCACTCATTGGCTATATGGGGAGAAACAATCCCAACAAGCCTAAATTCTGGGTTGGATGCCAACTGGGGTATCCTTTGTCAATACCAAAGAGAGAAAATAGGCAGGATATGATTTACCGTGGAAGGTAAGGATAAAAAACTATCCTATTGCTTGACAATGTAGAAATTTGCTGAATAATAATTAATTATCCACCGAGACTATCCTGATCACATACAATTCAAATTTATATGCAACACATAATCTCTTCCACTCAGATCATCAAACATGCGGAAATAAAATCAAGCGATAACACATCAAATCATCATACACATTAACACGGTATGTATGGGGAAAGCTTATAGCTGAAAACCCCGCAGCTATTGTGTATATTATAATGGAGAAATCATGTAACAAACTCAGTACAATACTCCTCACAAGTACTCGGTACTTTCTCATGAAGTTACACACAAACTAGCTCAGTTTTGAACAGGTTACTGGTTCAAAACTCACCGCCAATTGCCTTGCCTCTATTGCGCAATCTAGGCCTGTCTATATAGAGATCCAAGGTTCGAATCTCCTTGGCTTGACAACGCAATCATCATGGGAAATTCCTCCAAGTGTGGTGCAAATCTCATGCACAACTGATGTCGCCACTGATAGCTAACTCCACCCTTTCATCTACCTCTTTCACTGGTCTCCACTGAACTGTCCATGCACTGTAGTGAACTGATGTGTTCTTGGGTTGAATAATGAGTTACTAATTAATGAATTAAATAATATTTAATTCACTCCACTCATAACTAGTTGATTAGCTAGTTAAACTAATCTCAACCAGTTCAACTAAATTAAAACGAACACAACTCCACTAGCTGTCTCATTAACTCCACCAAACTTCTGCCACTGAAGTCCTAACTGAAGTCAACCATGCATGATGCCATCAAACCCTTGGGAATAGCATAATTCCTCTGTCGGATGCATGAGCCACTTCTGTAGCTCGAACTGAAGTGCTCCAAGAGAGTAAACTGAAGTTTATAGTCTAAATATTATTAAGGGTAAATAATATTTGACTTCCATATTTTTAGGAGAGGCAGTCTAAAAATAGCCTTCGACCTCTTCGACCTAAAAATAGAGTCTCATCTATTTTTACCAACATGACCAATGCTCCAAGAATCTCAAACTGGAATCCCCGAACCATGCTCCATATGTCTAAAAATAGACATAGTCTAAAAATAGATTTTGCGCCAGAATTTGCCTGCGGGCCCACTTAGTGAAGGCGACTTCATTTCACTAAGCTCCATCATCTTGCTGTATTTTCAACACTCCCTCTCAGCAAGATATGGATTATCTGCAACCCCTATCCTGCCTCTGTGGAATTCGAACTTGCTCCTGGTGAGCGCCTTCTTCAGGATGTCGGCATCCTGATCCTCCGTGGGAACATATGAAAGCATCATGATTCTCTGCTGAACACAATCTCTGATATGATGATACCAATCCGTGAAGCCATGCCGCCTCAACTGATCCTCCTGTCTATACCATGAACCATATCCCGATGTGCCTCTAATATAGCGCAATACATGCTTGCATGCCTTCCAAAAGAGCTTGGTAGGCTTAACCATAGCTTGCGAAAGCTGGTTAACTGCATAGCATATATCGGGTCGTGTATTGACCAGATACATAAGCGACCCCACCAACTGTCGATAGACAGTGGCATCCACTACCTCCGCTGAAGTAGCATCCTCCTTCCTCCAACCACCCGGAAGAGGAGTGTCAACAGGCTTGCAGCCTTGCATGTTGAACCTCTCCAGAATCTCCCGGGCATACTTGCCCTGAGAAACAAACAGTCCTCCGCTGCGCTGCCAAATCTCCAATCCCAGGAAATAATGAAGGGTGCCCAAGTCCTTCATCTCAAACTCTCGTGCAAGATCCTCCTTGCATGAAAGTATCAACTGCTCATCGCCAGTCAAAATCAGATCATCTACATACAGTACGATGATCAACAGCTTCCCCTCCACCACAATCTGGTACAGGTTTGGATCCACCTCACTCTTAGAGAATCCAAGCCCGGTGAAGTAGCTTTCTATCCGAGTGTACCAAGCACGAGGTGCTTGCTTCAGCCCATACAGTGCTCTCTTGAGTCGGCACACATGCGACTCACTGCTGAAGATCTTGAAACCTTCAGGCTTCTCTATGTACACCTCCTCCTCAATAACTCCATTGAGGAACGCAGTCTTCACATCCATCTGATGAATGTGCCACCCCATCTGCGCTGAGAGCGCAAGGATCGTCCGTATGGAAGAGTACCTTGCGACAGGTGCAAAAGTCTCCTCATAGTCAATCCCCTCGATCTGTGAGAAGCCACGGGCGACAAATCTCGCCTTGTACTTCTCCACACTCCCGTCAACCGCCTGCTTCACTTTGTAGATCCATCGCGAACCCACCACTGATTTCCCCACCGGTCTTGGGACAATCTCCCATGCACTGTTCCTGACGATCGAATCATATTCTTCGATCATGGCGTCAACCCATGCGGGTTCCTCCACAGCTTCCTCAAAAGAGGATGGCTCCGTCACAACACATTGACTCACGAGAGCCATGTATCCAGTGTACCGATCCGGTGACTGTCTCTGTCTGCGCTGTGCTGTAGGTGGTCCTACAACCTTCTCTGCATCCCGAGCCAGTCGCTCAGCTTCTGTAGTGCGCATGCGCTCTCTGATGGTTGGCGCTGCCTGAGTGGTTTCTTCCACCTCCTGAACCTCCTCTTGTGGCTGATCCACATCCGGAAGCTCCTCCTTAGGAACTAACAGCTCCTCATCTGCATGCAAGTGTAGCTTCCTCTCAAGCGAACACTGCATGGCTTTCTCCTCCTGAAATTTTATATCCCGTCGCACAACAGTCTTGCGACTGTCTGGCACATACACTCGATAGTTATGAGGTGTATCAATGTACCCCACAAATATTCCAACTTCAGCAGTTGGATCCAGCTTCCTTCTCGCATCCTTCGTCACATGCATGTAGACAGGAGATCCGAAAATCCGCAAATGGGAAATCTCAGGCCTCTTGCCAGAATAAGCCTCCTCTGGTGTACTCATGCCAAGAACCTTGTGAGGACAACGGTTCTGCACATACACTGCTGTATTGCATGCCTCGGCCCACAAGTGAAGGGGTAGGCCCTGATCATGCAACATCGCCCGTGCAGCACCCACGATCGTTCTGTTCTTCCGCTCAGCCACCCCGTTCTGCTGTGGGTTATGGGGTGCGATGAGCTCTCTCTGAATCCCTTCTGCGCTTCAGAACTCCTTGAATTCAGCCGAGATGAATTCACCACCGTTATCACTCCTTAGATCAATCACCTTCTTCCCCGACTCCTTCTCGACCAGTGCTTTAAACTCACAGAACTTCGCGAATGTATCGCTCTTCTTCGACATGAAGAAGATCCAGCACTTTCGAGAGAAATCATCAACAAAGATCACCTAATACTTGTGCTTTGCTGTCGAAGCAACTGAGAAAGGACCACACACGTCTGTGTGAACTCTCTCAAGGATCGTCGTGGCGCGACTATCCTTCTCGTGAAGGGTGGCTTTCACATACTTCCCTAAAGTACACCCCTTGCACTGATCTGACTGCGCAAGAGTGCCCTTAGGAAGCCCAGTAGAAATCTGCTGCAGAATCTTCAAAGCTCCATGGTGAAGGTGGCCCAATCTCCTGTGCCACAATTCGCCCTCATCATCCCGGCTCACCACTTCTCCCGCCTTGCATGCCATTGCTGCGCAGCCATCTACTTGCAACTGATAAAGGTTCTTGGTTCGAACCCCTATCTTCCGGGTCTCTCCAGTAGTCTTACTGCGCAGGAAGGCTTTTCCTTCGCCGAAGACCACATCATACCCCTTATCCTCCAACATCGCTACTGAAATCAGGTTCTTCTTCAATCCAGGTACATGCATGACATCCTTTAAGACAAAGGGTTTACCAGACTCCCTCTGAAAGGATACGGTACCGATACCAGTCGCACTGTATCTACCGCCATCGCCCATCTCGATGTGCATACCCAAATCCTTGTCCTCCAGATCTGAGAACAACTCCCGATCTCCCGTCATATGAAATGACGCACCGCTGTCCAAGAACCACACCGATCCCATCACACTTGAAACCAAGCATGCAATCAGTGAAAAGTCAAGCTCGAACTATGAAGCCAAAGCTTCTCCATCTGCAGATCTTCCCGCTTGCTTGTTCTTCTTCTTCTTTGGACAATTGGTAGCATAATGTCCGTGATCATGGTAGTGAAAACACTTCACTTTCGCCATATCCTGCTTCTTGCCCTTTGCACCAGAATGAGAGGTTTTCTTACCCTTCCCATTCTTTGCTTTGGCAACCAAAGCGCAGTTTTCTTCATCAGCTCCCTTTGATGAAGATCCATCTCGAGTAGTCCTCCTTATCTCCTCCTGCATGAGATCCGCCCAAAGACGCTCCCATCCCGGCAGCTTCTCCCGACCATTGACACTATCTTGATATGAGTGCCAAGCCTTCGGAAGACCAAGGAGAGCCAGGTCGACCATTTCCTCGTCTTCGACAGTCACCCCCAAACTTCCCAGCTCATCTCTGCATTGAGTGAACTTCGTGAGGTATTTGGCGATACTGTCGCCCTTCTCCATCTTGATGTTCCTGTGCTTATCTTTGAGCGCCAGCTTCCTTTGGTCGCTCTTACTCTGGAATAGATCCGTCAAATCTTTCCACATTAAATATCGAGTAGCCTTTCCATGCAGGCTGGATACAATATGATCCTTGACGCCCTCCAACAGGATCCTTCGACACTTCGTCATCTTCTTTTGCCATGCTTCGACTTCAGCAGGATCAGTGGGCTTTTGGAAATTCGTATCTATGAACTCCTTCAGACCATTATCTTCTAATACTGCCTCCATGCGATCCTTCCATGCAACATAATTCGAACTGCCTTCAAGAGCATATTCGAGTCGCAAACCGTTGAAAGACATTTTCAACACTGGCACCAAGAAAACAAAACTGCTGCAAAATTTCGAATTCCACCTCAAAGCTCAGCCGCTCTAGATCTATGAGAACAAATTATTTCTAGCACAGAGATCGACTGCAAGGGGCGTTTACCAGACCTTTCACTTTCCGAAGAAAGATGAATCCGGAGGCTACCTGGCCCGCATGCAGACTCTGTCTACCGAAATAAGTTTGTAATCACTGTGATGATCAATCTCTGCTTCAATAGCTGCGATACCATGTAGAAATTTGCTGAATAATGATCAATTATCCACCGAGACTATCCTGATCACATACAATTTGAATTTATATGCAACACATAATCTCTTCCACTCAGATCATCAAACATGCGGAAATAAAATCAAGCGATAACACATCAAATCATCATACACATTAACACAGTATGTATGGGGAAAGCTTATAGCTGAAAACCCCATAGCTATTGTGTATATTATAATGGAGAAATCAAGTAACAAACTCAGTACAATACTCCTCACAAGTACTCAGTACTTTCTCATACAGTTACCCACAATCTAGCTCAGTTTTGAACAGGTTACTGGTTCAAAACTCACCGCCAATTACCTTGCCTCTATTGCGCAATCCAGGCCTGTCTATATAGAGATCCAAGGTTTGAATCTCCTTGGCTTGACTGCGCAATTTTCATGGACAAATCCTCCAAGTGTGGTGCAAATCTCATGCACAACTGATGTCGCCACTGATAGCTAACTCCACCCTTTCATCTACCTCTTTCACTGGTCTCCACTGAATTGATCATGCACTGTAGTAAAGTGATGTGTTCTTGAGTTGAATAATGAGTTACTAATTAATGAATTAAATAATATTTAATTCACTCCACTCATAACTAATTGATTAGCTAGTTAAACTAATCTCAACTAGTTCAACTAAAATAAACAGAACACAACTCCACTATCTGTCTCATTAAATCCACCAAACTTTTTCCACTGAAGTCCAACTGAAGTCAACCATGCATGATGCCATCAAACCCTTGGGAATAGCGTAATTCCTCTGTCAGATGCATGAGCCACTTCTGTAGCTCAAACTGAAGTGCTCCAAGAGAGTAAACTGCTGCTTAGAGTCCAAATATTATTAAGGGTAAATAATATTTGACTTCCCTATTTTTAGGAGAGGCAGTCTAAAAAATAGCCTTCGACCTCTTCGACCTAAAAAAATAGAGTCTCATCTATTTTTACCAACATGACCAATGCTCCAATAATCTCAAACTGGAATCCCTGAACCATGCTCCATATGTCTAAAAATAGACTTTGCACCAGAATTTGCCTGCGGGCCCACTTAGTGAAGGCGACTTCATTTCACTAAGCTCCATCATCTTGCTGCATTTTCAACAGACAATAGGTAGGATATGACTTACCATGCAAGGTAAGGATCACAAAATATCCTATTATCAAGAGTTCTCTCAACCCCGCGAGCTCTTTGGCTCAATTCCTCTCCCTGTGAGCTCAAACAAGGGAGAAGAGTGTTTCCCATTGTCCTCGATCAATCATGACCCCTTCCTTTCATAGGTTTCTTCACTAAGCTTATGGTTATTATTCGTGCCCATACTACATGACACCTAGAGAATATCAGGTTAACCACAAGCTTACATACTGCAACACAACCATCCAATTGTATGACTGCTCGTTAATCAAAATGTGAAGGAGTCTCGGGTGAAATCCCGAAGTTGGGAAACAATTTTTGGCGGAGGGCTAGAATTTGGGTGAAATTTTTAATTTCTCGTCAGAGAAAATAGTCAACTCTATTTCTCGACCGAGATTTTTTAAAACTCTCGTCCAAGATATTTTTAATATATCGGCTGAGAGTTTGATTGGGCTTAACCGGGGTTAAAATTCTCTCGAACGAGAGTTAGGTATTTTCTCGTCCGAGAGTTGTGTTGAAATAAACTATCGGGAAGACACTCGGACGAGAGTTTTTTAACTCTCGTCCGAGATTTTTTTAACTCTCATCCGAGAGTTTTATTCTTATAATAAAACCCCAAATTTCTTAACTCGCCCAGCATTCTGCACTGTTGTTTACATTTTCAGGCTGTCGTTTTCGCTGTCGTTTGGACTGGAGCTGTCGCCATCGAGCCACGCTATCATCTAGCCAGCCAGGTAAGCTTCTTGAGCTGAGCATTGAATATTTCTTTTTTCAGATATGCGGTTTTGTTTCCTTGCAAAAAAACCTTGTCCACTAGTTCTTCTCCAAGAATTTTTCCTTTTGTCATCTCGGCCCATAGAACCTCACCTTGTATAAACCTCCATACTATCTTTGCTACCAAATATTTTAAAAGGAAGAGAAATTCTGGTGACATGTGAATCTAAAAGGCTGACTAAGATATTTTATTGGCTCTTGTTCATCACAAATACAAAGCTGGAAATCATTCTCAAGCTTTGAAACACTGCAATGTTTTTTATGAAAAAAATCCTCATCTTTTAAGATAGAGGGTTTGATTTCCGCAGGCTATAATAGGGAGTATTTTAAAATAGATTATGGAGAACATTTTCTTTCGCAGCCGGACTCAGGTTTGACCAATCAGAAGACGCAATCTGTGGAAACAAGTAATGATAATAGTAAAGGAAAGCAGAAGAGAAATTCTGGTGATTTAACAACCAAATGTTCATATACCCTACATTTCGTACTCTCAAATGGAAAAACTTCATAGTCAAGTGGTTGGTAATAGGATAAGTTGTCTCATTTTATGGTGATGAAGTCTCCCACGCCCTACGCCAGGTTTAGACCCACCAGGGTTTTGGCCATGGCCATATATCTGCTCAGACAAACTGAGAAGTTCACATTATAGAAAAACCCCAAACTATTTCCTATATTTTGATTTTTTTTTTTTAAATAGAGATGAATAGGAAGTCCTAGCATATGCATCGAGATGGGGATGACCTATAAATTCTCAGAATGGTTGTCAAATTGATTCTCCAACTCTCAAGGTATAAGGCTTAACTACCCCAAAACCATTTCTTATGCACTATTTTTCTCGTGTTAACCCTTAAAGAAGTGACCTAGGCATACAATCTTATGGAAATTATGAGGAAACATAGAGAGTATCCTAGCACTAAAAGAAACTTCTTTGTCATCCACTTCTTTAGATAATCAATCAAAAAGCTTATGTTGGGATATTGACCTACAATGGTGGAGTCATCCATATGTTGTATGTCATTAAGTGTAATATCTCTTAGGATAATGTTGGGATCCTCAATTTTCCTCTTAAGACATTTCCTTTGTATTTATTCTAGTCCAAAGGTAGGTGGTTCAAAATACTACTGCACTAGAGGGTTCATTTGTTATTTGTTGAATTATCCATTTAGTAGTTTTGAGTGAAGGAAACTCCCAATAAACCATTCCAGTAGTTCAGATGATGGCTACACCAAAAAGAAATCAGATGTGAGGGAATGTGGATTTCTTGTTATAGTGACAAACCCAAATTATGTCACAAACAATGGAGGGGGAATAACATTTTTTGGGAGGCTAGAGTGTTTGTGAGATGGGAGGGAGTCATAAAGGATGCAATCCAAGGAGATTGTGGTGGCTTCAAAACTGACATCATATTGGGATGATAGAGGATAATTTAGGGATTTGATACCTATAGGATAAATGTCATGTCAATATGAAGGAAGAGCATTTGGGGAAGTAGAAGCTTGATTTGACAAATGAAAGGATCCTCCACTACTAGTTTGGATGCCAGGATTCACATCATCCAACAAGTGATGTGATAGGTCATCTGAGCACTAAGGGAAATAATCCCAAATGGAAATGCTTGTAGAAGGAATGTGATTTTCATTCATTCATTCATTGGTCACTAAATTTTTTTATGAGAGGAGATAAATTTGTTTTGGGCACTTCTTGTTATGGAAATTCATCTTGGTGAGAAAGGCATGCATAAAAATTAGTAGGTTTTTATATTTCGCACCCACCTTTACTTTAGTTTTATTGTATGAATACACTTGGAATGAGAAGGATAAATGATACTGCAAAGAAATCCAATGGCACATCCTCGTACATTCCCATTGCAAGAGGAGTGGTAAATCAAGTGGAATACCACCTCAATTTTACCCAAAAAAAAAAAATTGCCACCCATTCTAATAAACAAACGAAAACTTGAAAACATTTAAGATTTACCTTTTCTCAAATATATGTTATACATAAATTTCATTCAATAGTTATCAAGCCAAATTAAAAACATCTTACCATAATATAGCACTAGTGCAAAATTGGATCATTGAATGAAGCTGACTCCCAAGCCAAGGTACCTAAGGCATCCCAAGGAATTTTTAGAAGGTTTTCAGGCATATTTTTAGAAGGTTTCTAGATTATGTCACCAACAATGGAGGGGGAATAACATTTTTTGGGAGGATAGAGTGTTTGTGAGATGGGAGGGAGTCATAAAGGATGCAATCCAAGGAGATTGTGGTGGCTTAAAAACTGACATCATGTTGGGATGATAGAGGATCATTTAGGGAGTTGGTACCTATAAGACAAATTTCATGTCAAGATGAAGGAAGAGCATTTGGGGAGGTAGAAGCTTGATTTGACAAATGAAAGGATCCTCCACTACTAGTTTGGATGCCAGGATTCACATCATCCAACAAGTGATGTGATAGGTCATCCAAGCACTAAGGGAAATAATCCCAAATGGAAATGGTTGTAGAACTAATGTGATTTTCATTCATTTATTGATTGGTCACTAAATTTTTTGATGAGAGGAGATAAATTTGTTTTGGGCACTTCTTGTTCTGGAAATTCATCTTGGTGAGCAAGGCATGCATAAAAATTTGTAAGTTTTTCTATTTCGCACCCACCTTTACTTTAGTTTTATAGTATGAATACACTTAGAATGATAAGGATAAATGATACATGTTTTGCAAAGAAATCCAATGGCACATCCTCGTACATTCCCATTGCAAGAGGAGTGGCAAATCAAGTGGAAGACCACCTCAATTTTACCCAAAAAAAAAAAATGCCACCCATTCTAATAAACAAACGAAAAATTGAAAACATTTAAGATTTACCTTTTGTCAAATATATGTTAGACATAAATTTCATTCAATAGTTATCAAGCCAAATTAAAAACATCTTACCATAATATAGCACTGGTGCAAAATTGGATCATTGAATGAAGTTGACTCCCAAGCCAAGGTACCTAAGGCATCCCAAGGAATTTTTAGAAGGTTTTCAGGCATATTTTTAGAAGGTTTTCAGATTATGTCGCCAACAATGGAGGGGGAATAACATTTTTTGGGAGGATAGAGTGTTTGTGAGATGGGAGGGAGTCATAAAGGATGCAATCCAAGGAGATTGTGGTGGCTTAAAAACTAACATCATGTTGGGATGATAGAGGATCATTTAGGGAGTTGGTACCTATAGGATAAATGTCATGTCAAGATGAAGGAAGAGCATTTGGGGAGGTAGAAGCTTGATTTTACAAATGAAAGGATCCTCCACTACTAGTTTGGATGCCAGGATTCACATCATCCAACAAGTGATGTGATAGGTCATCCGAGCACTAAGGGAAATAATCCCAAATGGAAATTCCTGTAGAAGGAATGTGATTTTCATTCATTCATTGATTGGTCACTGAATTTTTTGATGAGAGGAGATAAATTTGTTTTGGGCACTTCTTGTTCTGGAAATTCATCTTGGTGAGCAAGGCATGCATAAAAATTAGTAAGTTTTTATATTTCGCACCCACCTCTACTTTAGTTTTATTGTATGAATACACTCGGAATGAGAAGGATAAATGATACACGTTTTGAAAAGAACTAGTATGGCACATCCTCGTACATTCCCATTGCAAGAGGAGTGGTAAATCAAGTGGAAGACCACCTCAATTTTACCCAAAAAAAAAAAATTCCACCCATTCTAATAAACAAATGAAAACTTGAAAACATTTAAGATTTACCTTTTGTCAAATATATGTTATACATAAATTTCATTCAATAGTTATCAAGCCAAATTAAAAACATCTTACCATAATATAGCACTAGTGCAAAATTGGATCATTGAATGAAGCTGACTCCCAAGCCAAGGTACCTAAGGCATCCCAAGGAATTTTTAGAATGTTTTCAGGCATATTTTTAGAAGGTTTCTAGATTATGTCGGCAACAATGGAGGTGGAATAACATTTTTTGGGAGGATAGAGTGTTTGTGAGATGGGAGGGAGTCATAAAGGATGCAATCCAAGGAGATTGTGGTGGCTTCAAAACTGACATCATGTTGGGATGATAGAGGATCATTTAGGGAGTTGGTACCTATAGGACAAATGTCATGTCAAGATGAAGGAAGAGCATTTGGGGAGGTAGAAGCTTGATTTGACAAATGAAAGGATCCTCCACTACTAGTTTGGATGCCAGGATTCACATCATCCAACAAGTGATGTGATAGGTCATCCGAGCACTAAGGGAAATAATCCAAAATGGAAATGCCTGTAGAAGGAATGTGATTTTCATTCATTCATTGATTGGTCACTAATTTTTTGATGAGAGGAGATAAATTTGTTTTGGGCACTTCTTGTTATGGAAATTCATCTTGGTGAGCAAGGCATGCATAAAAATTAGTAAGTTTTTATATTTCGCACCCACTTTTACTTTAGTTTTATTGTATTAATACACTCAGAATGAGAAGGATAAATGATACACGTTTTGCAAAGAAATTCAATGGCACATCCTCATACATTCCCATTGCAAGAGGAGTGGTAAATCAAGTGGAAGACCACCTCAATTTTACCCAAAAAAAAAAAAAAAATTGCCACCCATTCTAATAAACAAACGAAAACTTGAAAACATTTAAGATTTACCTTTTGTAAAATATATGTTATACATAAATTTCATTCAATAGTTATCAAGCCAAATTAAAAGCATCTTACCATAATATAGCACTGGTGCAAAATTTGATCATTGAATGAAGTTGACTCCCAAGCCAAGGTACCTAAGGCATCCCAAGGAATTTTTAGAAGGTTTTCAGGCATATTTTTTAAGAATCAGGTAGGGATTTGTTTGAATCACAAGTTTGAGTAGTAAAATCTACATATATAGTCAAAAACCTATTTCAAAAAACAAAGAACAAGATCTGACCCAAAAAATTTCACCCAATTCCAAAAAAAAAAATACAAAACTTATAATGATTAGACAATGCCCAAGGAATCCCACTCCTCTGAAACCATAAGGTGATCGTCTTTTGCCATAGCTCTGAAACCATGTTGAGAACCTGGAGGGGTTATAAATTCTCTTCTTGATAATTACTTGTGAGCTTTTTGAAGTAATACTTTTATTATGGGAAGGTAAATCACAGATTTACCTTCCTTTCATTAGACTTCAGAATTCATCACAACCCATGCAATATCTGCATTGTAACCTTGTAAGTATCCGCACTGTATTCTTCTCAAACTAGCTTCATCAATCCGCAGTCTATACCTTCAGTCTACACCTTCGGTTACTTCTATTTTAGGTGAATATGCATCCCTTTTAGTTGCTTTACCATCTCAGATAAATCCGCAAACTCTATCTTGGTTGACCTTTTAGCTGATGACATGACTGCTGATTGAAAAAAAAATTATGAGGGGCAGAAATTTGATTTGATACTATAGCAACAATGGCATCAGGCAAGCCCTACAGAGACCCCTCCATGAGAGGAGGATTATCAGGTACATTGGCTGTTTAGTTATGTCATGTTTTCAAGTAGATTATATTTATTGTTCGTTGTGAAAATTTGATTAATGTGAAATTTTTTTTTCCTGCACAGGAGGACGCACTCATATGACTCGTGCGCCCAGAAAGAAAATCAAATAAGAGGAGCCCCATAGACCTGTTCCCATTCGCCCCCAATTTCATAGAGCCCATTCTGAGGATCATCTTATACACGGTATAGGTACACATTAGATCAATTGCTTGTTAGAACGTTCAATTTTACGTTATATTCAATATTGAACAGGTGAATTTTTTTTTCAAATGACATGTGTTTAATGTGAAAACATTATGCTCCATAGGTGAAAATGTAGGAGTTTGGGTTGGCCCTATTACTGGTGAGGGGCAAAGGAGAACAATGTCTCAGCCTGTGGCATCCATCCCACGCTTGGATACTTCTCCTCCAGGTAAAATCTAAGGGAAAATTTATTGTTTGATGCATATTTAATGTGAAACTTATTGTGTGTCTCATGTAATTGTGTTATAAAACAATTTAATGTTTTTTACAATGGTTGTTAGAGACGTTCATTCCTCGGAAGGGAACCATCCTAGTATGAGCGAAGAGGAAGAGATAGTTTTTCCACCAGGTATTTTCAAATGACCTGACAAGTTTTTTAAATACAAATTTTTCTTATAAATTATTTAATTTTTAATATGTGCAATAATTTAACATGTTACAGGTGGTGGTGTTTTCCCTCCTAGGGGTAGAGGTCGTAGGGTTCATGAGTTTTCTCGAAATCCGAGCTATGATCCCCTTTACACCCATCCCAGTGATATTCCTGAGAAGATGCCTTGGGAAGATACCATCTCCTTACTTACTGTTGATGGGATGAGGGAGCATTCCACGAGATTGCGCAATGAATTTCAAAGTTGCAATCTCTCTACCCCTAGTCGAAATTGTCTCCAAATTGTTTTGCACAATTTGGAGAGTTTGATAGAGACTTATCGTGGGGTTGGACCATCAACCTAAGTGTTTTTTGACATGATGCATAGGAGGAGAGCGTCAGTGATTGGTATCCACTCCTAAAATGAAGTTAAAAGTAGGGTCACTAAAGAAATGGCCTTGTCACTATTTGACTTGCGGCTTGAAGACAAAAAATGTCTGAAGATTGCAAGATTCAATGATCCCAATATTGCACCTTATATTTATGAGAAGTTCCTGTATGCATACGGGAAGTTCCCAAATAATGATGAGGTGCCGCAATATTTTGTTAGGAAGTTGTTTGCTCAATTTCGAGATCACATGGACCCTAACTATATAGATACTGGGTCCAAATTCTATGGAGCTGGAAAAGGTCGTACATATGAACAACCTGATGCTATGCGAGATGTTGGGTTTAGGCCTCCAGCACCTCATTTAGCACCTCAACCACCTAGGGTAGTTACACTTCCAGAGGAGTTAGCCCTTATCTCCAGTGTTGCGTCACAAATGAGGGAGAAGATACAAGAACATATTGCAGCTGCTTTAGGAGGGGTGGAAGTCAGCTTAGGGACAAGCCAACCTTCATCTAGTGCAGGAGTTCATTCATTTGTGAGTATTCTAGATGACGTGTTGAGGGAGATGGAGCGAGATGAGCTTATGGAGTATGCATCCTCATGTAGAGACCTCTATGAGCAATCCAATACATGACAAATGCACACCATGGGCGAGGTATGTACAATCATGTTTTGATCAATTTTAAAATACACATTTATAAGATGAGCTATTTTTGGTGTATATACATTTAGTAGATCCAAAAACTTACGCCAATATATTTATTTAACTTATGCAATTTACAACATTCTTAGAAGAACATTGCCTTGCCCCTGGTCCTCACTCTGTAGATCATGGACATGATCATGTACTGGTGCCACATTCATTTCTATCTATCTATATTTTTGTACGTCAAATTGAAATTGAATTTATGTCACATAATTTTATATGGTATGAGTATTAACATTATGGAATTTTTCAGGTTAGAGCTACACATCAAGAGCTTCCTAAAGAGATTATTCCTTCTCAAGTTCCAGTCGTGACACAGGTATCGATACTTTACGTTAAGCAAATTTATAATGTTTATTATATTTCTTTTCGCAAAATTTTCTATTAACTTTGGTTTCTACTTTTCAGAATACACCCCATATTGACATGATGTAGACTGAGCCTCAAGGAGATCGTGTAGGCTCTAGGTCAGAGAGTCTACATTAAACCATGGTAACCTCTTACTATTTCTTCGTTGGTATCATTGCCACATTATAAATAGGCTATCTATTGAATTTATAGACAATTGAGAGGTTCCTTTATGTATCTAGTGAATGCTAAAGCTAATATTTAATTTTCAGTAAAAACTTTGAGCCATAGTCAATTCACTAGGTTACTGACAATATAGGTGCTTCATTTGGCTTAGAGGAATATGAACATTTGTTTCCTTGACCATCTCAGACACTGTCACAATGTCAATATGTTGAACTTCCTACTCAAGTCCCTGCAAAATAAGGAAGCCCATGCACAAAAAGAAAACATACCAAGATATTTCATCTCTCACCATGGCCTTATCAGGTTACTCATGGTATAAGCTCTAAACAAAGCAAGAAAGTCCTGGGAAGAAGTCATTGCAACTCCAATGGTTGCAACTTCACTATATGAGCCCAATGTTGTGTGACTCCACCCATTGCAATTGCAAAGGAGGAAGAATATATTGTCATGAATCCCTTGGCTAAAAAGTACCTACTAATTCATATTAAGAAGAGACAAATTCTATTACACCATAGAAGTATAGTGATATTGACGTTGAGATAATTAGTAGCAAACCAACCACCGAGAGAATGAGAGGGCATAAAAATAGTCCCCCATGTGTTCCAGGAGAGAAGAGGACATGATACATTCCTACCACCACCCAAACCCTTGCTACTCCAAAAAAACAAGTAAGGGCAGAGAAATCCTAGAACACCAGGAAGACACAACCCCTACTGAAACAAGGAGTGATCTACACTACATATTACTGCTTCAGAATTGTTTTCCTGTAATAATGTGGATGTGATCTCTCAGGGGAAACTCTGTAACTATGATAGTGGACTGCATTCCCCAACTATTTATAGGCCTATCACTTAGAGCCTTAGGTGCAGAACTGCCAGACGGGTTGCATTACTAGCACTTTTGGTGGCCTAATAATGGTTATGGAAGACTATGGAATCAATATTCCTTAAAAGACAGAATTGGAGATCATGCTTCCCTTGTGACAAGTTTTCATCTATCCAATACAGACCTTTAACAACAATCATTTGGACAATATTATGTGCTCTCATGTGATGGAAAAATGGGAGTTTCAAGAAAAGGGGGCAGTATGTGGTTTGACAGAGTTCACAAAAATCCTCTTCAGGATAGCTACACATATCTCGTGGCAGATCATGTCCACTGTTGCATCAAAATTGATGACATTTTTCATTTGCAAGTACCCAGGTTCTATTGTAGTCCAGCAATGACAATATTCCATCCTGTAAAAATTTTGGTTTCGAGGTTTCGTAGTTTTGCATGATGACTAAGCACAGAGGAAAGGACCATTGTATCCATGAGGTGGCTACATTAATTCACTAATTTCAACTGGCAGCCTTATTTTGGCACATGCTACAGCAGGATAGGAAATAAATAAGCTCTACTAAGCAGTAGTTTACAGTAGAATAAGCTCTTTTGAGTAGCAGTATTCAATTCTTAGATTCATAGGCTTTAATGTCTTGTGTTTTGGTTTGAAGGTTTATTCATAATGACAACGATGTGATCTCATTAAGGACTTAATCCTTCATGCCAATACTTAAACATTGTATGCTCAATCTGGGCACAAGTTTTCACAACAAGTTCTTAGTTTCATTGTCCATGGAATGAACAGTGGCAGCCCATTCTATTACCATGCAACCCCAGGGAAGATTGATATTTAGTTCTCGGCTTTTTTCTTCGTCCCATCTATTAAATTTGAAGGGCCAAATTGGTAGAGATGTCACAGTGTTGCAAACTGGGATCCTTGTGCTCCATTTTTTGTTCATCAATCTGTAATAATATCTCCCTGCGAGCTTCATTATGCTCTAAGAAAATACTTGTTGGGGAGCGATTTCATGTTCTAGTATATCTCGATTATACATAGATATTAGTTTTGGCACCCTAAAGTATGGCCTGAATCAATCACCCACTCAACCATAGAGGCGAAGACCTCCTCAACAACTTGTTCATCATGTTGAACACGAAATTCAATATCAACATAGTTGATTTCCTGTTGTATAGGAGCAAGGGTTTGGGAATGATATCTCTATGCTTCCTTATGAGCTTTAAGTGTGCCTTGAGCACTCCCTTCTACTTGAGAAGAGGACCCTCAACAGGATTTGGCTCTTTGTCGTGGCATTGGAGTTTTCAAGCAAGGGAGTAATCGAGTATGGGTATGCACAAAGGTGAAGACTTCAAATGGATATAGCCATGTCCAACAGGAAGGAGCTTCAATGGTGTAAACACCAAGTAAGGCTGAGCATAAATGAATTTAATGTTGGAGAGGAGAAGGTGTAGGGTTGTGGGCACCACCGAAGGAGGTCTAGGAATAATACTATGGCTCATATAGGCTTCCCAAAGTGCAAGGTGGACCCAAGTTTCTGACTATGTAAGCAAAAGCCTGTAACAGCTATACAAAATCCTAATAACATATCTACTTGTATTTACTTTCAATGTTTTTGTTAGTTTGAAATAAGTTTTTACCCTTTATATTAGTTATTTCTTCAAGGAATATCACTTTCTATTATTCTCATGCTCATTAATATGTGAAGGGTTCTAAGCATATTTTTATATTTTTTAGGCTCATTAAAAACTCATGAAGAAAACACCTCGTACCAAGCATACCATTATCTCTTCGTTCATATCATTAAACAAAGAAGAAGACACTCAAATCGAGTATCCTTTTTTCTGTGGGGGTTCATTAATGTAAACAAAAAATAAACTGTAAATATTACTTTTATTCTCTTTTGTGTTTTATAAACCATGAAGGAGATACCCAAAACTAAAAAGGGAGGGGAGGGTAATTGCTTTGATCACTCTATCAATAAAAATGGCAATATCGATCACATCACCCTTAATGTTTCGCCTATTTTCATCAATACCTTACAATTGGGTTTTAGTTTTCATAGGAGTTGTACGATACATATAAGTCATTATATTCCTCCATATGGATACTCTTATAGTCACTATGTAGTGTACATCAATGTCTTTATCATTGTTGATTCGATATCACACGGTGTTTATTAGTCTAATGTTTCACCATGTTTATGATGTGGAAACATTTTTGGAAGGAAGATAAACACTATTGCATCTCCAGATGCAGTGGTTTATCTTATGTTGACCATCCCTATGTCAATTATACTTGGTTATTATAACAAGAGGTATTTTTCAACTAATTATAATTGGTGTTATTAAAGATCTTTCGAATGCAAGCAGTTGGACGCAGTATAAAGTCTCCCCACCATATTGAAGAAGGCATGCGTATCGAGTCGTTTATTAAAACCTCTGAAAAACCATCCTTTTATGTTCACTTTGTCTTCTAGGGAGTTTAAACATGGTGTGATAAAAGCAAATTTTTGGACAAAGAGTGTAAACTAGCACTTAACATATTTACGGCTGGAACGGTGTCAGATGTAACAAGGAAAGGTTTTCCAACAAAGCCGTAAACTCAAAAACGTTTGTCGTGTGTTTTTGCTTGATCTTGAATATGGATTGCCGCTCAAGTTCGAGATACAACCTTGGGCCATTAAATTCCAATGAGGCTATTCCAAGGATTGACATTAGAGAGAATTTTGCCGAGGAACAGGATCGATACTTACCCCCGTAAATCTCTCGAATTATATTTATGTATGAAAATCATTGTATATTCCAATGTTGTTCTAACCATTTTATTTAATTTTTTATCGAATATAATCACATGTTTTATGTTGTTTTATGTATGATTCTTCCATTTAATTAGTTTTTGGCTCTTAGTTGTTACGATTATGTAATGATCTTTCCGTCAACACACACCCATTTTCCACCTTACAACACATTGTCTTTAATCTAGCCAACTCCGACAAATCTCCAGAAATAGATATTTCAGAGCCATTTTAGGCATTGTACTTTTTTTCCAAGGAAAACCTTGTGGGAAACCCAAAGGAAGCTTCTTCTAATCATGGATGACATCCTAATAAAAATTTCATCAGAGATCAGTGTAAGTTCTTACCCTAGAGGATTCAAAGGTGCACCGTTGGCACCGAACTGTGACAAATGCCCAAAGAACATCAACACAAAAGTTTGAGTTAACCCCTTGGGATTTGGGAAGCATTTGTACATTTGTCTTGTATATAAGACAACAATAGGTAGCATCTCCTCATTTGTCTTGGAATTTTTTTAGATTTGTAACAGAGACCTTCAACATGGTACTTTTATTCACCATAATACGTCTTTGGGAAACTCACAAGTGGAATTTCCCCATCTTGGTACATAAGGTAAATTGGATTCTTCTTCGTGCTCAAGGCCATAACATCTCAACATCTGCTATTAACAAACATTATTTTTCACAAATGCATTTCAACCATGTCTACTTTGAGGGTCGAGTGAGTGTCCCCACCATGTTCGACATTACATTATAGACGACTTTTTAGTCATAGATATAAATTTTGACACATGTGATAATATACCCAATCAATACTGATATAGCAAGTAATTAAATGACACCAAAAATCTTTAGGAAAGTACTGTCACACAAATGAAACACATGGAAGCACCAACAGTGAGCAATACCATAATAACTTAGTACAACATCACTTGATTCATCACACACAATTATAAAAATGCCCAAGATAAACAGAGGAATAGAATTAGGTGGAACTCTGCTTTAAATGGGAGCAAACACCTTCATACCAGCTTCTTTGCATATTAGAAAAATTCTGATTTCTTATGCTGGTAAGATCGTGTCTAGTCGGGTAACGAGCACAGAAAATCCATCACTATCCGCTTGATCTAAATGATCACTTTTCTAATAAGTTCTCATCTTTATGTTTGTTCAATTCCAAAAGGGAGGCTCTCGACGTTCTACTCTCATTCCCCTTACATATTTTTTTGACGGATGGTCTATTAGAGAAAATAAATAGTAAGCATTTTCATTTGATGCATATCTTGTGCAAGGAGCAGCCTCCTCTCTTCGGTGTTCCTTTGTATAGCAATCCAATGCAAATAGAGTCATTCCTGTTTTCTTCCACAATAAAGCCAAGCACATCCAACCTATGTATCTAACCAAAAGGAAATGAAGAGGTTGAAAAAATTCATATTATGTGTATCCATGAGGAGGCAAGAATCATTTTTCTAAAATTGGAGTTGCCATGTTTCCTACCATACTCATCATCCTCCGTCATGATGCACTACCACCGGCAAAGAACCACCTGATGAAGTGTCCAATCGGCCGCCATTCTTACCATTTTTTCATTTTATTGGATGACTAAAATCCTTTTGATGATAATGAAGAGAGAAAAACAATGTATTGAGATGCTCGGCAACATGTTATGTTGTTCCCTCTAAATCTACCAAATCGAAAAGCATAGAGTAGACCTCGATACAAGACATATGGTAAATTAAATATTTTTATAGACTCTCTATCATTGGGAAATTTTCTAAAACCATTTAGCCTTTCTTCAAAATCACAATTTACTTCTTTTCACTATGAAACGTATATTTTCACAATAATAGATCAGATGGTAGTACCATTCTTCTACTTGCAAGAATAATTAGCCAGCCTCTTTTCTTGAGATTACCAATCATTTTGACTTTTGGCTTTCTATTAGTTGAAAAGTATCCATCAACCATCTTCCGTGCATGTGAAGATTTGTTTTTAGTGGCACTTTTGTTGATATGATAGGCACTGCCACTGTGTTCTATCAAAGGTGAACAGGGATTCAAGATAATATTATAGTTCCAAAAGAAGTGCAGCTCTAAATTGCATGTCATGAATCTCCAAGTTCATTTCAGACTGTTGATGAAATTCCTCTCGCGAAATGCCGAAAATCAAAGGCCCAAAGCTCATAGTCTTTATAATTCACAATTTTTGGGTCATCGTGTTGAAAGTCAAATGTTTTTAGTATGCACCGCGTAACATGTAACATTAAGTTGCTCAGTCAGACCTCATTTTTTCCTCGAGCTTCGATTTCATCAACCTTCACATTTATGGTACAGTTCATCATATAATTGTTTGATCCTTTATTCATGACCAACATTGAGATATCCCTCCAATATTATGTTGCACATCTTGGATTTAATACCAATGTCACCATCCTTTTGCAACTCTGCAAAAACCCCCTCGGCCCTGTCCAACATGCCACATTTAATCAAGGATTCAACATATATTTCATATAAGCTTCCCAATTAGGTCGACACCTTGCCATAGATCGAAAAAATGTGTATTTTACTTCACATTACATAGATAGCCACATATATACATTTGCATCAAATCCACATAGGATGGTTGCAATGCCTTCATACCACTATCCTGAAATTTCTTCATAAAAGTTTCTACCTGTTCTACTTCTTTTTCTTGAGATAGAATATCATCACCCTTATTTTTAGGGGAAGCCACAAAATCTTTGTAAAAAAGAAGCTCATTTTTCGCTACCACGAGGTTTTTCTCTTCTTGCTGCAGGGCTGTCATATTCCTCTGTTCAAAAACATCCTTTTGAAGCATTACTATGTTTTCAACTCTAATGTTTTATGTTGCTTGTATTAATGTCATAAAAAAATTTAGAGATTGATTTAGGTCACACCTTGTGGGTTTTGTCTAGAATGTAATGATTGATGGTCTTATTTCTTTATGTAGGGTTGATCGCAATAAGTATCAGATTTAGATCCCTTTGCCTCCTAAGATTGATCCCAGTGTGACAATGATGACTGTTGAAGAAAAGCCAAATGCTACTTACAATGACGTTGGAGGTTGCAAAGAAAAAATTGAATATATGCGAGAGGTTTTTCAATTCTGTTATAAGTCATCGTCTATTCAATAGAGTATTATGTCAATAAATGGTCAATATAAAAAGTCATTTATCATAACAGTTATAGGGATAACATTGGGAAATCTCATCCTCAACAAACTACTAATTTGTGCTTTTGGTTGCAGATATATTGTGAATAAAGGATGCATTAAGCATCTATGTGATCTTCTAGTCTTTCCAGACCCAAGAATTGTAACTGTTTGTCTTGAAGGGCTAGAGAATATTTTGAAAGTTGGGGAAGTAGAGAAGGTTCTAGGAAACACTGGAGGTGTAAATCTCTATGCACAATATATTGATGATGCTGAAGGACTTGAGAAGATTGAGAACCTTCAAAGTCATGACAATAATGAAATTTATGAGAAGGTAGTAAAGATTCTTGAAACTTATTGGCTAGAAGATGATGAAGATGACCAAACAGTCAATATTTTAAGTTCAACATGAGTACTTTATTTGACTTTGCAAGCAAACTTACAATTATTTACTATTTTTGTGGAAGCTCGGATGGAGTCTAGTTTCCCAAGTTGAAAGAAATTTCAAAATATGAGTGTTATGTTTGTCATCAAGAGAATAATTTCAAGTGATATTCTATCACTAATGATATTTAATTTTGTAATATTTCTCCACCAAGCTATATAGATTCCAATCAATGATCTAATATTTCATAAGAGGCAAGTGATCTGTTCTGGAAAATGTTGGTTTAAATGTTTTGTTGCTTATCAATATCCTTGGTTGTTGATCATTTTCTTTAAATTTAATTTTAACTTTTAATTCTTCTTGAGCATTAATTTATGTTTTGAAACAATTATTGAATTTTTCCAAGTATTTAGTAACAATTACAACATGTTGCAGAGTATTGGCCCTTTCTTCTATCAACATGTATTTATGTGTCCCTTGCTATAGCTTAGGACAATGACAACATAAATTTAGACTTCCTAATTTTAGATAGTGTCATCAAAAGGCTTACCTTAAACTGTGGTAGAATCCTTAAGATTGTGGTGAACTCCTTGCTGAAGCTATGGTGGACTCCTAAGCTTAAATTGTGGAAGATTAAAATGATTCTTGTGTAGTAACTACAACCGTATTGGACCGTGTATAGATTTTCTGCTCATTTCCTTGTTGGACAGTGTCAACACAGTGATACTACCTCTCAGAACAGTGGAGACCTTGATTGCTGTAATTTACCTAAATGTGTATCATCATTCTTTGCTCAGACTTCCTTTTTGGACAGTCAGAACGCAATAATACTACCTCTTAGAATGTTGAAGACCTTGGTTGCTGTAATTTCCTTGACTGTGCATCATCATTCCTAGGTCGGTTTTCCTTTCTAGACAGTCACAACACAATAATACTTCCTCTCGGAAAGGTGAAGAAATTGGTTGCTGTAATTACCTTGACTGTGTATCATCACTCTTGGAACACAACAAATATTGTTGAAGTGTTGGAGTTGTCTAACATCAAGACCATTTTTGGAGACTTATTTTGGACAAGTGAGGAATTGGACAATAAACAATCAACAAACGATTTGAATTTTCTTAGTGTCTGTGTCATAAATGGGATCGTCATCAAAATCAAAATAGCTTATATTCCATTGCACTGGTAAAATTGGAGAAATGAATCAATAGTTTCAATCACTCCATTTCCCTCTTCCTCTTCAAAAATATGCATTTTTTCGAATCTCATTCTTTCACATCACTAGTACATATGTAATGAAGATCAAGTGTTTGGAAAGGAGTGTAGCTTGTTGAATTTGGGCTTTCATATGGAGGAGGGTGGGTAGGTTCTTAAAAAATCCCGACATCAATGCTCTCCTCATATTCTTGTTCTTCAATTATTTGTTGATTCCTATTAGAAGGACACAAAGATTCTTCTTCATTTATTTTTACCACAGAGTTTTTGTCCCTTTCATTTGTGCAAGTATAAGTGTTTTCTCTTAATTCCACCACTTTTCCCCCTTAGTGAGGTAGGACTCTTTACTTTTATTCTCCTCTTGAGGTAAAGCACTCAAATCTATAATATGGTTTTCTTTGTCATTGAATTCTTTGATACCTTGAAGGTAAATGAGCCATTCGTTGTCCTGATGTGATTTTTTCATGCTCTCTTCACTAATTTCTTCATTCTAGGGATGAAGGAAAACAATTTCTTGATTTCCTACTTTAAAAATGTCTCCCTTAATACTTGCTTTACCCATTTCTTGGACTCTTTTCAAATAATTCATTCGCTCATCATCATTCTATGAAGCATGCAATAATGGTTCAGGAGAGGGTTGATCCTTTTCATGGAGATATTCTTTCTCTTCACCTGCATAGTATTTTTCAAACTCCAAGTACCTTTGTTGCATTGTGATGCAATCTTGAGTTGTGATCATTTGTAATTTATTTATCCCTGGTATTATGTCAATGATGGGATCTGGAATAGCCTCTATGATCATTTTTTCCTCAAGCTTCTGCACACAAGGCTCAACATATTTTTCTTTGACATACTTTGATAGGAAAATGGTTGCATTCTCCTTCTCTTTGATTTCATATGGAGATCATAGGAGGGACACCTGTTATATTTTGACATCAAGTCATTAATAGTTTCTTGCATAGCAATTAAGACATCAATATATTCATAATTTTAGGCCCATCACCATTGCAACCTTTTTATGCACTAAGGGAATGAATTTAACTCTATGGGATCAAAACTAAAAAACCATTTCCATGCTTCATATCCTTGCATTTCCCATGCACAGGTTTTCATTGAGTTATCTTCAAAGACAATATTAGTATCTACACTATAATTCATAAAAGACTACAAGAAATCTAGAGAAAATTGTGGATTTCCATTAAATTTGGGGATGTGCATATGCAAATTAAAAATCGGAAAATGAGGATAGTTTGTAATGCATGATCAATCCAAAGAAAAAATATATCTTTAATAGGAAACATCTTATGAAAATCCATGCTACAAACATTAGTATGATAATTCCCTAAATTGAAACAAGTACCATAAATGTGGAATTACCAATATTTACCTTGATTCTTACATTAGAGAGTAGTATTTTGTATCGTACCTTTTTATGTTTTGTTGAAGTGAAGTCACCAGATGAGATCTTGCAAATTAGTCTTGAAACAAATATCTCATCAAGTACTGATACAACATGAAAAAAATACCAAGTGTGTGGTTGTGTGTAACTAGGGTTAAATGACCTTATTCCCGAGAATGACACCAAAAAATGTTGCTAATCTTATTAACAAGGTTGCAAAGGTCTATGCAATCTGCTAGGATGGGCACACACACTGTAAAGGCCCATTGTCACCTCGACCCAAACCGTTGCTCTTTAGGCCCAACTTTTCCTTGAAAGGCCAAGGGACGATTTCAACTCAATATCTCTATCCACCCAAGCAAGACTGGTGCCTTAAATGGGATCAAAAGGTGAGTTGAAAGAGTTAATTCAAATATGGCTTGTTGATTTTATCATTTTCGTGTAGCAAAAGACTAAAAACAACAAAATACTACACCAAATGATTTTAGATATGACATGTGAGTATACCAAATTGATGTATAAAAAATATATTAACCAATTATAAAGTTATTTTTCAGTTTGGGTTACTGATTAAAGGCGTTATAGAGCAAATTTGCTGCTTGTCTTGTTGAAATAAGGTTTAAAATTTGCAGTGACAACAACCAGTTTCACTAAAACAGAACACTATGAGTGTCCAAACACTTGTACATCATTAATCTAGGGGTAGGGAATTTGGGAAGTATGAATTTGATCTTGAAATGCCACATCCAAAATTATGAAAAACAACAAATATTTCCATCAAGATGGAAATTGTATTTCTATGTTCCTGGGATCAATTTTCCCATGGGTATTATGCCTGAAAATTTTCCATAGTTAAATTTACTTCAAAAATAGCTAGATATAAGTGTATTTCTTACTCTAAATCAATAAATCAACAACATAAATTCAAATTAGAATCTAAATACAATGTTTCAAATGAATTGTTTATATGGTATGGGTAGAGAACATTGAAAAAAGTTGTAAATTTCTTCAGTAACAACGAGTAAAAGCACAATTTTGCAATAAAATCAGTTGATACACAAGGGTAATGATATACAAAAATAATTCAATTTCAATGTATCAAACCTATTCAAACTAGAATCTAAATACAATGTTTCAAATGAATTATTTATATGGTATGGGTAGAGAACATTGAAAAATGTTGTATATTTCTTCAGTAACAACTAGTAAAAAGAATAGTTTTGCAATAAAATCACTTGATACACAAGGGTAATGATATCCAAAAATAATTCAATTTCAATGTATCAAACCTTGGCTCATATTTAGATTTGTTTTAATATCGCAATGTAAATGATCTACTATTTGTGATATAATTCTAAAAAAATCAATAAGTGAATTTCCTAAACTAAAACGAAAATAAAAAGGTTTTGAGTTTATTAAATAAAGTGTTTGTTACTCTTTTTACCTTGTGCCATAATAACTTTACCTTAATAGCTAGGTTGTGAAATACACTCCTCTCTAAGTTGATCTTTCATTTTATTAAGGAAGTGAGATTGACCTTCAGTAGCAATCTCTGTCACCCTTGACTTAGTATTGCTTCCACTTTTTAGAGGGCGCCCGTATCAGGTTTTCTAAGTTGTGACCACACGGGTGCCTTGTGCACGTTCATGCGGGCCGTTTGCCGTTTTCTCCCTTGTGTGTTCGTTCTGTCGAGTGGAGGGTGTCACGCCTTGGGAGGGTGCCCGATGAAACGAGTTCGAGTCGGGTCATTTGGTTAGAGGGTGCCCGTATCAGGTTTGCTAAGTTGTGACCACACGAGTGCCTTGTGCACATTCATGCAGGCCGTTTCCCATTTTCTCCCTTATGCATTCGTTCAGTCCGGCGGAGGGCGTCGTGCCTTGGGAGGGTGCCCGATGAAACGAGTTCGGGTCGGGTCGTTTGGTTAGAGGGAACCCGTATCATGTTTGCTAAGTTGTGACCGCACAGGTGCCTTGTGCACGTTCGTGCAGGCCATTTTCCATTTTCTCCGTTGTGCGTTCATTCGGTCGGGCGGAGGGCGTCACTCCTTGGGAGGGCGCCCAATGAAACGAGTTCGGGTCGGGTCGTTTCGTTTGAGGGCGCCCGTATCAGGTTTGCTAAGTTGTGACCGCACGGGTACCTTGTGCACGTTCGTGTGGGCCGTTTTCCGTTTTCTCCCTTATGCGTTCGTTCAGTCGGGCAAAGGGCATTGTGCCTTAGGAGGGTGCCCGATGAAACGAGTTCGGGTCGAGTCGTTTGGTTAGAGGGTGCCCGTATCAGGTTTTCTAAGTTGTGACCGCACGGGTGCCTTGTGCATGTTCATGAAAGCCGTTTTCCATTTTCTCCCTTGTGCGTTCGTTCGGTCGGGCAGAGGGAATCGCGACTTGGGAGGACACCTGATGAAACAAGTTTGGGTCGGGTCGTTTGGTTAGAGGGTGCCCATATCAGGTTTGTTAAGTTGTGATCACACAGGTGCCCTGTGCACATTCTTGCGGGTCGTTTGCTATTTTCTCCGTTGTGCGTTCGTTTAGTCGGGCGAAGGGCATCGTGCCTTGGGAGGGCACCCGCTGAAATGAGTTTAGGTCGGGTCATTTGGTTAGAGGGTGCCTGTATCAGGTTTGTTAAGTTGTGATCGCACAGGTGCCTTGTGCACGTTGGTGTGGGCTGTTTGCCGTTTTCTCCATTGTGCGTTCATTCGGTCGGGCGGAGGGTGTCGTGCCTTGGGAGGGCGCCCGATGAAATGAGTTCGAGTTAGGTCATTTTGTTTTATGGCGCCTGTATCAGGTTTGCTAAGTTGTGACCGCATAGGTGCCTTGTGCACATTCGTGCATGTTGTTTGCCGTTTTCTCCCTTGTGCCTTCGTTCGATCGGGTGGAGGGCGTCGCGCCTTGGGAGGGCGCCCGATGAAACGAATTTGAATCAGGTCGTTTGGTTAGAGGGCACCCGTATCAGGTTTGCGAAGTTGTGATCGAATGGGTGCCTTGTGCACGTTCATGCAGGCCATTTGCCGTTTTCTCCGTTGTGCATTCGTTCGGTCTGGCGGAGGGCATTGTGCCTTGGGAGGGCGCCAGATGAAACAAGTTCGGGTCAGGTCGTTTGGTTAGAGGGTGCCCGTATTAGGTTTGCTAAGTTGTGATCGCATGAGTGCTTTGTGCACGTTCGTGCGGGCCATTTTCCAATTTCTCCATTGTGCATTCGTTAGGTCGGGTGGAGGGCGTCGCGCCTTGGGAGGGCACCTGATGAAATGATTTTGGGTCGGGTCATTTCGTTTGAGGGCATCTGTATCAGATTTGCTAAGTTGTGACGACACATGTGCCTTGTGCACGTTCGCGTGAGCCGTTTTCCATTTTCTCCCTTATGCATTCATTCAATTGGGTGGAGGGCGTCACGCCTTGGGAGGGTGCCTGGAAAAATGAGTTCAGGTCTAGTCATTTGGTTAGAGGGCACCTGTATCAGGTTTGCTAAATTGTGATCACACAGGTGCCTTGTATACGTTCGTGCAGGCCATTTGCTGTTTTCTCCGTTGTGCGTTCGTTCGGTCAGGTGGAGGGCGTCGCACCTTAAGAGGGTGCCCGATGAAATGAGCTCAGGTCGGGTCATTTGGTTAGAGGGCACCCGTATCAGGTTTTCTAAGTTGTGATCGCACGGGTGCCTTGTGCATGTTCATGCGAGTCGTTTGTTGTTTTCTCCATTGTGCGTTCGTTCGGTCGGGCGGAGGGCGTCACTCCTTGGGAGGACGCCCGATGAAATGCGTTTGGGTTAGGTCTTTTTGTTAGAGGGCGCCCGAATCAGGTTTGCTAAGTTGTGACCATACGGGTGCCTTGGGAATTATTATATATATACATTTAACTAAAAATTCATTCATCACCATTATATCCATGCAAAAAAAGGGGCGAGTTAAGATCATCTAGGAGTAAACCTGATGGACACATTAAATCACCATTAAATCCATTATTATATATATACATTTAACTAAATATTCATTCATCACCATCATATCCATGCAAAAAAAGGGGCGAGTTAAGATCATCTAGGAGTAAACATGACGGATAAATTAAATCACCATGGACACATTAAATCACCATAACTTAAAATTATCTAGCAAAGCACCCTAATCCATTAGATCATAATATATTGTTCGTACCAACACACATCTAACCATCCACCTGTCCATTTATTTGAAAGAAATCCATAATATAGTCTTAAAATATATAAAGTCCAATGCATTGTAGCAGTTATATGTTCTAAGCCTAGAATCAAATTTCATTGTTCATCTTCAACAATGTGTTCCACTCATATGAAATGTGCTAGTGGCAAATTTTCCAAAATGGCATCATGATCATCTATCGATAACCTCCATTGTCATTGTTTTTTCCTACTCTTCACTTGCTTCAACTACAACCAAGTTGCTATGACCAAGTGACTATATTGGGCATAAATAACCTCTGGCTGGTAACGTTGAAAAATAATATGATCTTTACATTTCTTTACTTCTTCAAAGAAATTCCCCATTAACACCATTGAACCGATTGGGTATGTATAATTTGATGGATCATTATACTCTTGTAGAAATGTGGATTTAGACATAGTGCATCGTAATAAATAATAATGCACTTTTTCTTGATTATTTTCTGGTGCTATGACAACAAAGACATCACCTTCTCTAACCATATCAGAAACACGATCATAATCATTGTCAATCACAACCACTTCATTGTCCATTTCCTTGCCAGTCACGTTTCCAAATGGGGGAAATGGTGTCAATTCTTCATGTTTCCATGGTTTAACAAATTTCTTAATTTGGTTTTCACAATCATCGATGGACTCTGTCTGAATAGTACATGCGGAAAAAAAGCAAGAGCACTTTTGTTTCTCAATGCAATGTATATTTGTCATGTTATTACTCCTAATTGAGTGTAAAATTCTTGTTTGATGGATTCCAAGGAAATTAAATGGCAGGGATCTATCAACATTACCCATTACAATATTCCAAAAGTACCATCTTGATAAAAACACACGTGCACATGTATGAGTCAAATTTTGAACAATATTTTAATATTTTTTTGATAACTAAATACACACATATATGTATATACACATATATATATCTATACATGTATAATATATTGTTAGTTAAATTTGTACGCCTACCTGTGCACATCATCCATCCTTGGGTTTGATAGATGACTTAAATTGTCTTTGCACCAATTAACAACATCTAAAGAATTTGCAAGTCGGGAAGCTGAGTGATTCAATTGATGCATCCTAAGTGCACGTTTTATGCATGCCCCAGCACCATCGTGCTCTCCTTTTCCATGCCCTGTCTCAAAGAAATTCCATGTATGTGGAATGTTGGTTGTCTTATTAAGACGAGACAACCAAAAGAACGATCTTGCTGATTTAAATTGACCAGCACAACCATTTGACCATACCCAATGTTCTTTAAAAGTGACCCTTCATTTCAACAATTCATTATAAATAACATTAAAACAATGCTGAACAAAACATGTATCATGTGTTCTATCATCACTGATGTAGAAATGGTACTCCTTAATCACCTCATGATTATTTTGATCGCTATCAAAACCATCGATAGTAAGCTCTGCATGTCTATACAAAATATGCACAAATATAGATACTTGGTCTGAATGATAATACTCACTTTGTATCTCCTTTTGTGGACTAAATGTGTAATTCTCAGTGAAATAAACCACTGATAATATTGTTCCTTTTGGGAACACATCACGTGATTTCTTGAACTGCAAATCCTGCCATCTTGCTATATGACAATGCTTAATATATTTGTATATTTGCACCCTAAACTTCTCCATAAAGATGTCAATGGAATCTCGTCGTCAAGTAAAGTGAAATTTTTTGATTTTGTGCTTGAATCTGCAACAAGAGTGTAAGTAACATTTTCATATCCCTTCCAATTGAGATTGAGATTTGACAGTCTGGGATCATTAGGATCAATGGGATACTTTGCATCATAGAGTGCCAAATGAGAACATTCTGCGCATTTTCTTCCACCAACACATTATTTTTTATAAATAATTCATTATTCTCTCATGCACATAATATCTTTGATAAAAATTCACGAACACTTGAAGGATGGGGTTCATTTGACGAATATTTTGTGCCAAAATTTACAAATGTCTCATAAAATAATTGGAATTTTACATGGTATCGACAACAACATGTGTCTCGAACAGTGATAGGCCTGACATACCATGAGTTAGTCTTCACAAATGTGCTAAGGGAAATCCTCACATCAGTATTACTCTCCATAAAGTTCTGTAATAATTCTACTTGACTGACATGTGTTATATGTTTGGAATGAGATTTATAAACTCCCTTAGATATACGGCGTCACACATAATCCTTTTCATTTGGCGACACACAAGAATTAAAATCCCAAAGTTGTTTTACCCTATCCCTCACACCATCAGGAAGTCTATCATGATATGGATGCCTACAGATATTAGCCCAACATGCAAGTTCATCATTCTCATTTAATTGAATTCTAAATTGTGTATGCCTCCATAAAAATTTTCTTGATGTTTTAAATAATTTTGAATTTGTTGACATCAACCTACTTGATGAATTTCGTTTCACGACTACATCTATTAAAAGTGCTCTACGAGCATTCTTTTCAACTTGAGATCACTTTTTGGCTAGTGTGGCAAGCACCGACGTCACATTTTTTGATACCATTTCATTTTCTAAAACCTCTTCTCACTTTTAATGCCCAATAATTCCACAACATTTTTGAGATATTTGTGCTTTAAAATTCCACGTAACATTTGAGCTTGTGCTATGATAGACTTACCTCCAAAAATATGTTTCAATCCAAAATTTACTTTATCTCGAACTATCCTTTCAGCCATTGGTGGTCCCAATTCTTCAATTTTAGTTAGATCCATATTTTCTAGAAACTTGTAGTTGTATACAATGTTCTTGGAACTTCCAATTAATTGCAGTGAAATTCGAGGTGTGGTAGTATCTTCTTGTGGTTCTAATGTTGTCCTTGCATAAATAATAATATTAACTTCTAATTTGAAATTTACATATACATATTTTTAATTTTAAAACTACCTTGAACTACAATGTTTTAAAAAAAAAATACAAAATTCAAATTGAAGAAAATATTGACTCACCAGTGAGATCGATGTCAATATTCTCTTGGAAATTTGTGTTTTCAATATTCTCGTCAATAAGTTCCTCAAAATTCCTCATTTCCTCGTCATTTTCATGCACCTCTACATCTATTTCATGATGCTCTACCTCCACATTTATTTCATGGCTTAATCTTTCCCTTTCCTCTCGCCTTTTTTTTTGTGATCTCTCATTTTTATCCACTGAATCAGTTCTTTTTTTATCGTGCCTTGATAGGAAATTCCTTTGGTCTCCCATGTTCAAAAAAATGGAAACCTAAAATCCAATTCTATTTGGACCAAATACCCAGAAAAACATAGAGACTTCAGAATAAGTACTTCATGCTTTCAATAAGAGAGAAAATTAAAAATAAACAATTAAAATCATAAAGAGATTTTGTAAAAATACTTCATGCCTTCATAGAGAAATTTTGCAAAAATACTTCATGTCTTCATAGAGAATTTTGCAAAAATACTTCATGCATCCATGCACCCAAAAAAACTTCAAAAAATAATTTTGCACCCAGAAAAACTTTCAAAAAGATCTTCGCCAGAAAAATTTATGTTCAAAAAAATTTTGCACCCAAAAAAACATAATTTTTTTTTTCCAAAAAGAATTTTGCAGATAGAAAATATTTTCACCTTGACAAAAAAAGAATTTGGACCCTCGCACCTTCGCAATTTTCGTTGGTTCAGAATGGTGTGTTGAATTAATCTTTCGAACGAGAGTATTTATATAAAACTCTCGCCCGAAAGATTGCATCGGTTTTCAATTAACATTTAGAGAATGTTTTATAATAAACTCTCATCCAAGAGTTTATAAAACTCTTGGACGAGAGTTAGCCTTCGCTAAACTCTTGGCCAAGAGTTTAATAAACTCTTGTCCAAGATTTTATTAAACTCTCGGCCGAGAGTTGGCTTGGGTAAACTCTCAGGCACAAAATCTTGACTGAGAGTTTAGCTGTGAGGTTAAATGTAACCTGTGATGGTTTAAACTCTAGATCGAGAGTTTAATAAATATCTCGTCTGATAAATTATCTTGGCCAAGAGTTTTTGGTCAATGAAAAACCCAGAAAATTCTACAGGTTTTAGGAACCTGCAAATTGCGAGGGGTGGAACACCTACAAAAACAAAATGTTATATTTCAGACCAGGTACCATTAGATTCATCTCTAAATCTAGTTTTTGATGATGTAATATTTGTGGAGTTTCATTAAAAAATTCAATTTTTTATTAATTTTATACTAAACTGTGTCACTGTGGAATTTCATTGTTTGGAAAATTGCACTGAATGAAAATTCAATAACTCTAAAATGGCAACACCAAAAAATTCAGAAAATAATTCCTCTCACTGTCTACTTCAAAAGGGTACTCTCATTTTTCTTATTGACGATCACATTGAAAAGAAAATCTAGGGGTCATAAAATGTACTAAAAAATCACTGTTTTTTTTTCTTCATCCATTTCAAAAAATAATAAAAAATAGTAGATTAATTTGAAAATTACTGAAAAATAGTCGGCGCACTAGTGCAATATATGTAGATTATTATGATATGGTTTATTTCCAAAAAATAAATAACCTTCCCTAAAAAAAATTACGGTTCAAAAAATGACTATTTATGTTTGCCTCAAAATTTCAAATATATGCAGTTAGTAAACAACAAATTTACCCCTCTATATGTCAATATTAATATATATATATATATATATATATATATATATATGAGTATGGAGGTGAGACAATTCTCTACAAATCTTGTTCTTATGTCAAAGCATAATTTGCATTAAAAATATGAGTTTAATGGAGTTGAAGTTGAAAAAACATAGAAATTTACAATTTTCAATGTCAAAAAAGAGCAAAAAGTGTTTCCCAACTTCATGTTTTCACCATTTATTATTCCCTTAGGTTTATAATATCAATCCCTTGGATTTATTATTCCCTTGGGTTTATAATATCAACCCCTTGGGTTTATTATTCCCTTGGGTTTATAATATTAATCATGATCAAACATGGTAAATCATAGCCAACCATGGTCAACCAGGATCAGATCTTGCATTGCGATAATGATTGTCCTAATATGAAAATCAACCATAGTCAACCATGGTCGAATGTTTCATTGCGATAATTATTGTCTCAATATGAAAATAAAAAATGGTAAACCATGGTCCAACGTAGCATTGGGACATAGATTGTATCAATATGAAAATAAATCATGGTCAAGCATGATCAAGCATGGTCCAACGTCACATTGTGACTAATATTTTCTCAATATGAGAAAAAACCATGGTCAACAATGGTCCAATGTCACATTGTGACAAATATTCTATCGATTTTAAAATCAATCATGGACAAGCTTGGTAAACCCTAGTCCAATGTAAAATTGTGATAAGGATTGTATCAATATGAAAATCAACCATGGTCAAAAATGTTTATTTTAGTGTTTATAATATTTATCTTAGGGATTATATTCCTTAGGTTTATAATATTAGTACTTTTGGTTTAAGATTATTCAACCATGGTCAAACATGTTTTATAAAACCATTTGTGATCAACCATGGTTATTCATGTTCAACTGTGGTCCAACGTCCCATTGTGACAAAGATTGTCTCAATATGAAAATCAATCATTGTCTCAACCATAGTCCAACATCGCATTATAAAAAATATTCTCTGAATATGATAGTCATCATCAACCACACTCAACAATGGTCAATCATGGTCAACAATGGTTAGTAATTTTTTATAATATCAAACATGGTCATCCACAGTCAATCATGGTCAACCATGTTTGAACACCACATTGTCACAAATATTTTGTTTATATGAAAATAAACCATGGTTAAGCATGGTAACACATGGTTGAACGTCGCATTGTGACAAGGATTTCCTTAATATGAAAATCAACCATGGTCAACCATTTTTATTTTAGTGCTTATAATGTTTATCTTAGGGTTTATATACCTTGGGTTTATAATATTAGTCCATTGAATTTAGTATTATTCCCTTGGGTTCATAAACCCTTCGGGTTTTAGTATTAATCCTTTACGTTTATAATATCACTCCCTTTGTTTTATTATTCCCTAGGGTTTATAATATCAATCATGGTCAACCATGATAATTCATATCCGACCATGGTTAACCATGGTTGAATTTTTCATTGTGACAATAATTGTCACAATATGAAAATGAACCATGGTTAACCATATTTAGTATTCCCTTGGGTTTAATATGAAAATAAAATATGAAAATGAATCATAGCCAACCATGGTCCAACGTCGCGTTGGGACAGGGATTGTCTCAATATGAGAATCAACCATGGTCAACCATGTTTATTTTAGTGTTTATAATATTTATATTATGGTTTATATAACTTCGATTTATAATATTAGTCCCTTGGGTTCAATATTATTCCCTTGGTTTCATAATCCCTTGGGGTTTTAGTATTAAACCCTTGGGTTTATTATTCCCTGGGGTTTATAATATCAATCCCTTTAGTTTATTATTCCCTTGGGTTTATAATAGCAATCATGGTAATCCATGGTCAATCATAGCCGATCATGGTCAACCATGGTGGAAAAAGTCACATTGGAACAAATATTATTTCAATATGAAAATAAATCATTCTCAACCATGGTCCAATGTTGCATTGTGACAAGGATTGTCTCAATCATGATCAACCATGGTCCAATGTCGCATTGTGATAAATATTCTCTCGATTTGAAAATCAATCATGGTCAAGGATGCTCAACCATGTTCTAACATCACTTTGTGACAAGGATTTTCTCAATATGAAAATCAAACATGGTCAACCATATTTATTTTAGTGTTTATAATATTTGTATTAGGGTTTATATACCTTAATTTTATTATATTAATAACTTGGGTTTAATATTATTCAACCATGGTCAACCATGTTTTATAAAATCAATCATTGTCAACTATGTTAAATCATTGTCAACCATGGTCCAATGTCGCATTGTGATCAATATTGTCTCAATATGAAAATGAATCATTGTCTCAACCATGATCTAACATCACATTATGACAAATATTGTCTCAATATGATATTCATGGTCAACCATGGTCAACCATTATCAATTATGGTCAACCTTATTCAGCCATGGTCAACCATATTTTATAAAATCAAACATGTTCATCCATAGTTAATCAACGTCAACCATTTTTGAACATCACATTGTGACAAATATTTTCTTGATATGATAATAATCCATGGTAAAGCATGCTCAACCATGGTCCAATGTCACATTGTGACAAGGATTGTCTCAAAATGAAAATAAACCATGGTCAACCATGTTTATTTTAGTGTTGATAATATTTATATTAAGGTTCATATACCTTCGCATTATAATATTAGTCTCTTGGGTTTAAGATTGTTCCCTTGGTTTCATATTTGCTTTGGGTTTAAGTACTAATTCATTGGGTTTATTACTCTCTTCGGTATAATATTATTCATAGGATTTATAAACCTAAGTGATCAATATTACAAATCCATGGATTAATATTATAAACCCAAGAGATTAATACTAAAAACCCAAGGAAAAGATAAACCCAAGGGTTTTTACTATTAATCCCTTGGGTTTATTATCCATCGGATTAATATTATTCCATTGGGTTTATAATCCCGTGGGGTTTTAGTATTAACCCCTTGGGTTTATAATATTAGTTCCTTGAGTATAAGGGTTCATATTCCGAGGGTATATTAATATTCATAAGGTTTATATTTAATAGTAATCCTAAGGTTTAAAATTATTCCCTAGGGTTTATAATTATTTGAGGCTTTAGTATTAAACCTAAGGGATTATAAATCCAAAGGAATAACATTAAACCAGAGGTATATATACCCTGAGTTAAATATTATAAACCCTAGAATAAATATTTTTGACCATGGTCAACGATGGTCCAATGTCGCATTGTGACAAGGATTTTCTCAAAATGAAAATCAATCATTCTCAACCATGTTTATTTTAGAGTTTAAAATATTTATCTTAGAGCTTGTAAACATTGATTTTATAATATTAATCCCTAAGGTTTCATATTCTTCCCTTTGGTTTATAATTCCTTAGTTTTATAGTATTAATTCCTTGGGTTAATAGTATTTCCTTGGGTTTGTAATCCCTTGGAGTTTTAGTATTAAACCCTAGGAATGTGAATTCTTAAATTAATAAAACCAATTGATTGATATTATAAACTTAAGAATTAATACTAAAACCCCAAGGTATTATAAACCCAAGGGACTAATATTATTAAACTCAAGGGACTAATTATAAATCCGAGGTATATAAACCCTTGGATGAGCATAATTTATATTGAATCTAGAATATTAATATTATAAACCTATGAATAATATTATACCCTAAGGATATGAATAATTAGATTAATATATCCAAGGGATTGATATTATAAACCCAAGGGAATATAAACCCTATGTTTTTTATTATTAATCCCTTGGGTTTGTAATATAAATCCCTAGGGTTCATATTTATATTTCATAATTTAAAATTAAACAATAATAATAAATAACATTTAAAATTAAATAATAATAATTATAAAGAAACAATTATTATTAATTATAAAGATGATAATAATATTTTTATTGAAACAATTTTTTTTGTATTATTATTTCTATGGTTAAATATTTATCAATGGTAGATACAAATGAAGATTTTATATATCTCAATCAATCACATGTCATTGTATTAGTTTAATTTTTTTTTTTTCTTGTACAAAAAAATACATGTGAGAAACTAGATATATCATTGATAGTATAATTAAAAATTCACATAAATATACTATTTTTTATATTGAATACAAAATTAATTGTAGTATGTATTTTTATTTGTATATAATGTATATATTTTTGTGTTCTAAAATTAAAGTTCTAAGCTTTTAGGATGCATTTCAAGGATTAAAATTCAAATTTGGGAAAAAAATTATCATTATCATTTGAGATATGAAAATGTATGGTCTTCGAGGAAAAGTGATTATATCAACTTATTAGGTAGATTTAATGGAATTTTCATCGTGATTTATTCAAAATAAGTTGAAAATGAAGTTTTTTAAATATTTTATTATTATTATTATTATTTTATATTTCTGAAAAACTAGAAGTTTATCTGATATATAATTATTAGTAGTTTTTTTGGGATTTATGGTTTGTTTATCTTTCCCAAAACCATGTCACAACCAGGAGATTGAAACCTTCAATCTTTCAATTTTCACATATTTACTTTAATCACCAATTAAACTACATCTCTAAAACTTTCTAAAAACTTTATAATCTTTAAATATTAATTTATTAAATTCAAATATGATAAAAATAAAAGAGATTTTGTTTCTATTTTACGATTAATTATTCTAAATTTGATCCTAACAAATTAAATAAAATATCACGATAGATACTCGAAAATTTTTATTTCGTAGTAGTTTATTTAAGTTATAATGACTATCCATTTCGCAATGAGAATTTTTTTTTGTATTTTTTACTATAAATTTTAGAATAACGATAAAGGAAATTTCCTTATTTTTGTTGTAAAACTAAATAAGTAATAATATTGTATATGTTCTATTGAAGTGTCGAGAGTATGTTATATATATATATATATATAGTTTTTCTCAATTATTTTTGATAAAAAATTAAATAGGTGTATAATAGGATAACTTGAACCCAGAGCATAATTTTGATATATTTTTTGTAAAATATTATTTTTATATTACAATGGTTTTTTTATTAAAAGATTCATAAAATTTTATTTATTATATTGATTAGGAGTTTAGTATTAAGTTTAAAAGTGGAAGTGCTCGGAATCGTTCGAAACTTTAACGACCACGAAGTTCTCATCGCCAAGAATCTGGCGTACTTCATTTCATCAAAAACTAACTTTGTATGTGAAAAGTTAGAGCTTATTATCCATTTTATCAAGCAGGTAAAATTTTGAAAAAAAAAAGGACAGGCAGCTGCCCAGTCAGTAGTCCATACTATTGACGTGGTAGCTAACTATGTATTTGGTCAAAGTGGTCAAAGGCTCCTCCGGGCGAATCAAGTGGTGACATTTTTAATTTTGTGATTGGTTGTCGAGTTGGTGATTTGTCGTAGTTTCATTGGTCAGAATTAGGCCCAACTAGAGGTGGACACATGGTTCAGCCAGGGGCCACCACGTGCCCCTCCTGGTGGACTATGGTCAAAATCATATTTATTAGTGGAAAAATTGTATGGCGAACATGCGGAGGTAGGGGTCAAACCTGCGACCTCCCCCACACAAACATAACATCTTATCATTAGACCTACACCATGTCACTTACCATGCTACGTAGTTGGTTATATTTGAATTAATATAATGTTTTATGTGGGGATAAGGCGGGGGAAAACCCTGAAGGGCCATCCCTAGCCCATGTAATCTTGCGCCATGACAATGGGCAGCACTGAACTTAAATGCGCATTTAACACATTAACCCTAATTTAATTACCAATTAAAATATGTTTATCAATTAATTAACCTGAGCTTATCTTATTGATCAGTTTGGCAGAGTGCATTATTTTCAGCAGAAATCTGAATTTGACGGAGTTAACTAGATTTCGCTCTATTTTTGGAGGAGTTTCCTAGGCCAAAATTGAAAGAACCATAACTGGAGAAAAATTCAACCAATTTTGGCTCAGAAAGAGTCTATCCTAGCAGATTTGGACATTTTGAGCATGTTGGATTAGGTTTCAAGAACAATAGAGGATTGTAAACAACGTTTCTTTCCATTTTGAGCTAATATAGAGGCCCAAGCCATGGAAGCTGGACCAAGGAGATGTAGCCCAAGATGGGTGAACTCCTTCATCAAAATATTATGTTAATGGATTATTTTATGGTTTGATGTACATGTTATTGATTTTTTTCAATATTTATTTTAATGTTAAAATGCTTATGAATTTAACGTAAAACTTGACACAATTACCTATTTAACACTCACAAACACCACAAGGAAACCCATGCACAAGAAGCAAATGATCAACAATTGTTTATAATTCTGAAGATAAAATTAGCACAACAGAACTAAAATTTAGATTCAGATCAAGGAGCTATCAGAGCAAAGCTTATTTTCTTGATATTTTCTTGAGTTTTGTGCATGTAGGGTTTTAATGGTTACAAATTTGTGATGCTTACAAGGTTAAATTTGCAGAGAGGAGAAGGGAAATTTTTGGTTGCTAGTACTCAATTTAGGACCAGAAGAGGGAGAGCCATATATTTGGACTCTAAACATTATATTATTCTCTTGGAGCACTTCAGTTAAGTGCACAGATGTGGCACAACAGCTGACAGAAGGAATTACGCTATTCTTGAGGGTTTACTGGAGCTATTGCATGGAGGACTTTAGTTAGAACTCATGTGACAGAGTTTGGTGGAGTTGGAGAAGTAGTTGGTGGAGTTGTATTTAGTTTAACTCAGTTAGACTCAGTTGAGCTAGTTGTATCTAGTCTAACTGATTGATACACTAGTGAGAGTGGAGTGAATTAATTAGTTAATTAATTCACAAATAATAACTCATTAATAAACTAAAGAATACATCAGTTAACTACAATGCATGGCAGTTTTAGTGGAGACTAGTGGAGAGATAGGTGAAAGAGAAAGTGTGACTATCAGTTGTGACTATAGTGATGCATTGATTGCATCCAACACTCAGTGGAGATGCCAATGAGGATTTCATGAGCAAGGATGGAGAAATTTGAACTCATTTAGAGGCATTATTCAGCAGAGATTGCGCAGTAGAGGCAGGCTACCAGGTGGCAAAGATTGGTGCATAGATTTGCAAGATCGAGCCTGATTAGTGTGTAGCGATTGTATTGTACTGGGAGATTGATATGATCAGCTTTGTATGAGGATTGTTACGTGATATCTATGACATATGTTATATACAGATAGTTGGGGTTTTTAGCTTCAAGATTTCCCATTAAACAACTGTGTTAATGTGTGTGATTTTTTATTATTTCATGTGTGCATTGCAATCTTGATTTATTTTCCGCAGATGATCAATGGTGGAATAGATTATGTATTTTGAATGAAGTTAAAATAGTGTGAGATCAGGAGAATATTCGACATATAACACATAATTTCTATAATTTATACATGGTATCAAAGAAGTATTGATCATAGGAGATTGCAATTATTGAAGCAATTGAGTTTTGTGCTAGTGGAATTCGAATTTGCTGCAGTGTTTTCTTGGTCTCGAAGTTGAGAATTCATTGAAATGACTTTCAACGGATTGTGATTGGAGTATTCCCTTGATGGGAGATCGAATTACATAGCATGGAAGGACATGATGGAGGCAGTGCTGGATGATAATGGGCTGAAGGAGTTCATCGATAGCGATGTTCCTAAGTCGGGATCTAGCAATGCAGCCGCACTTGACGTATGGAAAAAGAAGGTAGCGAAGTGTCGAAGGATTCTGTTGGAAAGTGTGAAGGACCACATTGTGTCCAGCCTTCATGGTAAAGCCACTCCATTCTTAATGTGGAAGGCTTTGACTAATTTTTTCCAAAGCAGAAGTGACCAGAGGAAGTTGGCGCTTAAAGACGAGCTCAAAAAAATAAAAATGGAGAAAGGCGACAGTATTCCAAAACACCTCACAAAGTTTGTCCACTGCAAGGATGAGCTGGGAAGTGTGGGGGTTACTGTTGATGAAGAAGACTTGGTGAGCTTGGATTTCCTTGGGCTTTCGAAGAGTTGGCATAGCTACAAAGACTCTGTCAATGGATGGGAGAAACTACCAGGATGGGAGCGACTTTGGTCGGATCTTGTGCAGGAGGAGATAAGGCAAGGTAGTAGGGATGGATCTTCATCAAAGAATGAAGATGAAGAAAATTTCACTTTGGCTGCCAAAGCTCGGAAAGGAAAATGGAATGAATCTTCCAAACCCAGAGCTAAAGGCAAGAAGCAATATTTGTCCAAGGTGAAGTGTTTTCACTGTCACCAGCATGGGCATTTCGCCACTAATTGTCCATAGAAGAAGAAGAATAAGCAGGTTTTCGGATCTATAGCTGGAGAGGCCTTAGCCTCACAGTTTGAGCTATATTTTTCTTTGATCGCATGCTTGGTTTCAAGTGTGATGGGATCGGTGTGGTTTCTTGATAGTGATGCGTCTTTCCATATGACCAGAGACAAATATTTGTTTAGTGATCTGGAGGAAAAGGATCTTGGAGTGCACATCGAGATGGGTGATGATAGTAGATACAATGCGACTAGTATCGAGACCATTTCCTTTGAGAGGGAGTTCAGTAAACCTTTCATCTTGAAGGATGTCATGCATGTTCCAGGATTGAAGAAGAATCTGATCTTCGTGGCAATGTTGGAAGACAAGGGTTATGATGTTGTTTTTAGTGAGGGAAAGGCTTTCCTTCAGCATAAAAAAATTGGTCAAACCAGGACGATAGGGATTCAAGTTAATAATATTTATCAATTGCAGGTAGATGGATGTGCAGCAATGGACGGAAAAGCAGAAGGAGTGGTGAGCCAGGATGAGGGAAAATTATGGCATAGGAGATTGGGCCATCTTCACAATGGTGCTTTGAAAATTTTGCAGCAGATTTCTACCGGGCTTCCCAAAGGTACACTTGCATAGTCAGATCAATGCAAGGGATGTACTTTGGGAAAATTTGTGAAGAGCACTTATCATGAGAAGGATAGTCATGCTTCGAATATCCTTGAGAGAATTCACACAGATGTGTTTGGACCTTTCTCGGTTGCTTCAACAGCAAAGCACATGTATTATGTGATATTTTTTGATGATGTTTCTCGTAATTTTTGGGTCTTCTTCATGCAGAAGAAGAGCGAGACATACTCAAAGTTTTGTGAGTTCAAGGCGCTGGTTGAGAAAGAGTCAGGGAAGCAAGTGAAAGCTCTTCGGAGCGATAATAGTGGTGAATACATCTCTGGCAAATTGAAATACTTCTGTAGCAAAGAAGGAATTTGAAGATAACTCATAGCGCCTCATAACCCACAGCAGAATGGGGTCGCGGAGAGGAAGAATAGAATGATCGTGGGTGCTGCACGGGCGATGTTGCATGATCAAGGCCTTCCCATACACTTGTGGGATGAGGCATGAAACATTGCAGTTTATGTGCAAAACCGTTGTCCTCATAGAGTACTTAGCATGAGTACACTCGAAGAGGCATTTTCTGGTAAGAAGCCCGATATTTCTCATTTGAAGATTTTTGGCTCACTTGTTTACATTCATGTGACAGAGAATGCCAGGAAGAAGTTGGAGCCGGCCGCAAAGGTTGGGATATTTGTGGGATACAAAAAAAAACCCCACAATTATCGTGTGTGTTTTCCAGACAGCCGAATGACTGTTGTGTGATGGGATATCAAATTTCATGAGGAGAAAGCCATGAAGTTGTCGCTTGAGAGGGAGCTACACTTGCAGGTAGAGGAGGAGCTAATTGTTCCTAAAGATAAGCCTCAAGATGTGGATCAACCACAAGAAGAGGTTCATGGAGTGGAATAAACCACTCATTAAGTGCTAAACATCAGAGGGCAAAAGCACACTACAAAAGCGAAGCGACTGAATCTTGATGTAGTACAGAATGTAGGAGTTCCTACATTATAGTACAGACAGAGACAGTCACCTGACTAATTTAATGGATACATGGCTCTAATGAGTAAGTGTATCGTGACAAATCCATCCTCTTTTGAGGAAACTGTGGAGGATCCCGCATGGGTAGATGCCATGGTGGAAGAGTATGATTCGATTGTTATAAACAGTGCATGGGAGATTGTTCCAAGGTCGGAAGGGAAATCAGTGGTAGGTTCGAGATGGATCTACAAAGTGAAGCAAGCTGCTGATGGGAGCATTAAGAAGTATAAGGCAATATTTTTTTCTCGAGGCTTCTCACAGATCGAGGGGATAGACTATGAAGAAACCTTTGCACCTGTCGCAAGGTATTCTTCCATACGGACAATCCTTGCTCTCTCAGCGCAGATGGGTTGGCACATTCATCATATGGATGTGAATACTGCATTCCTAAATGGAATCATTGAGGAGGAGGTGTACATTGAGCAGCCTGAAGGATTCGAAATCTTTAGCAGCGAGTCATATGTGTGCAGCCTCAAAAGAGCGTTGTATGGGCTAAAACAAGCACCTTGTGCTTGGTACACACAGATAGATAGTTATTTCACTGAACTTGGTTTCGCTAAGAGTGAGGCGGATCCAAAATTATACCAGATTGTGGTAGAGGGTAAGCTTTTGATCACTGTGCTTTATGTAGATGATTTAATACTAATGGGTGATGAACTGTTGATACACTCATGCAAGGCAGATACTGCAAAGGAGTTCGAGATGAAGGACTTGGGCCTCCTTCATTGTTTCCTGGGATTGGAAATTTGGCAGAAGAATGGTGAACTGTTTGTGTCTCAAGGCAAGTATGCCTAGGAGATACTGGAGAAGTTTCACATGCAAGGCTGCAAGCCTATCGACACTCCTCTTCCTGGTGGTTGGAGGAAGGATGATGCTACATCGGTAGAGGTAGTGGATGCCACTGTTTATCGACAGTTGGTTGGTTCGCTCATGTATTTAGTCAATACATGACCAAACATATGCTATGATGTGAACCAGCTTTCACAAGCGATGGTGAAACCTACCAAGCTCTTTTGGAAGGTAGGTAAGCATGTCCTAAGGTATCTCAGGGCACATCTAGATATGGATTGTGGTACAAACAATCGGATGAGGTGAAGCTGCATGGCTTCACGAATGCAGATTGGGCAGGAAGCCCAACGGAAAAAAAGAGCACATTTGGAGGGATTTTCAGTATCATATCTATATTAGTTTCTTGGCACAGTAGGAAACAAAGATCCGTGGCACTCAGTTCAGCGGAGGCTGAGTACATGGCAGCAATTTTGGTTGCATGGTCGATTTGTTTGCTTCTCACTTAGATCCTACTACGATATATTATGATAATCAGAGTTGCATTAAACTCTTGGTTAATCCAGCATTTCATGATAGATATAAACAAATTGACATCTCGTACCATCATATCAGAAATTGTGTGCAGCGGAAGATCATGTTGCTTTGTTACATTCCTACGGAGGATCAGGATGTAGATATTCTAACGAAGGCACTCAACAGGAGAAAATTCGAATACCATAGAGATAGGATCGGGGTGGTAGATAATCCCTATCTTGTTGAGAGGGAGTGTTGAGATTCAAAAATATGATGAGCTTAGTGAAAAGAGTCGCCTTCACTAAGTGGGCCTATAGGCTATTTTTTGGCACAAATTCTATTTTTAGACATGTCGATAATATTCTATGATTTGCAGGATGCTATTTGTGGATGGTTGGTTAAGTTGGAAAAATAGATGGACTTCTATTTTTAGACATATTGGGCGGAGTCTATTTTTATACTGCCAGTCTAAAAATAGATATATCGAATATTATTAGCTCTTAATAATATTTGGACTCTAAACATTATCTTATTCTCTTGGAGCACTTCAGCTAAGTGCACAGATGTGGCACGGCAGCCGACAGAAGGAATTACGCTATTCCTGAGGGTTTACTGGAGTTAATGCATGGAGGACTTGAGTTAGAACTCATGTGACAGAGTTTGGTGGAGTTGGAGAAGTAGTTGGTGAAGTTCTATTTAGTTTAACTCAGTTAGACTCAGTTGAGCTAGTTGTATCTAGTCTAACTAATTGATAGACTACTGAGAGTAAAGTGAATTAATTAGTTAATTAATTAACAAATAATAACTCATTAATCAACTAAATAATACATCAATTAACTACGGTGCATGGCAGTTTTAGTGGAGACTAGTGGAGAGATAGGTGAAAGAGAAAGGGTGACAATCAGTTGTGACTATAGTGATGCATTGATTGCATCCAACACTTAGTGGAGATGCCAATGAGGATTGCATGAGCAAGGCTAGAGAAATTATAACTCATTCAGAGCCATTTTTCATCAAGGATTGCGCAGTAGAGGTAGGCTAGCAGGTGGCAAAGATTGGTGCATGGATTTGCAAGATCAGGCCTGATTAGTGTGTAGCGATTGTATTGTACTCAAAGCTTGATATGATCGGATTTTTATGAGGATTGTTACATGATATCTATGACATATTATATATATATATATATATATATATATATATATTTGGGGTTTTCAGCTTCAGGCTTTCCCATTAAACAACTGTGTTAATGTGCATGAATTTTTATTGTTTCATGTGTGCATTGCAATCTTGATTTAATTTCCGCAGATGATCAATGGTGGAATAGATTTTTTATTTTGCACGAAGTTAAAATAGTGTGAGATCAGGAGAATCTTGGACATATAACACATTATTTATATAATTTCTACATGAAAAAGGGTTATATGAATTAGTACAAAGTGTAAAGAAATTGAAACAACACTTGATGGGGAAAGAGACCATTATCCATACCGGGCATCAACCATTGCAGTGCTTACAGTCACAATCAAAGTTTCAACAATCAAGACACTTCAGGTGGATGGGATTTATACAATAGTTTCACTTGGTTATCAGGTATAAAAAGGGAATCTACAATAAGGTAGCTTGTATTCTTTCTAGGCCTATTGTAAATTCATCTATTATACTCAATCATGATTCTATTTTACATGAAAGTTACGTTGAGAAATATGCATATGATAATGAATTTCAAGATGTGTATGCAAGCTTGAGTCAAGGAAACAAAATTGAAGAGTTATATTACCATGTACATAACAGTTTTTTTTATCACTTGGGAAAGTTATATATTCCAAAGGGAGAAAGAACGAATATCATAAGGGAGGTGTACACTTCATTGATTGTTGGACATTTCGGTGTTGGCAATATAGTAGAAAATCTCCAAAGATATTGTTATTGGCCACACATGCTTGATAGTGTTTCTTGTCTCATTATTGGATGTTCTTTGTGTGAATTAAGCAAGCCTAGAAATAGGAAACTAGAATTGTACACTTTACTTCCATTAACTTCACGTCCATGGGAGAGTATCTCAATGGATTTTGTAGGAGCTCTTCCATTGTCAAGGATAGGTCATGATTACTTGTATGTAGTTGTAGATAGGTTCAACAAGATGTGTATGTTGATGCCATGTAAAAATAAAATCACAGTTGAACAAACAACTTATCTTTTCTTTCAATATGTTTAGGATAATTTTGGTCTTCCTAATTCTATTGTAAGAGATCAATATTCTCAATTTGTTGGGAATTTTTGGTGAAATTTGTGGGACACGATGGACACTAGGTTGAAGAAGAGTACAACCTTCCATCCAAAAACAGATTTTCAAACCGAGGTGGTCAATAGGACAATCATTCATCTTCTTAGAGTATGTTGTAGAAAACATCCCAAGTTGTGGGATGAACAATTACATTACATTCAACATGCATACAATAGGGAAAAGCATTCTTTCACAAACACATCTCCTTTTGAGGCATGTCTTGGATACTTGCCAAGATTTCCATTAGACTTCATATTTGGGAAAGATGTTGCTATTAATGGCCATAGTGACATAGATAAAGCAAATAAGTTAATTGAGCACATTCAGTAGATACATCACACAGTGAAAGAACAACTTGAAAATAGTCAAATAAACTACAAGGAAAGGCATGATAAACTCCGTGTTGATCATAAATTACAAGTTGGTGAATAAGTTTACTTCAATGGAAGGTAAAAAGCTTAAGCCATTCCATTATGGTCCTTTTAAAATTATGGAATGGTAACAATGCATCTAAGCTAGATTTTCCTCCTTATATGCAAATATACTCTGTTGATAATGTTGATAATTTGAGATTTTTTAGGCCTCCGGTGATTGATGATCAACGAGAGCATGTTCAGCTATCTTCAATAGATGATTCATTTCCATAATATTGTGATGAAATTCAACAACATCTCATACTTGACAGAAGAACGAAAACTTCAAGGAGAGGGAATTTCAAATACCTTCAAGTGGGACTCAAGGGAAAAAACACTTCTTAGGCCAAATGGGTGGAGATTGAGAAGGTGAGGGAACTACACTCTCACCTCCTAAACAATTGATAGTATCTTTTGGGGTAGAAAAGGATTCTAGTGGGGAGGAATGATTAGGTGCTCAGTGTTAAGCTCAAAAATGGGAGTGCTCGGAATCGGTCAGAACCTAAATGACCACGAATTTCTTGTTACCAAGAATCTGTTGCACTTTTTGTCATCCAAAATTGACTCCGTATGCCAAAGTTAGATCTTGTTGTCCATTTTATCAAACATGTAAAATTTTGAAAAAAAAAGGACAGACAGTTGCCCAATTAGCAGTCCATACAACAGACATGCCAACTGGTTGTGCAGTTAGTCAAAGTGGTCAAATGCTCCTTCGGGCGAATCAAGTGGTGACATTGTTCATTTTGTCATTGGTTGCTAAGTTGGTGATTTGTTGTAGTTTCATTGGTTAGAAATAGGCCAACCAGAGGTGAAAACGTGATGCAGCCAGGGGCTTCCATGTCCCTCCCCTAGTGGACTATGGTCGAAAGCTTATTTATTAGTGGAAAAATTATATGGTGGATGGGCGAAGGTCGGGGTTGACTCCGTAAACTCCCCCACACAAACATAACAACTTAACGCTACACCCAGACCATGTCACTTACCATACTATGCATATAGTTTATATTTGAATTTATACATTTTTGTATGCGGGGCTAAGATGACAGCCAACCCCAAAGTGTCAACCCTAGCCCATGTGATCTCGCGCCATGACCATGAGAAAAACTCAACTTAAACACATGGTTAGTGCATTAACCCTCATTTAATTACCAATTACAATACGCTTATCTGTTAATTAACCTGAGCTTATCTCGGCGGTCAGTTTGGCAGAGTCCTCTATTTTTAGCAGAACTTCAAATTTGTCAGATTTAAGTAGAGTTCTCTCCAGTCTTGGAGGGGTTTCCTAGGCTGAAATTGAATGAACCATAATTGGAGAAAAATTTGACAAATTTTGGCTCAGAAAGAGTCTATTGTAGCAGATTTGGACATTATGAGAATGTTGGAGCAGGTTTCAGGAGTAGTATAGGATTGTAAACAATAATTTTTCCATTTTGAGCTAATACAAAGGCCCAAGCCATGGAATTTGGACCAAGGAGATGTAGCCCAGGAGGGGTGAACTCCTTCATCAAAATACTGTGTTAATGGACAATTTGATGGTTTGTTGTAAATTTTATTGCTAATGTTCAATACTTTGTCTTAATGTTAAAATTATAATGAATTTAACATAATAATCTATACAATTACTTGTTTAACACTCACAAACACCACAAGTAAACCTATGCACATGAAGAAAATGATCAACAATTGTTTATAATTTTGAAGATGAAATTAGCACAAAAAAACTAACATTATTATTCAAATCACATATATTTACTATATCAATCTTATTTTTATCTTATATGAAATATTATAACATCAAAATATCAATAAAACACTTAGATGAGGAAGTAGTTTAAAAACCCATAACATGACTATATTAATAGTATAATGAATGATTCCAAAGATATATAATAGAAGAAAACTTTTCAAATATATATTTAGGAGTATGAAAATATTAATGTTATATATGGATAATATTTTTTCATACTTTAAGTAGTAGTGCCTCTAATAAGGATGTTAACTCTAATGTGAATTTTAAGATAAAGAAGATAGATACAAATGTGTGTGTTTCATTTAAATATGTTAGAAATATTTACTATGAATAAAAACAAATAGATAGAATTAAACCCTATCAAGGTGAGATTGATAATGTAAAGTTGATTTATAGTTCTAATTATTTTGGTGTTTATGAAATAATATAAAAGAAGGAAAAAAATATCATTTTCCTAATTAATCCTATATAGTCATTTAAAAATAAGGAAATTGCTTATAAAAATGTTTAGACTCATAGATGAACTTTCAATATTTCTCGTAATGTTTTATATTTTTACTATTAGGTATAAATAAGATTAGAGAAGTTATTAGGACTACTACTGATATTATTGTAAATAAGATAAAATTCTACAAGAATAAATTAATGAGTTCATATGGGAATATCTCCCAATGACCTAAATATAGTGATTAAATAAATTGGTAATATATAAGTTCATTAGAAGGAAAGTGATTGTAAAAAACCTAAGAACTTAATGAAGTCCATATTTAACACTAATATTTGGAAATGAACAATAAAATAGGAAAACCAAGTTTCTTTACAAACAAAGTTCAATATCATGTTTAAAAAAAATCAAAATAATGTTTGTAACATTAGTAGAAATGGTAAGACAAATGTTGAAAGATATATTTAAAGTTGAATATATTATATCTGAAGAAATAGATAGAGAACATGATCATGATAAACATGGATTTGAGGAATCAGATAGACATGGCATCAATCTAGAGAATAATAATCCCTACAATAATATGCAGAGAAACATGGATTCGAGGAATTAGGTAGACGTGGCATCAATCTAGATAATAATAATCCCTACAATAATATTGAGAGATGAAAACGCAAATAGTCTACAACACACTGAATTGAAAAATATGGCTAAAATTTTCCATATCAAGATATATATCAAATATATTATGTCCATGCTTATTCCACTCTCATTCACAATCCAACATCCTGAAATAAGAATCACTAATATATATTATTGAATTATAAATTCATGATATCCAATATTTATCAGTAATCTATTTTCTATGAATTACCATATTTATTATTTATTAAATATATAATTATATCATTTTAAATAAGTAATATATTTACTTATCATATATATATAAACTAATTTTCCATGCATATTTATTTTATTAATTTATAAAAAACAATTTTCTAATTCAATAATATATACCTAATACATTCCTGCTTATTTTTTTAATTTATAATAAAGTACAATATAATTTACAAATTTTACCAAATATTATAACATAATTTCTAAGCATAAATAATATTAAATAGTAATTAAGCACAATTTCAATGTTGAGAAACGTCATATTCAATGAATTTCGAATTAAGATTTACGCTTTTCTAATATATTTCAAAATATATTTTAAATCATAACTACATTTATTATATAATAACCATTCAATAATCAACTTAATACATATTATTCACACATTCTTTATCTTATACCATCATTTTCATAGATTCTTTGTATCATACCACCATTTTGTTTTCGAGAGATGGCCACGATACTTGTAATGTGCATTATATTCGTAAAATGTTACGTCCATGGTATTTATTCAACGCTATGCACATGACATATTTCATGCCATTCCTTCCAATCAAATAGGTATTGAAATTGGAATTTCACCTAATTTATGAGCTATTTTCACAAGAAATAATCCTCCTTCTTAAGGATACAAGTGTTGGAAATATAATGGAATAACACTCTACACCATTTCTAGTAAACTTGTAACATGATTTATATTTTTTCCTTCAATTTATTCACATTCCTTAAATTTAATTTCATATTCAAATCTCTTTTAATTTGTTGATTTATTAATGTTTGAAATCAAATTATAGAATGGTATTTTATTTCAAGGATACATTTAGAATTTACTTGCTATATGTTATTATTTCTTGCCTTCAATAGGACTATAGCAATCGTTAGATTGTTGATTGCTGATTAATTCATTTTTTGATTAGTTTTTTCTTCATGCTATCGTAATTTAACCAAAGTTTTATAACATCAATTTCATTCATCAAAATTTTAACCGAAGTTTTTTGGGCTAGCAAATATGACCTTTAATTACAAAGATCACTTTCCGAGATACAAAGATGTTGGGGAAAAGCTATTTATCCTAAGTCTAGGTGTGAGGTATGTTCTGCCAAAGTTTTTTATGGCAATGTTTTTTAATATACAAAGTTTTTTTTTACTATACAATGCTTTTTTCTAGTATCCAAAGTTTTATCGTGAACGTTTTAATTTTTCACTATAACCAATCCTTTTCCACATGGCTATCTCACCCATTCCACATGGATATCTTGCATGCAGCTCTTGCATGCATCTATGGAATTGAATAAGACACCTTCCAGCTCTAGCATTCACATTGAAAAAGAGGGCTTACTCAAAATGCATTTCTGGCATTGAACAAGTCACCTTCCAACTCTAGCATTCACATTGCAAAATAGGGCTTACTCAAACTACATTCCATGTTGAGACCTACCCAACGCACAAAAATTTGAGAGTAGCCATCCAGGTTGCAGTGGCTTTCAGAGCCAACATTCAAGAGATGCAACGGTTCAAGATTTCTCATGAAGCCCTATCGCAAAAGTCATTCGCTCAATGCACTAAACCTTTTAGAAAAGGCACATGCACATCACAACAAAGAGAAATTCATTCACTTCAAAGAAAAAATAAGCCATTCACACAGAGAAGGTTGAAAGAAGCTAGGTAACAACACATAGAATACATTCAAAAAAAAAATCACATATTTACAAGCCATGTAACAACAAATATAAGACATTCAAAGAGAAAATACATAGTTTTCATTAAATGCATTAACATAGTTTTTGTTCAATGCACATAGTTTATTCGTCAAGCCATGATGGGACCATGTATCTACATCACAGGAGCACATGATGAGATTGGTAATTTGCATCACATCACAGGTAAATATTAGTTAACAATTGTTACATTTTCTTTCCATATTCCAGAAGGCTACTACTTCCCTGGTATGCCTCACACTTACACTCAATAAAACAATTGTTACATTTTCTTTCCATATTTCAGAAGGCTACTACTTCTCAGGTATGCCTCACACTTACACTCAATAAAGTATATGGGCTCTGAATTTGCATCACATCACAGGTAAATATCAATAAAAAATTGCTACATTTTCTTCCATATTCCAAAATACTACTACTTCTTCTCAGGTATGTCTCACACTTACACTCAATAAACGATATGTGCTTACCAACTTTATGAATTTGACATGAATAATTTGACATTAATTCAAACATAGTTGGCTAGTCTACAATAAACAATATGAGGAAAGAAACACATTTACAACAAAATTATGAACAAATAATAAGAAACAATGACGGAAAAAGGTAGTTAACTCTAACTTACATGGTTGGTTTTACAGGATGAAGGTTTGTTGGTATTTTAGGATGAAGAAAGAAGCACATTTGCAAAGAAATTCCAAATAAATAGAAAAACTTAAAATAGATCAAGAAAGCTTCAAATAGATGAGAAAGGCCATGTATAAGCTATTACTTGGCATTATGCCCAAATCTCTGAACTGAAATTTTGTAACCTCCAACCATATAAATTTGTAACCAAATCTGTGAACTAAATTTGTAACCTGCAACCATATAACTAAACTACTTCTCTCTTTGGGTACAGAAGCTAGCTTCGTCTCATTGGGCTCGCCTCGCTCAACAGAGTCCCCTCCTTCGCCACAGAGCACTATCTTAGTCGGGCTCACTTCACTCAACATAGTTCCCTCCTTTGCGCGATGAAGCTCTGCCTATCTCAAGCTCGCTTCACTCAACAAAGTCCCCTCCTTTGCAATGGAGCTTCGTCTCAATTAGGCTCCCTTCGTTCAACAGAATCCCCTACTTTGCAGACTACTTCGCAACGAACTTCACTTGGGCAAGGTTCTCACACGTGCCATTTTGGAGGGCTTACACCTTCTGTTTGATGAGTTGTCATACAAATATTTTTTGTCTCTTTATGGAAAACCACTATGGAGGAGCCCATTAGCCCACCTTTGCACTCCTACTGTAACCGGGTCTTCATATCAAATGATCGATTCACTATTAATGAAAGATTAGTTTCGAAATTTTACATCGACTATGAATTGGTACAGAATGTATTAATCAAAGTTTCAAAAATTTTACATACAAGGTTTTGTTGCGAAGTCATACATCTCCAAATTGGTATAGAATATACTATTAGCCCCGTCATCCAGAGGTGGGGAAAAAATAAAGGAAATGTTAGTCCATTCCAACATGTTATTGATGACAAGGGTAAAACCTTTGTTGTATCTTTGTGTGCAGGTGTTCTGGAGAGCTGAAGAACTAAATATTGAGGGAAAGAGAAGGCAAATGAAATCGTCTAACATGAGCTAAGGTGGTTTTCTATTATCTCTCTTCTTTACCTCTATCTCATTAAGTGAGGTCGGAAATTCCTTGAATGATAGTCACTTCTCGAAATTTATCCACCACCGTATCCAGTCTGTTCTTCTTGGTGAAAGCTTCCTAGGGCTTAAGCATATCGTTACTTAATATAGGAAATAAGACAAAAAGTGGAATTACTCTTAGAATAAGAGGGGATGTCTTGGGAATTGAGGTCGATGGAACTAAGCAGTAAAACGAATTTGAAATCATGCAGGAGAAGCATTCGCTTGCGCTGGAATGTTTTCAGGTTTGTACATCACTTTAGCAAACCATTGTAATGTTTTTAGGTTTGTACCTCACTGTAGCTCACTCTAATTATGGTTTTTTATGTAGTTTGTGCCTTACTACAACTCCCTCGATTTCGTGTGCTTCTGCATAGTGTGGACACAACGAATTAAATTGGGTGAAATTTTCTTTGATAACTCTAATTTTTTGTCAGTGTTATTGTATTAAATTACCAAGTTTCTATATAGCACAAACTTCCAATGTCTTTAATTATTATGAATGTTGTTAATTATTACGAAATTCCCATATAACGCAAAATTCAAACAATGTTATATTTGAAAAACATTTGTAAATATAACATTTAAATCAAAGGAAATATAGACCCAGAAATATAAATGTAAGTTTTTTAAAAATCTTAGAGCAATATCCTCTTGTTTGCAACATTAAACGAATATATTTGTGTTAATCTCTACAGATAATGTGTATTCCTTCAATGTGTTTTCTTTTGTCCAATCTAAATATAACTAACCGAAAATATCACGTGCAATTTGGTATGTTATAGTTGACGTTTAAATCATAGTTTCTTGCAAGGTACTATAAGATTTTAACAACTGAAGTGAGATGTTAGTTTGTTAAAATATATATTTGCTACACAAAAGTTAAAATACAACCAAAAAAATTTAACAAATTAGAGTATAGAGTGCCATGTGGTTATATTAATAACCCCAAATAATTCCACGAAAAGACTATATATTTATGAGGATGCCTTGGTTTAGATAGGTAGAACTATGCTTTTAATGCATGATTATCACACACAATATATTCTCACTTATATAGATAGAACTATGCTTTTAATGCATGATTATAACACATAATATATACGACTAAGATAAATTTAATAAATTTAATTTGGCAAGGACTACAATTCCTTGCAATCGTTCTTGAAATTTTACATGGAAAAACTGATTGAAAAAAAATCATTTCTATCCTTAGCAATATAGAATGTTTCATGACAATAAAATGAGTTAAATTACCAATTTAATGTTGGTAATATTTTGAATATAACCTATATAATATAATTTTAAATATGATATTAAATAAGAGAAATAATATCAAAGTAGCTAGTCTTTATTTTTTAAATTAGTACAAGTAATTAAGCTTGATAAGCATATAAATAACAAATTCAAACTTTGTAACCGTTTGTATATAGAAATCTATTTTGTATTATTTTTATTGGTGTAACTGTTATTTATGGATTTCATCTACTATGTTATGAATGAACTAAATTACAATTTTACTTTAAAATAAATATAAGTTAAATATTTATACATTTTAAAACAAGCATGTAATAATAAGACTCTCAACCGTTGAGATTTAGTGCTATACATTTTAAAAGAAACATGTAACAATATTTTAGATTGTAAACTTTTGTGATCCATAATTGTTTAACCAACCTTTCAGGAAAAATCACAATATCACTACTTTATCATGTACATTTGTTACAATAGCATGAGATGATAGCATGTCTTATCATTTCCATATGTTCAAAAAACCATAAAGAAATTCATATGACATTTATTCTTTTGACATTAATTTTAATTATTGAATTAAATTAAAATGCATAAAAAAAATTGTGTATACTATTAAGCCAAGAAATTGAAATTTAAATGTACTAAAATCTAAACCATGTGGCATTATATTGATTGCCAATGTCATCCATCTATAACTTTACAAGCATAGATATAGTTGAATTTCGTATAACTAATTTTGACAACATTCTAATTCTTTGAATCCTGCTCACAATTTACATGAACATATTGTTTAATGAATAAAATAATAAAAACATAGTCATCTCAACTTCAATTTCATAACACTCATCCACATAGACAATTATTATAAACCTATATAAAGTTCAATGATGATTATAGTTGTTGCGTAAAGCACAAGCTATACATTTGTCTCATAGATGAAGTAGTTATGTCAAACAAGATTTGTGCAAAGTTCATGATGTGCACAGAATAAAGGATGTGCAAAAGAAGGGGCATGTGTACGAGAATGGGTGTGGGGAGACATTGCATGTGTGGAGCAAGGAACACAAGCATTTTTCTACACATGGAATTTGTCTCAAAATATATAGATTATTCCATTGTTAAATTTGTAACAAAGAGATTATTCTTATTTTCTTTGAAAGGGTTCAACTCTATTCATTTTAAACATATTAAAAATTAGTGCATCATGTTTTCTATTTTGATTATATATTATGTATTATAGGTATTATTGCAGTATATATAAGTTGTCCGTGGCTAAAATTGGGAAGAAATGCACTTCAAGTAAAAATAAATGAGCATAAAAATGACATTTTACTATATTATAAAATTAAATAAAATTTAATTAAACAATACTATCCCTCATATGAATTCATAATGCATCATTTAAAATTTCTAAGGCCCACGACCAACAAATGTCGCGATATGGGGATTTCTATGTCATTTCACAAAAGGGTTCACATCCCATCGCGAAAATGCATCCAAGTACTTAAAATTGAACCGTAAGAAAATGGGGAACACTTGATGAAAAGTTAGAGACAATAAATTATTAAGATAACCAAAAATTTGATATTATTCCAAGGGATTTTTATAAAATGTGTTGCTCAGGTTCTCGACAAAACTCTCCCACTTTCAAAAATCTTACCAAGTAGAATAAAGGTAAAATGTAGTGACCAATTTGACTCCTATATATTTATCTTTATAATTATTGACATTTTACTACATAATAAAATTAAAAAAAAAAAATAGACAATATTATAACTTATTATAAGATAAACGTGGAGTTTAAGACCACATCACAACATGACTCATTGCCCATAATGAACTCACTATGCATCGTTTAAAACTGTCGACAATCATGGACTAACGAGAGTCGTGAAACATGGAATTTAATGGTATTTAATAAAAAGGTTCATGTCTCATTGTGTGAATGCATCTAAGGACTTACACCTTAACAATAATACGCATACACCTTTGGTGTGATTAAAGAGTAAGTGAGAGGTAGGAAATTATTATGATAATTGAAAATTTTACGTCACACATCGTGAATTTTCAAAACTATGTTGTTTGGGTTCATGGAAAAAGTCTCCCTCTTAAAAAAAAACCTTACCAAGTAGCACAACAGGGCATGTAGTTACCAATTTGACTCCTCTATATTTTACTTTTCGGCCGATGTTTTATAGACATTAGTATCTGTATTTTCTTTCCATACTTTTCCACAACTTAAATTCATAGCAAGTTTCACAATGTTAAGTGAATAATGTGTTTTACAAATGTTTGCATAATGTTAGACAACTAATGGACTATGCAATTACACTAGGACTATATTGTATTAATATTAACTAAGTTGTCATTTCAAAGTCTATTCTACTGTATTATTCTTAACTAAATTATTTCTTCCTACTTCACAGAAGAATATTGTGAAAGAATTCAAATGTATGTAAATTAAAATACATAAGAAAACAAATGCATATTGTTAAGACAATCACATACATGTAAATAAAGGAAAAACAAATCATCAGAAAACTAGAAAAATATGATTCAACTTGAAACACATTGAAAATAAATGCTTTGCAATAAAAGAAAACAAATCACATTTTATCATGAATGTTATTGGTTTTTAATTGAAATATAAATTAAAACAAATCCAATGACCATAATTTTTATTAATAGGAACACATAACATCAAATAAATGTCATTTTGCCACGTTTTTATTTCGAATTCTTGCAAAACACAGGACACATGTTATATTATTTGTTATTAATTTTGAATATTTTTTGTGACATATATGGTGAGGCTCTTATCACAAATACTATGAAAGAAAGGTATGTGTGGAGTTAAAGTTTGTGTGGAAGTAACTCATGCAGTCATATATCATGTGCAAATATAGAATGGTAAGTTCCACTGCTATAGAAAACGTGAGACCAAATTGATTTATAATCATGTTGGAAAATAGATCCAACTATTTAGAGTTGGTTGCAATTGTTAAAATAATGTTTTTATGTATACATTTCGAAGAGACAATAAATAATATATCTTCTTTGTAATTTGACTTGATTATTTAAAAGGCATATGAACTAGTAAATAATGTAATTACACAACTAAAGTAATGAATTAAAAGAAGTATATGCTATCGGTTATACACATGGTACAATTTATACAAGGATCCCATCTTTGAAAAAACCTTCAACTATTCTGCATAAAATAACTTAATAGGAAATATTATAATCAATGTCTATTCTTTATACATTAATATGATTAGACATAGAAGTAGAGCCACAATACCAACAATTCAATTCAAACTTAAAACTAATAATATACGTGCATTACACATCTGTGGTCCAAAACTCTTTTTGAATCTTTGTATTCATATTGATCAACAACAAAACATTATATATTTGGAAAAATCATGCCTAATTAATACATCTAGCCACTACTATAGGATTCAGAAACATGCATGATTTCATCCAAAACATTATCTCAAAATTCCTCGCAATGTTTGCGAGCAAGATCGAAATATACATAACAGAATATATTTTACTAAAACATAGTAATTAAACAACAAAACAATAGACCAAACCAAATCAAACCAAATCACTAGAACTAGAGTTGAAGATAAAATTCAAAACCCCTGATTTACAATGATCAACCTTTTTATGACGAAGGTTGCTTTGATCTAGAAATAAGAACTTTTTGCTAGTTCGGCCTACCAACTCACTCACTGTAAAAAATATCACATGTTACCTCCTCAAACATATGTCACTCCATTGTGGTAAATAGCTACAAAGTAAAAGTCATAAAATCTATTTTAAGATATTCCACGATGCCTAAGATCAAAGTAAATAATAAATTTGGATGTAAATGATAAATCATAAAGTTATGATGAATAAATTAATAAGAAATAGTAATTGAAAATCTGTGGAGGCAAGGAATTTGTTGGGGGGAGGGATATCTGGAAGGTAATGCATGTGTGGGTGAAAATCATGTGGACACTTAATTGAAAAAATAAATGAATTTCTCACAAGGTAGACATAAATTGTTGTCTCATGAATTGTAATGTAACTGAGATAACTGCAACAAAAAGAAATTCATAACGGTGAATTCTGATGAAATGAAAAGGAAAATATGCACGAATAGAAGAAAGAAAGACTACTAATTAGCAAAAAATTATGGAAACAAGAAAATTGCGAATTTTTTTTTTTTGTTATTATTATGTGCATAATATAAGTGAACTCACATTTAGCTATGAAATGATGTCAAACTTTTTTTTATGTCGACAATGATATTTTCCATTGAAAATGTAAAGGTTCCAGTTATTGAGAATCCACAAAACAGAAAAATAGTCTCTCGAATGTTTTTTATTATTATGGAAAGGACATCTGTAAAATGTTTAGGAAGGATTGTTACAATATATCTCTTGGAAGGGTTAAATTTAACTTCCCAATTTCATCCTTGATTGTACACTACAAATTTTGTTCATAGGAAACTAATTTTATCAACCATACTTTGTGCAATAAATCATATTATCTACTAGAGACTCCACTATTCTAACAAGTTGTTTATAGTCATTGAAAAATGGCTTGAATGGTAGGAAAAACATATCAGCTAGCTTGAGCACTCAAGTAATCTACAATAGTTTCTTTGTCTATAGACATACACATGTTCAATTTATGATTGATAAAGAATGTGAAAAATAAAGAGAGCAAGGGAAGGATCAAACAATTGTAGAAAAATAATAAAATAAATCTTAAAAGAAGTTAATATGCAATTGAAAACTTCCATGGACATTTTTTCTTGCTAGATTCTATAAATAATATTTTTTTGATTCATCTTTAAGTGGCTCAAAGAAAATCGATAGAAATGTTTGTATGCTATGTGACTCGTTTAGTTTACTACGAGGCATGTTTTTGAATACAATAATGATTTTATTTATGCTTACTATATTTTTCTACAATTTAGTGTACTTATGTCTATATTTCTCACCCAAATTCACCTGGTAAAGATTAAAGTGAAAAATGAACTTAGTTGTAACAAAGAGAGTATGAAAATATAAATTCAATAAAGAGAGCATAAAAATATAAATTATTTTAAGAAGAACTAGAATAAATAAATGAAGAACAAACATGAAAAATGCAAATGAAAACAACATGAAAAGGCTATAAAGAATATTGTGGCACTATAATTGTTTTTTTCACCATCTTTGACATATTTTTCAAACCAACGATTTTTTTGTTAACATCCTATAACAATTTTTGAAAAGGTTCCAATTGAATAATCTATATCCACTTCTAAAAGTGCAACAATTGTAGTACCTAGAGTAATACAACATTCAAAACACAACATTTTTATTGTATCAACAAAAAAATTTGGAGTTAATGAGATGAAATGACTAGCGTCACCCCTTCCACGTTTGTTTTTTTTTATCAATATGAATCTTGTTATAAAAACACTTCTCCCAACAGAGAAATAACACAATAATTTGTAAATTAGCTTATCACATATGTTGACAATTATTGTAAGTTTTCCATGTACATCAACAAGATCAACATGTATGAATTGAGCCTTTGGTGGTGAGAAATATTTTGTAATATAATGAAGGCCATATAGTAGTAATACATCTCCTTCCAATATATATATATATATATATATATATATATTCTTTAGTAGGATTGGTAGAACTACATCTTCATCATGTCCAATATATCATCCCGATTGAGGCGGGGAATTGAACTTGTGACTTCACATCAAGGAGTGCCTTAACTAAGCACTCGATCACCCTCTATCTAAGACCCCATCGACCTTCCAAACTATTGATTGATTTTCCCATGTATGTTATGGATGATGGGATTGTCTTTTATTTTTCTTATCCGTTAAAATAAGAAACATTTATGTTATAATTTTGTATCTTTTTTATATTTTAAAACCACTAAAATAACAAAATAAAATGAAAAATTTAATTAATGTGAAAATGCATAGGTTTTACTTTATTATTTGTTGTGGAAATAGAGTGTTTTGTGGGTTAATCCATCTTGCAAACAAGAGTGATATCTAGTACTACAATGAATTACTAGAAACAAAGATCCATTGAATTCCTCTTTCTATAGACTATTTGTATTTTATATTCTTAAAACCTTAAAATAAGGAGGTTATTCTCCTACCTTTCAACCGTGACGTTCGATGTAGTCTTTTTCCTTTTGCTCCAAAGAAATTCTTCAATGCTGAGAAGAACCTGGAATCACAAAAAATAAAAAATATCAAAGCACCTACAATATATAATAATCATAAATACTATTTTTACTTAGTGGTCAAGGAGTATAAATATTTACATCATTTCCTTTAATTCAGAAAAAAGACAATGAGAAAAAAAGATCCATATGTATTATCATAAATTAAAAAGAGAAATCTTAAAACATGAGCCTTCATGTTGTACATATTTCTCTGGTGTGTATGTGCAATCATTTCCTTCAGTCTATTAATTCTTCCTCTTTAGAATGACCAACATGAATTCATGTACATAAAGGTGTAATCTTCAATATGTAAACAACAAGTTACAATTTCAGAAACTATGAACTCTATGAACTCTCTCCAGCTTAGAATCTATACAAGTCAGTATCTACCCTTCAACCTAAAACTTCTGCTCAATTCATAGAGAGATTGAGGTAGTTTCATATCCATTAAGAGATGGTTGAGCTCCTTCCATGAAGGGATTTGGGTTCCTTTGAGCAAGGGATAAGCTCCATGAGTATAGGGATAAAGTTCAAACTGCACAACTCTAGAGGCTTTCGGTTGGGAGAATATTCGGCCAACTGCGCTTCTAGAAGTTAATTTTTATATGTTCTTCCTTTTTACGAGGGTGCGTAGGTTTTAGTGGTCAAAAGAGAGGTGATTGTCACAGCTAATAGAAAAATTATTAGCACATGCATAGGAAATTATCATAAAAAGCACACAGGTAATATTTAAAGGTTTTGAAGAGATTTTCTCCAATTTTCAAGACTAGGTTCAAGAACATGAGTGTTTTTGACTTCTAACGGAACATGATATCAATGGTAATAGACCCATATTGACAGTAAAATGTCATGGTGAGAAAATAACATGTAACATATTTCCCCCTAAAGTGAAAAGTCTAAATTTTTTTTTCTAAAGAGTGAATAGCTTTATCATTCCAAGAATTGGATTGGAGACATTAAATTGAAAACCTGCAAAAACATTCAATGAAAATATATATCATCACTGACATAGGAATTCCCATACTCATAGTAAAAATAGCTAAATGTTCTGGTACATATATGATTTTAGCATTATAATCAAAAGTAGACATGGCATAGATGCAACCATCTGTTATAAGAAGTCTATGGTATCATGAATACATAATTCCTCACAGCATGGATGGTGGAAACTATATCTAACTTGATTTCTACTTCTCAAACTATGACGAATCTATCCATGCGATTGATTGTGTCGAAGTCGAACATGGTAGAAACCACTTGATTACTATTCAATGATGAGAACAGTTAACAAGTGTGAGAGAAACTACCAATAATGACAATGGCTCTCAAAGTACTTCAGCACAATCTATGAAGGGTGAATGAATGATTTCCAATGAAACACTTATAGAATCATTTGATATAAGTTTAGTCATGAGAACCTCTCATCGAAGGCGAGAAACATACCATTAGGGCATGCAGATTCGAAGTTACTGATAGGATTCTAAATAAACTTTCTCTATAATGAGTTGATCTCGATAGAAAGTGATTCTTTGTAGGAAGGACTGCCACACGAAACCATTAGATAAAGTTTTGAATAAATTTTTGCAAGGAATTACTTAGGGATGGTCAATGCGAATGGAGACAAATGTTTGCAATGAATGGTAAATTTAAAATTGAACTTTATCTTGAACACATAACCACACTGTCAATGGCTTGGCAACATTTGAATCAATGATAATACCTAGAAACTGACTGAAGACTTTCATTGTGGTTTCATTAATTGTAAGACAAAGGATTAACCAACCGAAATACAAGTGCGACAAAGTGTCGTGTTCAAGACCGACATGGTGCTTTATAAAATAAAGATAATGAATGAATTCCTTTTCTTAGTTTTCCCCCCACCATTATTGGAAAGTGCCTTTTTCTTTCTATCAAGCCCAAGGAGGATTAAATTTGCTTGTGATGTAATCTCATCCTTTGAATGAGTCCATATTAGTATTTTTTATAAGAATACTAAGAAGGAGTGGTTCAGTCCTGTTTTGATCGACAGGTCCTGTATTGTTTAATTTTAACGAGTCTAGCATAGGATTAACTTGGTGTTTTTCATTTTTAGGGATTCATAGGAAAAACACAAGTAAACTCTGTAGTGCTTTTTTCATAAATTTAGTCTCTCAAACCTGAAAAAGGATATAATAATGTAGGAGAAAAATCTATTGACCATGGTTAGTCAATGTATACAATTTTCATAAATGCTCTAATTCATTCCGGAAATGGGGTAAACTTATACTGAATAGACGATTGTTCATTTACTTTAATGAGTTCAAATACTCAAGTACTCAACGATATTTTCATGTTTAAAGAGTCTAAAAAGGGCTTAAAAGAGCACTCAAGCATTTCTCTTTTTCGTATTTTTATAGAGTCCAAAAAAGTGATAAAATTCTACTCATTGTCAAAATGATTCTTTTCAAACATAACCTATTTCCTGCACAAAAAAAGTCAAAAATTACAAATATCTCCTCTCAAAACATGAAAAGCATTTTGATTTTTGACTTCTAAAGTGAAAATAAACAAGATAATATTATTTTATTCATTTAAAACTAGAAAAATAATTCAAAACAAATCATTTTCGTTTTTAGTTTTCAGAGCAAAGAAGAAAAAGTTTTTGACCTAAACCTTCCGAAGCAGATATTGGGAGAGTTGACCAGCCATTTCGAGAACCATCAACACTAGGTATTCCACATCCGAATTATCTTTCTTTTCATATGTTTATTTTTCCATTTGAAGTTTTCAAGTCATTTTTTAGGGGGAAACAAGGTTTTTAATTCCACCCTTGGGGGTGCATAGATTTTTTGTGGTGAAACTCGTGCACCTCGATCATTTTTAATAGAAAAAATCATCAATCTGCCATGGTTTTTATGTATAGCTCATGCACAGAAATTCACTATGTATAAATAAAACTCGTGCAAACACCATGGGTTTTGCAAAATTATGTTTCTATCCATAAAAAATGGCTCAATTTCTCCCAATTGAATTCTAATGATCCTCATTGATGGTTTGTAGGTTATCAATCATGTTGGAATGGTGAGAAAGGAAGCATGAGTTTCATGATAATAAAGCCATGGATGATTTGACAACACTTTGCATATTAAGAAATTATGGCTTTTATAAATTCTGGGCGATTCAAGGTATGAAGACACATGTTGAGCTAATGACCTGGTTAGCCGATGCTTGGGATGTTCAAGAGAAATTCTTCATCATTGGATACCATAGGCTTGTGATCGAGCCAGAGGATATTTGTTCCCTCACTAGATTACCTCGCGGAGGGAGAGACATTTCCTTTTTTGGGTGAAGACCAAGTGGTCTACCCACTGCATCTTATATGGCTCAGTATTACAACCAAGATTAAGAATTAAAGGATGGTCGAACTTATATTAAAACCATTGTGTGACTAAACCTAAATATCCTCATATTTACAGTTACCAGGTTGTGCGGGATTGCACCTCCACATGTGGCTATCAAAGCATAAATGCAGACTCCAGTTGAATGTTCTGGGAGAATATTTTTCAACTGGTGCGAACGAGTGTTGGTTAACATGAAAGGCCAACTTATGAGAGCGAAGAATTTGAATTTGAAAAAATTTGGCTATGGCTCCATTCTTGTGTCTTTCTCATTGGAGAGGATTCCACTCCTTGCACCTTAGTAGTCTCTAGTGGACCCCACGAGACCTAGGGAACCACACTTGTTGTGATGGGTGGCATTGATGGGTCACCATGGTTGCGATGGTGGTCTGGTGGTTCACTATACTCCTCAATTTTTTATATGGCTCAGGAACCAAATATTCATGATTGAAGATTTTCCTTATGCGGGTGTAGCTTTCAGGGGTGACCCTGATACATCACTCCCACTAGGAACATAGTGGGATGCATAAGGTAAAACAAATCATTCTGAATTTTTTATGTTATCCAATTTTTTTATTTTCTATCATCCAATACTGATAAAAAATAAAATGCAGATGTTCACCCATCACGACTAGCAGCGTTTCGTCGCTTTGATAGGGGAGATTCACAACCTATAACAGGCCCACCATAGACTGATGTAGCAGAGGCTCATACAGAGCTAGAGCACAACTTAGAGAGGTTTCCTATTGACATCCTAGAGACAAGGATATATGATAAACCTCTTAGGCTCTAGAGACATGTGAGTCAATTTCTAGGCCCATTCAGGAGATATCTGCACAGCGTGACACATGCCATAGTCTACTACCATTATCATCATCGGGGATAGCTGATGGTTGATCTAGATTGAATTTTTTTTTGTCAGTATTTTTAGATCATAAGGTGTTTGAAACCTATGATCACAGATGATGTAATATTTTTGACAAAACTATTTATAACCTAATGATATTACTACTTCTGATCTCTGAGTATATTGTTCAATATGGATCAAATATTGTTGTGTTTTACTTTTAATGCTGCAGATGTTTATTTAAAACTTGATTAGCTAATGCATCAACCATTTTTTTTAAATGTCTTGAAATGTGTTGATATTCAATGTAATCAAACTGTCTTTCCAAGAGATGAACCGTCAAAAACATCCTTAACAAAGTTGGATTCCTTATAGCATAAACATTGTTTAAATGTAATACAATGAGTTGAGAATCTAACCTAACAATCAAACAGTGAATACCAAATGTTATGGAATCAGATAATAGCTCAACGACTGCACTATATTCTGTAATATTGTTCATTTTTTTACTGAGGCATATCCCATGAATAGAGACTAACTCATCGGTGAGTAGTTAAATGACCCAAGCAGCGGAAGAGATGTTCTATGTACTACGACAGGTGCCATCAACAAAACCAACGTATGTTTCAATGAATGTTGACATTTCCATTATCTAGAGTAATCACGATAAGCATTGAAAGTAGTGAAAAATCGTCAAGGAAAAATAATTAACCTGTTAGCCACCTATAAAATTTGTTATATCAAAAGGTGGCTAGATCATTTTTTGAGTCTTCAAGAAACAAGTTTTACTGCTAAAAATGTTATCTCTTGAAGACTCATGAAGACATCATGCCATTTTTTTAAATATTCACTGTTGTTTCCATTTTTAACTCTGAAATTCTACTAATGTCATAGATAAAAGACTGCTGCAAAATCCATTTTTTCCCCTCCCTCCACTTCAAAGCTAACCTTCATTTTTACCCCTTTGTTCCTCATGAAATTCCTCCATTTTCCATGTATTTCCATTTTCCCTTCATAAAGTCCACTTTACAAAGTTTAAAACCCCTTTTTAAATTTCAAAGTTTAAAACCTTTACATTTCATTAAATTTTGGGTTTTCATAAGTATTAAAGGTTTTTCACCAGTGCATTATTTGAAACGACATCCACCGTTGATCTAAAAAGATTAGACGGACTGCGCAGTATCGCATCAGCGATTTTCAAAGGGCATGTTAAAACATTTTATTACCAATCCCAATTGGCGATCTCCCGATGGCTTGTCAGCCGTCGATCCTCCCCACCAGATCCAGATTCGACAGCCCTCATTTGCTCCGATCATAAACCCTTCCTTCACCTTTTCAACCCCTCTGATTCACTCCCCACCATCGATCCAATCCTCAGATTGACGATGAGCACTAAATCATATCGGCGCCATTCAAAGTTCTTCCCCCACCGATCGCGAAGCTTCGATTGCATACGGGCCATCCACGTGTCTAATTCGAACGGTCCAGATTGCGTCTCCCAACTTTGGTTAAAATAATTTATAACCCACTGTGTAATTTTTTTGGCCAATCCTTAGTCGTTGATCTCTGTAGATCAACGCGCCTCATTAACCCATTCTTTGCCTTTGTATTATTTCATTCAAACCCCATGTTTCAATCTTGACCGTTGATTTTTTCCATCTAACGGCTCATCTTAGCTCCGACAGACCTGACCCCTGTGGGTCCTTCCTCCCTCCAAATCTAATCTTAACCATCCAAATCCTTGATCCGGCGATCCATATTGAAACTTCTCCCCTTGCTTCCGCCCGTGCATCTACCCAATATCGCACTCGTTCTCCATTGTCGGATCTGAGACCCCAAATCCAACGGTCGACGTGCATTTTCGCGTAACTTGAAGTGCGAATGTTAATTTCCCAAAGGCTACGCAAAATGGGCGGTATTCTAGTGCCACGTGTCACCTCTTGGCGCATATCACGTCCCAAAAAATAAAACCACCTATCTGCTCTTTCTTCGCGCGAAACCCGTGGTTTTCACCTCCAAAACCATTTTTTCCATTTCTATTATGTTTTATCACACGCATTGCCCGTCGTTGATCTCTACAGATCAACAGCCCAAATTTAATCTCACTTCACATTATCTCCCTGCACCTTTTCCAGAGGGTCTTTGTAGACCATCCTCCATCATTGATCTCGTGGGGTCGATCTCATCTAACGGCCCACGATCATCCCGAGACCCCAACTTTCGTTTTAACACAGATTTCCTCCGACAAAGGTTTTTAGCCTTATTTCTTCACATTTTCTTCCATTTTCAAAATAATGTGACCCCTTCGCATTATTTTTTCACTTCTAATCCTGTCTGTTGATCTTCTTGGTCAATCATAGATCAACAGTTCTGACTTAAAATCTCCCACCGCTTTCCTTTTGACCAACACATGCAAATATCCACCGTTAGATGTTGTCATCCCACGGCCACGCTCCTCCCCACAGCTTCTGAAGCAGTCTTACCCATTTACGCAGGAATTCTTAACCTTTTTGTGTGTTTTTCAGGTTCCAAAGGGTTTTTCCTTTATATTGAAGAAAAATCAAAGGCCGGGAATGACGATCCTCATGCCTTTGTTCATAAAAAGAAAAGCCATCTGCACGGTTTCCACTCCATGTTTCATCAGTGCGTCATGGGCACTAATGCCATAAGAGCCCCTATCGCAGCTGAAACGAAGAGTATTAGTGTTGAAGACTAAAACAAAGCAAAACTGAAGATTAAAGCCTAATCCACTAATAAAACATAGATTAAAAGTGGATTAACAATGATTGAATGAAATAAAAAAGATCATCAGACAGAAAGGCCTCCACCGCCACAACAGAGGCCAATTGATTCCTCTCAGCTACCACAAAGTCACTTGTAGCCTCAAAGCATTCAATAGAGGCCAAAGTTAGGATCAGGAAAGAAGATATTTTCCTCAACACAACCTGATAGTTATTTCAAACCGAACAGAGTTAATTGCAAAGCTAATACAAAGCCTTAAAGTCAACAAAAGCTCCTACCGAGCTTAATTCTTAAATGTAAAACAATTAATACAAACAGAACATCTGTAAACTTCTCCATCGAGCCCATCGAAGGCCGAGAAGCATTTATCTGTATTAATTGAACCTGGGAGATTGTTGTCCCCTCCCGCCTCCTCATTCCTTCTATAAATACTTTTGTAGAAGATGAGAAAGTGTACGTTGTAGAACTTTGAAATATACTTGTGCTCGAATTTTCTACCTGTAAATAGTGTTCAAAGGCTCTTAAAGCTCTATTTTTAATAGAATAGTTAGGCTGAGAAGTGAAGATGATTGCTGAACTGAAACATTGGACCTGAAGATTGTAACTGCTTTGACATCAATAACAAGTTGTTTCTTGGGATCCTCGTCTATATCACTGATGAAGTGCTCCTTTCTTTGTAATTGTTTTCCTTTCGTGTATGCCATATTCTCCATTTATTCTCTGATAAAGAATAGCAAGCATAGAGTTAGGACCTACTGTTAACAGTGCCCTTCTCTGACTGATAAGCTTTATCTCAATGTTTTCCTCTAATTTGTTTATTTGAGAATGATTCAATACAGTTAAGCAGTTAGGAATGTTGGCGTTCCCTCGTCCTACTATTTGCTTAAACATTGTTCTTAGATGTTATTTTCATTGTTTTCTTATTAAAGTTGGACTAGAAAAGTGATGGTGAGCCCTGTTTTCTAGCTTCTTTCTCCAAAGTAGATTCTGAAAGTTTCCCTTAGTGTTGGTTGAAAGCAGACTAGGTTTCAAAGTACCTTATCTGATCTTAAGTTGCACCTCGTTTCTCTTATGTGTTTTCATACTTTCTGAAGGTAATTATGCAGATTACTGGATTTTTTTTCAATTAAGTTTCTTTAATACAAACTTACCCAAGAATTCTATGGTTAGCCCTGTCCTCGGTTGGTTTTAAACGGTTACTTGAGAGGGTTTTCTTGTTTGGACTGACTATAAATCCTTGTTGAAATTATTATCAGTTTCGACCCCTCCAACACTTTATTGTTTCCATTCCATTATTTTAATCTCAATGATCTTGTGATATAGATGACTTGCCCCTTGAAACACTCTTGATGTTGTTGCTCAATTAAACTCTCTTATGACTCCATAGCCCAATGGAATAAAAACCAGCATTATATCTATATTTTTATCCAAAAGCTTGTTCTGATTGCTTGCAACTTCACACCTTTGAAACTCTTTCCATTTAGGAATTTCCACTCAAACAATAATCATTATCAACCATCCAAAAACAAAAAAAAAACCCTCGAACTTCATAACTAGCCTAATATCATTACCCAAAAACCTTAAAGATAAATCAATCTTTACACTTACTGGAAAGATCCCTCTCCGGATTCAGGAGGGCTAGATCCTAGAATCACAAAGTGGTTGAAATAGTGTTCTCTCTGCAGTTTGAATTTTCCAATCTTGCAAACTACAGGGAGCTAACATAACCTAAGGCACACTTTTCTAATTTAAGGCACAATGTTCTAAAATGTAACTAATGTACAAAGAGGATCTTCACACGAAGAATCATTCATAATATCTCTTGAGATAAATTCCATTTCTGGGTTTATCTAAAGAGACGTCATCATAATCGGTTAACTCATAGGCTCCTTTTGCAAGCACATGCTTAACAATATAAGGACCATACCACATTGGTTCGAATTTACTAGCACCTAGTTTGTCATGAGCTTGATCATATATTAGAACTATGTAACGAGGGTTAACACTTTGATAATATTGATCCTTCACACATTTTTTATAAGATTTGGCAACTAATGCAGTGGTACGACAAGTCTGATCTAACTATGATAGGTATGGGAAGTGTTTCTCCTCTTCAGATGTAGCTGGTAATAATTCAATGGCTAATTTTAGTGACGAGATTTCACATTCAATAGGTAACACTACTTCCAAATCATAAACAACTTGAAAAGGAGTGAATCATGTGGATGTTTTTGCAGAGGTACAGTATGCCCATAATTCCAAAAAAATCATGGTATGCCAATTTTCTTTATGAGTTCCAGCAATACGTTTAATCATGTTGGTTAAAACCTTGTTGACGGCCTTAAATTTACCATTAGCTTGTTGGTAATATGGTGTAGAATCATCGTGGCGTAGGACAAGTTGAGAGGAATGTTTGGTCATCATAATTTTTTGAAAATGATTCCCATGGTTTGTAACTATAGCTTGAGGGAAATCGAACCAAGCAATCACATTATTGAATATGAAAATTGCTACTGTTTTTCCATCAACCACGAATGTAGGCATCACCTTGGCCCATTTGGTAAAGTAATCTATGACGAGAATAATATACCCATGCCCCCTAGTCGAATGAGGGTTACATGTGACAAAATCAATGCCCCATTTATATTGGGTGAAGAGGATCTGGAGGTGCACGCATCTTTTGATAAAAAATCTAGCAATTATGACATTTTATAATTGCAAGAATACAGTATCTGAATAGTGATGGCCAGAAATAGCCAGCGTGCAATATCTTTTGGGCTGTGGAAAACTTAGACATATGACCACCAAACCCTTGAGAGTGGTATTCATTCAAAACCCTTTCGGCTTCACCATGAGTTATACAACACCGGAAAACAAAACTGACACCACGACGATAACGAGTGTCATCAATAATATTATATTGCTGAGATTAGTATCAAATTCTCCATCGATCTGATCGTGAAAACTCTCGCTGAAAGGTTTGATTCTAGAGATATATAATGACATTTCCATACCAAGGACCTAATGTACTAATTAGAATCATAGATTCATTAGCAAGATGGTTTTCTGCCACCGTTTCAGATTCAGTATTGGTGAAATCACACATAAGTTCAGTGAACACCAGTGATTTCTTAGAATTGGATTTCTCGAATTCCAAATCAAACTCTTGCAGGATAACGCTCCATTTAGATTATTTTCCCCTGATCAATTATTTCGTCAAAATATACATCATCGAATTTCAATTAGATATCATTGTGGTTTTGTGTAACAATATGTAATGACAGAATCGTTGGACAACTTGAGCAGTTGCCAAGGCCAATTTCTCCACATGTGAATACTTGATTTCCATCAAGTTGAGATTCCAACTTAGGTAATAAATAACACGTTCATTGTTAGAATCATCCTATTGAACTAAAACCATTCCAATGGTGGAATCAGGCACAACTAAATACAACAAGTAATCTCGGTGATAATCAGGCGGATGTAAGAACGGTCCATGGGTCAATGCGTGTTTAAGCGCATCAAAAGATTTATTAGCAAGATCGTCCCAGATGAATGGAACATCTTGTTTTAACAACCGAGTGAAACCTTTAGTTAAATTCGCATAGTTTAGGATAGAATGACACATAAATTTTTCTTTCCCATGCAAACTTTGGAGTTGGTGAAGAGTGGAAGGAGGAGGTAGATTAGCAATAGCCTCAACCTTAAATGGTTCGACACGAATGCCTTATTTAGAAACAATGAACTAAAGTAAACGTCCTGATTGTAAACGAAAAACACATTTTTATGGATTGAAAGGAATGTTGTAATGCCTACATATCATAAATATGGCATGTAAATGTGTAGAATGATTTTTTCCACATAAATAATTAGCAGGTAAGTCATCCAAGTAGGGTTGTACAATATTTTTGATATCGTGAAATACGTAAGACATAATGCGTTGAAAAGTTAAACTAGAATTTTTTAGTCCAAATGGTAATTTACAATATTAAAACCTGCCCCATGGACATATAAATTTTTTTTTAGGCTAATCATTAGGGAGTATGTTGAATTGATTGTGGCTAGAAAATCCATCCATAAACGAGAATATTTTGTTCCGAGCACAATCATCAATAATTTGATCGATATAAAGGATAGGATAATTGTCTTTAGGAGAGGACTTGTTAATATTCTGATAATCAACACATAAACTGATAGTCCCTTGTTTCTTGGTTATGAAAACTATGTTAGATACCCAATTCATCAAAGGAATGAGATAAATAAATCCTACACTTAGTAGCTTCTCAACTTCATCTTTAACTGCAGCAAATTTTCGTGGATGTATTGGACGTAATATTTGTCAAATAGGCTTAGAGCATCTAGGTATGTATTAATTTCGTGAATAAAAATCTTATGATCAATACCTGGCATCTCTTCATAAGACCAGGAAAAAAGATCTCGGAAGTCCTAAAATAGACCTCCGTATATTTTGATCTCTTCAATCGAGCAAGAAGCACTTGTATGAATGTTCTAAGTTATCCCAGATTTGATTGATATGTCAATAGGAATTGTGGTGGAAATAATTCCCAAATTTTTCTCGAAATCCGAATGAAGAATGGACATAGGATTTTGAGATTCCTTGACATAATCAATTGAAAATATGGATGCAAAAACATTCTTGAGTTTATCAAAGTCAGGTAAAAAATAATATTGATGATAGAGATCATTCCATGGTAATTCATCTGATGACAAGATTTCTTGGATATTTTCATCTGTTGAAAACACTTATTGTAAAGGATCCAAAAATGATGTTAAGGTCGAGCTTGATAAAGGAGAAGAATCTTCACTTACCATATTCATTTGATTAGTATAGGTTGATGGATTATCATAACATGATTGTAATCCTACATATGTTGATTCAAAAATACTTACAAGCATCTTGCCACCATAGGAGTCCAATTATAATTCTAAAAACCGGGATAGACTCCGTGAATGCGGTGGTGATTCAAATCGAATGCTCTGATCAAGGGTGACTTGATGATTCTTCCACATAGAATAGGTTTGATGAGGACCATAAAAAAAAGAGCAAGAGATGGTGACTCATGACAAAAATTGACACACGCATTAACAAGTATGAAGGAAAAGTGATGCCCCAAGTACAAGTAGTGCAAGTGAAGAGATCTGATTTTAAGAGGAGGAAAAGTGACCCTTCTTGGAAAGATGGGAGGGCTAAAGGAAGGGAGATTTGACCAGGTAGAGCATTTGCTGGGGGATCAATTTACTAGACTGGAATCCCCAGGGTAAAATTGGGAAGGCTCAACATAGCCATAAAAGGCAGTGAAAATACTCCAGAGGGGGGGAGCTAAAAACTGTATATGACCGCTGTTGGGGTTCCTATGTTTTGGCAGATTTGGAAATACCAAAAGATAAGACAACATAAAAACACTTTGGGACCTCAAGATCTAGCCCTCCTGGGTCCATAGAGGGATCTCTCTACAAATGCAAAGAATGATATATCTTTGAAAGCTCAGAATGAGATATTAGGCTAGGTATGAAGCACAAGGGGTGTGAAATGATTTGGTTGGTTGGTTGTTGGGTTGAGTCAGAGAACATAGACTGAGAAATTAATGGAAGGAAAGGATCAGAGCAGTAGGACGTTTTGGCAAAAGAGGATAGGTTAAGAAAGTTCCATCCATTGGGCTATGGAGTCATGAAAGGAGATTACTTGCAAGCAACTAGCCAAGGCTTTCAAAGGGCAAGTCATCTATACTAAAGGATATTTTAGATAGATGGTGGAATGGAACATTAAGGAAAGAAGGTGAAAGAAGGAAAGCAACCCAATTTCTGTCTGGAGATTAGGTCAGAGGTCATTTAACTCTAGAACTACTTTGACATACTCATAGGAAACTTTTGATGAAGGGACAAAAGGGCAGCTTATAGATCGGACCAGAGGTCATTTAACTCTAGGTCTACTTTATCATGCTCCAGGGGAAAAAAAGAGGTAAGTTTTAACACATAGCTAGGGTCTATATATCAGAGAAAGACTTTTAACCTTCCTTGCTTTGGCACCAGCAAGAAACATCCAAGTAGCAAGCTCCAAGTTCACACATCAGCTAGCAGGAAATAACATCTACTACATTGGTTAAACCACGGGAGTCTGCCCTCAGATTTCACTATCAACGAAAAACATTGAAGGTAGGGAGAGTAGAAACATAGGCTACCATGCGAGGGTAAATCCTATGGAAGATTTCTGATGCGTACCATAAGAAAAAGAACAACATGAAAAAATATAATAAAACAATGTAGAGAGAAAACATCACCCATAGTAATAGACCAGGATCCTGTGAAATTTTCTTGATTAATTGCTGCAAAACCAGTCACATACACTGAACTCAATGGCTAATTACAATCCAAACTTTCTCCTTCCAGCCTACTACATTACAAAATACTCTGCTACTCCCTCCCAAGACTGTTCTAACAGTTGAAATGAATCCCTACAACAGCAACTACAACAACCAAACCACAACCTTTTACAATATGTTCTTGGGGATTTTTATAGGGGAATGAATAATAGCAAGAGTAGATATACATTTATTTTGTTTCATTAAGACAGAATGGCGGAAGCGTTCATGCCCATACTGCTTAATGTTTCTTCGTCGACTGTGTGTACTTTGTAGTCTGGTTCAGAGCTCTTTTTCAGGTCGATATTGACCTCGGATGTGTTCTTGAATGTCCTTCTGGTTGTTTGGAACTCTATGTTGCCTTTTGGAATAAGTGAACTAGGTGGGAAATCTGCAAGGTCTCCATGCTTCATAACTATTTTCTGACAGTCGTAGAAACTTATGTCAGTGTATTCATCTATTTAAGGGCTCGAGGAGGCATGGAGAAAACTATCCGAAGGTGTCTTTCTGGATAAAAGTGTTCTGCTAATGTATACACATATATGGCTTTGTTTTGCGTGAATTTTGGTCTTCGAACTGTGCTTTAATTCCTTGAATAAGGATTAGAGCATTTAATCTTTAATTTTCGGGCTCTAACACCTTAAATCTGTCTCTACTGATTTACTTTTCTACTACTGTAATGGCCTCTCTGCAATTTCATCCACAGTGGCCATGACTATAGAGACAGAGTGTAATCTCACTCTGTAAACCCTGCACAATGAAATAAACCTGTCCAACAATCCAGGGTAGTGGCAGAAGAAAGCTTTGGAGGCCTGGAGGAAATGGTAGAAATGGTGGAGGCAGAGAAATAATGCATTAGTGTAAAACCCAAAGTTTAACGCTCGGGGGATTTACAAAGGGAAATGATGAAAAACGAGCGATAGCGGGGCCATTTGATTGTGGGACCCGGCATGGGCAGACGGTGATTAGTTTTGGACCGTTGATCTCAGGAGGAGATCAACGACGGAGGTTGAAAGGTGAGGCTAACAGAGGTTCTGATGGAGAAATCTGATGGAGGGCGCGATTAGATTCTAGCCGTCAAATCTGAAGGGATGGACAGCTAAGATCGAATCGAAGGATCGAAAATTGGGGGCACGGGGGGTGACACATTAAGAAATTTTGATTGGTGATGGAGCGATTCAATGCCGACCATTGGATCGCGAAGGGGATCGACGGCGGAGATTAAATCGACGGGGGGAGAGATGGAGGTATAGAAGCGGAGCAGGAGAAATGAGGGTCGTTGGATCTAAGGGAATGAATCATGGGGATGTAATCGGGGATCGACAATTGGCGTAACACAAAATGGCGCTTTACAAAATCTTCGATTGGCGATGGGGTTGTGATGCGATTAGCGCCCAACCGTAGGATTAAAACGTGAATCAACGGCTCAGATCGCAGCGGGAGTTCAATATAACAAACGAATCACATCGGGGAAAAACAGGCGGAACAAAGAAAATGCGCCCCGCGAACCCTCCAATTGTGATAAGCACCCAAGGCTTAAGCGCTTGGTCTCGGGTGCGGGCGTATGGGGAAGTGGTTAAGGGGCTGGCCTAAAAGGGGCTTAGCCTGTCATAAGTTGGAAAGTGGGTTTTTGGCCTGTTTTAATGCTTTTTAAGGCCAAAGAAGGTATTCGGTAAGGGGAATAAGGGATTATTAAACCAAACAAAGGTATTTGAAAGGTTTAAAAGGGGGTTTGGGATGATTTAAAGGGTAAGTGGGGAATTTATAAGGGGAGGAAGAATGATGAAAACAAAGTCTTAGAGGGAATGAAATAAGAGGGAAAAGGAGGCCTTTTGGGTATTTTCTTCAAAAACAGAGAGGCTTTAAAATCGGAAACAGCAGTGAGGGTTTATCAAAGGACAAAGGCACAAGGAGGCTTCAAGGATGATGTTTTTTCAGAGGAAGTGCATTCCTTGAAGGCTCAAAAACAATTTAGCCCCCTGTTTTATTGTCAAAAAATTCATAGGGGGCTAACAGTGGCTCCACATGGGGATGGATTCTTCTTGAAGGAGTCAAGAATTCAGAGAATGATCTTTGGAGTAGGCCAGATGCCTGGTACTTGACCCATCCATTTTCTTTCTTGGATCAGTTGCCACAAATCATGAAGACATTACATCAGTAGAAATGCTCTCCCAAGAAACTACCTACCCATACTATTGTCCTAACATTTTTTCTTCTAGGTGCATTTGGACTTGTACACCCTCTACATCATCAATTTTTACAAACAGGAAAATAGACCTATTCTATTTCTACCCTTATTACTCCATGAGACCATATTAAACTGTTGGTCTCATAGTTTATCTACCTAAACTATATCTGCTAGGATTAAACTATCTAGCAGATTTCCTCTCTACATTCTAAGACATAAATTGAAAAATAGTCAAGCCAGGATTAGACTATCTGGCTTGCTGGACTTTGCAGAAATTAAAAAGAACTAACTGCATGCTCATAGACTGAGCTTTATTTCAGACTTCCTACCTACTTTACTCTACTAGACATCTCTGATGCTCTAGGTGATACAATAATGCCAGTGCAACCAGTCAAGCAGTAACAAAAAAGGATATAAGCACTGACTGCTCATCAGAGACAACCACAGGGTGCTCTACCTTTGGTTCTTCAAAACTGAGGTCACCATCAGTGGTGACCACTCCTGATGAATCTGGCCCTAGCAAAGAATCAATGCTGGAGAATTTGAGCTAATCAGGGCCTCCATATACTCTGCCATAGGATAAATAAACATATGATGTACGCTCTCTTCTTTCAAGCCTCCCATGACTGGTAGGCTGTCTTCATCCTGAGCAGCTTTGATTATTGCATCTTCCACTGCATCTTCAGAGTGGCTCTTGAAAGCCTGATCACGTTCTTCATGCACATTGAAAGGCAGTGGAATCTCCTCTCTCTTAGGGGGAGGGAGACTTTCCAAAAATGCTCTGGGGTCTCTGAACTGGTATGATTTCTCTTGTGAGTTTAATATGTCAATCTCAACTTCATACCTTTCCACCAGCACTTCTAGAAAAAATTTCTTCAGCTCAGGTCGATTATTGAATCTTGAGCTAGAAAGGAAAACCTCTGGAAGGTCCTTGCTTCTCAGTTTAGCCAGTATATCTGATATTCCATAATGAAACTCTTCAAGGGGACTTAGCTCAGAGTCTTCCATTGGTGGGGATGATGTTGTAATGTGATTGGTCTCCCACTGGAGTCTTGTGAACACACAGATAATCACCGGCCTACTGATCATCAGTGGAGTATTTTAATATTTTAGGAACTATGGATTCGCCAGGTGGATGATCTAAGATTTTACTGTCCACCACAGTGATTTACCAAATCGAAGCTATTGGTATTTTCCCCAGTGGAGTCGCCATTATGTTGGGGTTCCTATGTTTTGGTATATTTGGAAATACCAAAAGATAAGACAACATCAAACCACTTTGGGACCTCAAGATCTAGCCCTCCTGGGTCCAGAGAGGGATCTCTCTACAAATGCAAAGAATGATAATATTTGAAAGCTCAGAATGAGATATTAGGCTAGGTATGAAGCACAGGGGGTGTGAAATGATTTTGTTGGTTGGTTGTTGGGTTGAGTTAGAGAAAATAGACTGAGAAAGTAATGGAAGGAAAGGAGCAGAGCAGTAGGATGTTTCGGCAAAATAGGATAGGTTAAGAAAGTGCCATCCATTGGGCTATGGAGTCATGAGAGGAGATTACTTGCAAGAAACTAGCCAAGGCTTTCAGAGGGAAATTCATCTATACTAAAGGATCTTTTAGATAGATGGTGGAATGGAAAATTAAGGAAAGAAGGTGAAAGAAGGAAAGCAACCCAATTTCTGTCTGGAAATCAGGTCAGAGGTCATTTAACTTTAGACCTGCTTTGACATACTCATAGGAAAATTTCGATGATGGGACAAAGGGGCAGCTTATAGATCGGACCAGAGGTCATTTAACTCCAGGTCTGCTTTAGCATGCTCCAAGGGAAAAATAGAGATAAGTTTTAACACAGAGCTAGGGTTTATAGATCGGAGAAAGACTTTTAACCTTCCCTGCTTTGACACCAGCAAGAAACATCCAAGAAGCAAGCTCCAAGTTCACACATTAGCTAGCATGAAATAACATCTACTACACTGGTTAAACCATAGGATTCTACCCTCATATTTCACTATCATTGGAAAACATTGAAGGTAGGGAGAGCAGAAACATAGGGTACCATGCGAGGGTAAATCCTATGCCAGATTTCTGATGCGTACCAAAAGAAAATGAACAGCATGAAAAAATGTAATAAAACAATGTAGAGAGAAAAAATCACCCGTAGTTATAGACCAGGATCCTGTGAAATTTTCTTGATTAATTGATGCAAAACCAGTCACATACACTGAGCTCAATGGCTGATTACAATGCAAACTTTCTCCTCCCAGCCTACTACATTACAAACTACTCTGTTACTCCCTCCCAAGACTGTTCTAACAGCCGAAATGAATCCCTTCAACAACAACTACAACAACCGAACCACAACCTCTTACAATATGTTCTTGGGGATTCTTATAGGGGAATGAATAATAGCAGGAGTAGATATACATTTAATTTGTTTCATTAAGACAATGGCAAAAGCGTTCACACCCATACTGCTTAATGTTTCTTCGTCGACTGTGTGTACTCTGTAGTCTAGTTTAGAGCTCTCTATCGGGTCGATATTGACCTCAGATGTGTTCTTGAATGTCCTTCTGGCTGTTTGGAAATTTGCGTTGCCTTCTGGAATAAGTGAACTGGGTGGGAAATCTGTAAGGTCTCCATGCTTCATAACTACTGTCTGACAGTCATAGAAACTTATGTCAGTGTATTCATCTATTTAAGGGCTCAAGGAGGCATGGAGAACATTGTCTGAAGGTGTCTTTCTAGAGAAAAGTGTTCTGCTGATGTATACACAGATATGGCTTTGTTTTCTGTGCTTTTTGGTCTTCGAACTGTGCTTTAATTCCTTGAATAAGGATTAGAGCATTTAATCTTTAATTTTCAGGCTCTAACACCTTAAATCCGTCTCTGCCAATTCACTTTGCTGCTGCTGTAATGGCCTCTCTACAATTTCAGCCACAGTGGTCGTGACTATAGAGATAGGGTGTAGTCTCACTGTGTAAACCCTGCATAATGAAATAAGTCTGTCAAACAATCCAAGGCGGTGGCGGAAGAAAGCTTTGGAGGCCTGGAGGAAATGGTGGAAATGGTGGAGGCAGAGAAATAATGCATTAGTGTAAAACCCAAAGTTTAATGCTCAGGGATTTACAAAGGGAAATGATGAAAAACAAGCGATAGTGGGGCCATTTGATGGTGTGACCCAGCATGGGCAGAGGGCAATTAGTTTTGGACCATTGATCTCAGGAGGAGATCAATGGTAGAGTTTGAAAGGTGAGGCTAACAGAGGTTTTGATGGAGAATCTGATGGAGGGTGTGATTATATTCCACCCATCGGATTTGAAGGGATGGACAGCTAGGATCGAATTAGAGGATCGCAAATCGGGGGCACGAGGGGTGACACATTAAGAACTTACGATTGGCGATGGAGAGATTCAACACTGACCATTGGATCACGAAGGGGATCAACGGCAGAGATTAAATCGACGGGGGGAGAGATGGAGGTATAGAAGCGGAGCATGAGAAATGAGGGTCGCCGGATCTAAGGGAACGAACGGCGAGGATGTAATCGAGGATCGACAATCGGCATAACACAAAATGGCGCTTTACGAAATCTCCAATTGGTGATGGGGTTGAAATGCGATTAGCGCCCGACTGTTGGATTAAAATGTGAATCAACAGCTCAGATTGCAGCGGGAGTTCAATATAACAAACCAATCGCATCGAGGAAAAATAGGCGGAACAAAGAAAATACGCACCACGAACCCTCTGATTGCGATAAGTGCCCAAGGCTTAAGCGCTTTGTCTCGGGCGTGGGCATGTGGGGAAATGGTTAAGGGGGCTGGCCTAAAAGGGGCTTAGCCTGTCATATGTTGGAAAGTGGGTTTTTGGCCTATTTTAATGCTTTTTAAGGCCAAAGAAGGTATTTGATAAGGGGAATAAGGGATTATTAAACCAAACAAAGGTATTTTAAAGGTTTAAAAGGGGGTTTGGGATGATTTAAAGGGTAAGTGGGGAATTTAGAAGGGGAGGAAGAATGATGAAAACAGAGGCTTAGACGGAATGAAATAAGAGGGAAAAGGAGGCCTTTTAGGCATTTTCTTCACAAACAGAGAGGCTTTAAAACTAGAAATAACAGTGAGGGTTTATCAAAGGACAAAGGCACAAGGAGGCTTCAAGGATGATGTGTTTTCAGAGGAAGTGCATTCCTTGAAGGCTCAAAAATAATTTAGCCCCCTGTTTTCTTGTCAAAAAATTCATAAGGGGCTAAGATCCAGAAGGGTCATGGCCTAGTGGAATGGCTCCCAAATAGTTAAGGATAGGGGGAACCGTTGCTAGCTTAAAAAGTTTGGGAGAGACACCAGCAAAAGAAGGAGTTCCTTGAGGATAAGGTACTAAAGGCTGTTTGGAGTGAACAGTAGTAGTTTTCAAAGGCGTTGGCTGCTAGCTAGTCGAACCAGACCACTTTTTGATAGCCCCGGATGCTTGCAACATCAAAACACTTAACAAGATAGGCACAATGATAAGAGGGGGGGGGCATGGAAAGTACCAAGTAAGGTGGAATATTTATCGACTCATGGTGAAACTTTGGTGAAAGGTGCAACTGTTTTTTTATCGACCACCAAAGATATGATAGGCTTAGGGGAGGTCTCAGACTCTGGTCCATAATATGTCAACTGAATGATGGTGACGATCTTTCCATTATGAGGAAAGCACATATTATGATGAACTATAGATGTGACAGTTGACATCACATAGGTATAGATACAACTGAAGAGGATATTTTAATCCAAGAGGGCATCAACTAATTCTAAGTAAATACAAACAGTCTTGCGCGCAAGTGTGACATGACAATTACAAAACATGCCAAGGGGCTGAAAAGGGTGAATATCCCATGCATGCAAAGTGATGGTGGATGGGGCTAAGTCAAGTGAAAATATCTTATTCCAAACAGAGACATACATTACATAAGTGGATGCACCCTTGTCAATGACACATCTCTGAACATGGGCATTACGAATCTTCACTAGTATTTGGAAGGAAGAGGATTAAGGTAAATGGGGATGTTCTGATTTTTCAACATCAAAGACGATCAAATGATCATTTGATGTATCCAAAGTGACCAAAGTAGATAGAAAATATTTTCGTTGAGATGGGCATGACTGGAGGACTTCCAACATTAACATGGCAGCAAGTGACTGTGCCAAGTCATATACTATACTATAGGTGTGGTGGCTTTGGTTAAAGAAACATTTTGGCGTAATGGTCCTTTGGGGATCTTGTGAAAGACTTATACGTTAGGGTGAGGGTTCTGTAAGGGAACATTGCATGTCGAAATGGACTCTATGGGAACTTTGTTTTGGGACTCAGTTGTAGACAAACCGCGTTACTTGTCATATTGATGTGATCAGTTCTAAAGTTTGACATAATCAGTATTGAACTCTTCATAATTCATCATGAGAATCTGATAATCATGGTTACCATATAGTGGAAGTTGAGGAGCGGTCAGACCTTGAGGTGGTTGGGCAGCAACATATCCTTGCTGAGGGAAAGGATTAGTGAACAGAGCTGATTGAGTTTGCACAGTATTTGGAGGAAGAGAAGCAGTGGCTTTCTGTCCTCTAGATGTTATTTGTGCTTCCCACAATTGGCGCATTTGGGGTAAAAGGGGAAAGTTAGGAGTATAATGGCCATGGACACCACAACATGAACAAGGATTGTTTGTACGAAGAGGTTTGTTCTGCTTGGGTTGATCACCCTGTAGTTAGTTTGTAGAGTTAGGTTGGTTCCCTTGGGGTGCATTTGGTTGATTACCTTGGCGTCGTTGGTTACCCTATGCTGATTGATTTTGGATGCCTTTCCCCTTATTCTTTTTCTTTGAATTCATAGGATTATTAGCGCTCTGTTGCACATACAACTGACCCTGAGGAGGCGATGGATGTTGTGGCACAGGTTGAGAAGGCACGGGAGGATGAGGCGCTAATGCCTGAGGGGCTGGAGCACTAAGTTGTGGAAAAGGATAGAAAGTAGGTTGATAAACATTCGAGTAAACAAGTTGAGCAATAGCTGGCCCTTGCATCGGTTAATGTGGTTGGGAAAATGTGTAAGGCATGCTTTGACCCAGATACATGTTATTGGGTGGGGAATAAGTGATCAAGGAGCTGGTCCCAACCTGGGGGTAGCCATAACCCATGGAAGTATGAGTGTATGGATGTGAGAGAGATCCAAAAATACCATTGGTGGTGTTATTTCCTAAATATACCTCAGGCTGAAGGAAGGAAGAGTCTAGGGTAACATCAAACCACGCTTAATCTGGTAGTTAGCCCTACCAGATCAGGAGAGGGCTCTCTCCGGGTCAATCTCAACAAAGATAATCAATAAGGCTTGAGATGACTTGAAATAAAAGCTAGTTTTAGGCTAGGTATATATGTGAAAGAGTTTGATTTTTTTTGTGGGGTTTTTGTTGGAATCAAAGGGAAAGGCAGATTTTGGGTCTGGGAAATGATCAGTTTTGCAGAGAGATGAATGGGGCAAGGAAGGAAATTGTTTTGATGCTTCGAAATTAAATGAAATGGATAGATCAAACCAGTAAGGAGTTGAATAGGGAAAGAGGCATTCAAGAATCATCTTCAAACTGTTGAAAACATGGAAAATTAAACAAAACTCAAGGTAGAGCACTACTAATCTAATGGATTCCACCTTTATCACTCATTTGTTTAATTTAAGAAGAAATAAGAAGGGAAATGATACACATGAAACATCAGTAAACCTACAATCACAGAGAGAAACACACCATCAAAACATAGAGCCACATGGATCCCAAAGAGAGCTGCAAACCCTGGTCTATTCCTTTTCCAAAATGCAGAGATGAAATGTACAATGGAGCTCAAAGCAATCCCAAGTGTCCAACCTATGCCAATGACTGGAAAATTACAAGATATAAGCAATAAAAAACTCATCCCCAGTCTCTAGGGGTCGAGATCACTATTTTAGGAGCTTTTTCAACAAGATCTAAACTAAGAACTGGAAAATAGGCAGTGGAACAGCTTGCCTCTATAAGATAGGAAACTGATTCATTCAGTTGCAATTCACTTTTTGGTGAATGAATCTACTTACATGAGTAAAAATGTTCAAAAATTACATAAAAGCCATGAAATTACATCAATTTACATCAAGAGTTTCACATTTGGAGATGAAAAAGTCAAACTAGCCAAAACTAGGCGAAAAACTGAGTTACTGAGTGAAAACTAGGCCAAAATTCCCAATGCGCCGCGCCTGAAATCTCTATGCGTCGCGCCACTTTGAGGCTGATTGTGAAGGCCTTCCTGATGTCCAAATTGAGCATAGAATAGCTCGTTGGAAAACTCTACCTATCTAATTTCCATCCCAAGTGGAATTTTAGAATTTGGTCGGCATGTGCCCCTCCAAAAATGAGTTTTCCCAACACTGCTTCCTGTGTGTCCAAAAAGGGGCAGAAAGGTCATTTTTAGGGTGTTTTTGACCCTTCCGACAACCCAAAACTTGTCAAAATCTCTGGGTAATAGGTAGGCATGCATAAATTTTCATGAAAAATCCATAAATGCAAATTTTTCTTCAAGGGGAGCTGCCAATTATAAGCATGCGCAAAGTGGCGTGACGCGTCGGGCAGGAAAATTTGTGTTAAGGCCAAAAAATTTAAAATTGACAAAATGTGTCCAAAATTTCTTGAAATTTGGGCTGAGTGTCCTCCATCATGCACTCTACTGGGCCAAGGAAGCTTTGGCCAAAATTTTGAGTTTTTCATACTTTTTACGTCGCCTTAATGCCTTCTTGGTGCATGCAATTCAGTTGTAGAGTCACTGTCTCGGTCATAAGAAGTATCCGTCTCCATGAGAATTTGAAAGGTTTGTGTTGTCTTGTATGATAATGAGAAAATTGGTGTTTTGATTTTATTTCCAAATATATGGTAGTATGGGAGGGAATACGGAGGAATAAAGTAATGGGGAATGTTGAACTGTTACCAAGGGAAAATAGAAATTTGCCACTTGAAAACTGTGTGTTGAAAGGTTTAGGGATAGCCACTTAGTTTTTGGGATAACTTGGGATTTGGGAAAAATTTACAAGTGGGATGGGGATGGAATGTAATAGGAATGATTGAATATGGATATAAGGTGAACAATGAAATGGAATGTTGTGTGGATGTAAACAATGAGGAGGGGAAAAAACAAGGTGATGGGAATATTTGGCACAAAACAAGTTTGAAAACCCTAAAGGAGAAAATTCTCAAACAAGAGAATAGGGTTTGAGTTTTTGCATTCAAATTCTCATAATCAATACCATATCAACACCAAATACTTGTTCATGGAAATTACAATTTCGCATGGACTTACTTGGAGCAAGGGAGAGAAAGTCGATTTAGAGTTTTTGAAGAAATGGCGAAAATTTTGTGTTCCGGCCCAATGCATCGTGCAGCCAACCCAGTGCGCTGCGCCCCTCCAATGCACTGCTCCAGTTCAAAATTACACACAGGCTTCTCACTCAATGTGCCACGCACCTCTAATGCATCGCACCAGCTGCCCAATGTGTTGCGCTTGGAAACTTGACACAGTCTGCCACCAATTTCTCTGTTTCGATCCTCACATCTCTTCTTTTCTCAATGTTGTCTCTTTGGCATACAAATGGAATTATGAAACATTAAAATCATATATATACCAAATAATTTGAATTTTTCATTTGAAAACCCACTTTGTAATGTTTGTAAAACTTGACATTTCCCTTCAAACTCTGTTTTGTTTGCTTCGTGCTTGCTTTTGACTGAATAATGAGCTTCTTTTCTATCTTACAGGGATGGATGGCATGGAAATTTGGCAAAGGCGACCATGGTTGCGAATGGAGCATTATTACAACTAAAAAACTTGAAAATTACATTGGATTTATTACATACAGATGAAATAGACAATTTTTCTTCAAAACAGAGTTTTGAAGAAAAATCATTATCAAGCATTATGATGATGGAATTTTTGCACTAAAACCTTATTTGAAGCTTCCTCATGTGCCTGCTAGCCATTATTAGGAATTTTGAGACCTGATTAATAAAACCCTAGACCTAATCAGACTAAAAGCCTAAAATGACTCTTTGCCAAGGTTGAGACCAAAAATGACTGTAAATGATTTTAATGAATAGAACTAGGCCAGCAGGTACAAGACATGAGGGATATTAGTGACAACCCCCTACCATCAGATGATCCATTCTCCTAATGGAATGCAGCTGACTGAAATGAATGAGACACCTCAAATGAAATGCAACAAGAGAAATTTGATCTCTGACGGAGGGATGAAGATACCGACTCTAACAGGCGGCATGAGATTCCCCTAGTGTGTTGACACCACCAATTTTAGGAAGATCCTATAAAATGGTATAAACATAACCAGACTGGGCATAGGTCAAGTCATTTTTCAACGCGAATTGGAGAGATTCTTACTCTGTCTTAGGAAAGTGAGATGAAACATCAATACCAATGGAAGGAAAATTATTTTTGAGAAACCAATCCATATAGACACAGTAGTCGAATGTAGGAGCTTGACACAAGCTCCCACTTCTACACCATTCTTGGACATGGTAAAAAAGGTAGGTGGCAGAATTTTGACTGAATGCTGTCAATAAATCGATATTGGTATGATAGCAGAGTAATCGGAAGTAGGATAGAAACTCTTTAGAGAGAGTCAAAAAAGTGGAATGAGACACTGAATTCTGGTCAACATACCACTTCACAGCTTCTCAATTGAGTCATCGGTAATGGAATTGGACGAACACCAAATTTGAAAGGAGCAGACATGATAAGTAGGATCCTATCTCACATTTCCTTCAAACTTAGTGATGTCGGGAGAAATCTTAGTTGGCATAGTAGGCCAACCTGGATTTTGGTGTACAGGGTCCTTGATTAACTCGTCGAAATCAGGAAGGCTTAAACCTGCCTTGAAAGATAGCAAAGGAGCATCTAAAATGGTTCGAGTAGCTGCTCCAAAATTAAGGTCGAGGTCACCACTAGCTTGAGGAACCACAGCTACATTAGTGCCTGGCATGATGATGGTATGAGGGTGAAGGGAACTAGGCTCAAAATGACAGGGAGAACTGGATGAACCAAAATCATAGTCGATATGGGGACTCGGGGGAGGAATTACTCGAACCCTATGCGGTGGAGTATGTCTTCCTAAGGGAAACTGAGGTTGAAGGCATTGGAGTCTCTGAGATAAACGCATTGGGGCCGCAATGATGGAAACTCATAAATGACACGAAAATGTTGAAGAGTTATAAACAAAGGCCCCATGAGGTAGATAAATTAATTACAATGTTTATGTATTGGTTTAGCGGTGTAAAACAACTTCTTTTTTACATAGTTGTGCATGTGTGCAAGTCGTGTGTTAATTTTAAATAATCTCGGACAGTTGTATAAAGAAAAAGAAAAAATGTTGAAGTACTTTAAATAAAATTGAAATGACAGTGAAATAAAAAAAAACACATGCATAGATCCAACCAAAAATAAGGTTTCCCAAAAAACTGGACTAAAATGCGAGCTAAATTGAATCAAAACAAACAAGACAGCTAAAAGATCTAAGGTCTAAGGGATAGGGATCTAATGACTCAGATTTATTGGAAAAGATGTAGAGAATAGTAAGAAACTGAAGGGGAAACCTACTGCAAAATGGGAGGTGAAAGGCTAAAACCCTAGGGGAATTAAGGGAACCCTAAGGGAAAGACAAACAAAAAAACTCAACAAGGGGGTTTTGGATGGAATAATAACCGGTTAAAAGGGACTTGAAAGAAAGATAGATCAGACCCTAAAACAATGGCTGAAAGCACTGCAAATCTCAGACTACCTACTTAGAAAAACCCCTCCTACAAAGGTGGAAGTGTATTGAAACCATAATGGGATTGGTTCTACTTCAAGGAGACAAACTGAGCATATCTAGGCATAAGACGGGTTGAGATGGAGGCCAGACAACCCAAAATAGTGCTTATGACAAACCTTGACTATCACAAAAAAAACTCAAAAAAATGTTGTAACTCATAGGTACTAACCTGTAAGCTATAGAAATCATATTTTGCAGTCTAAAATGTGTGATTTTAGGCAGAAATTGAATGTTATAGGCCAAAAAGTGTAAGTTCTAGTTCCTAGATCCTCAGGCGGTAGGTTGCATAAAATTTGTCATCTCTGGCACGCTTGATACTTGTTACCTATGGAAAACATCTGAAAACACCCGAAAGTTAGAATTTTTAATGTTTTAGGGCATAAAAGTTAAAATAAAAACATCAAGAGAGTGATAAAAAACTGGATAAAAACCCTCGTTACTGAATTTACTAGTCACGCAGGAATCTAAATTGCAACAGTGGAGTCACCATTTGTTGACGCCAATGTGTAATTAAAACACCAGTGGAGTCGCCATTTGTTAGTGTAAATTATTAATGCAAGTGTATGAAAATATCTCACTTTAGTTGTGTGTGATAAACAACCCTAAAAATATATATATAAATGCTTAACTTCTTCAGATCTGCAATCGATACTTAAAAAAAATGTTGCAAAAAACCAAATCTATGTAGTAAAATTAGTTAAGCCGTGAAAAGAAATAAGAATTGCTCCATGAATCCAATGGAAAAGACAAGATATAAAGAATTTTGAATATATTATAACACCCGAGAAGGAAAAAAATAGTAATGTTACCAGTCCCCCTCAATGTGATGGGTTCTTGGTTTCCCTCAAAGCTTCAGATCCAAAATTTTCTCTCTCTCAATGGTGTAGAAAACCGCGAATGTGTTGAACTCCATGGGAGGTCAAGAAGAAAAGAACTTAGTAGTAGTAATGAGAATGATCAAATCGAGACAATGGAAGTCACAAAAGTGAAGAATGAATGGAAACATCCTTCTATTTGTAACAAAATATTGAGTTATCCTTGATAATGTTGAATAGTAAAATATTATTAACCAAGATCTATATCTAATTTCTTGGAATATTTATTATTATTTTTTGAGGGAAAAGATTTTTAAATTGGTTTAATACCTTTATTTAGAAATAATAAACAAATAATGACGCATTTATCATTTCAAGAATGTGGTTAAGGAATAATTAACGAATAATGATTTGTTTAATTACTTCTAGGTAATTTAGTCAAATTTAACAAGGAATAATAACTAAATAATTATTTGATTAATTATTCCTATAAGAATGTAATATTCCCAATTATTCCTAAGTTAATGGGAATATTCATTTTTGTTTTATTTTTCTATTTCATGAATAAAAGTGTAAAGGAGGTTCATAAAACTCCTAAACAGTAAATAAATCAATGCCAAATGTGAAAAAGGCTAAATCTTGGCTATGTAAGCAAGCACCCTTAGGTGTGAAAGGGGCTGAATGTTTTGACTGCATGAACCATGACAAAATCTACAATGTTTTCTTGGAGGAGTGGCCATCAATGAGGCACAACGCAGTTTTAGATGGAGATGGCTTGTGTGAAAGAAGCTATTTCATTGAAGGTGGTTTAGGGTTTACAAGCTCCTAACTTATAAAAGGAAGAGGATGACAGCATGAGAAGGTTGTTGATGAGTATCATATTTCTGAATATATTTTCTATTTAGACGTATATCATTCTCTTGCTATTTAGCTTAGAATAGTGTTATTTAGCACTGGGTGTTCCTAGTTGGGAATCCCACCTCTTTCCTTGAGAGGCCTCCTGGGAGAGTTTGTACTACATTGTCCACTATCTGGCTGAAGGCCAAGATACTTATTTCAACTACAACACAGATGTTGTTGAGGGTTTGGTTGTCTTTGCAAGCTGCAATAAGTGGAGGCTAGATCTACTCAGATCTAGATCATTTCAGTGCCATTTTTCAGTGGAGGAGGCTTCTACTCCATTAGGAGGAGTGTATTGGAGTACTTGGGCATCATTTTCAGATCTTGGCATGTGGCCAAATATATTCTAAACCCTACAATGCAATTTCCCTTCCAGACCTGCATTATTCCTGTAGGTGTTGTTGCGGGGTGTTTTGGCACATTAGTGGGAAAGATGGATTTCAAGTGTTGGGGATCTGCCCTTCACTTTGTAGATACATTGGAGGAGATCTATACATTGTATATATCATATCTGATCTTCATACTTCTGAATATTTCTGAATCATTGAATATTTCTGCAAATCTGCAAACTTAGGTCTCAGAAACCCGAAGGGGATTTGAAAGAGGAGCCTATCTAGTGTATGGATCTGTTATGAATCTAAATTTTCATGCACAGATTTGCTTTAGATCTGAAATGTAATCAACAACTATTTGCAGCTCCATAAAATAATGTTATCAAGGAATTTTCCTGATCTTTTATATCTTATTTGCTACTGTAAATACATTTTAAAGGTCTCCATATTGGCCTCCTGCTTTGCTTTAGATGAACTGTGTTATTTTTCTGCAAATCTGCTTCCTATTGTTGCATTCCCCATTTGGGAATATTATAGTGGTATCATAGCATCATCTTGGCACAACTTGTGCTTTCTAAGAATCCAATATGTCTTTTTAAGAAAAGAAAAGACAGAAGAAGTTTGATTACACTGATGACAAAGAAAACAAGGGTAAAACCCCTTTATCTGGAAGAATGAAAGGGAAGGAGTTATCAAATACTCTTTTCCAAAATATGCATGAGATTAAAAGAGAAATTAGGGGAATGAGGAGGGAAATACATGAATATCCCTCAAGAATACTTTCACATGAAGAAAGCCCTATTTCTTCATACTATGTGTGTGAGCATTCAGCCACACAATCAGATCTACAATGTTGTAGCATGCCTACATTCTTGGCAAGAGAAGAAGCAGAAAGTGAAACACCAAAGGAGGAGAATCTTGGTGACTATCTCAAAGAATATGAATCTCAGTATAGAAGATTCAAGGATCATTCAAGCTTCCAATATTTGTTGTCATCTTAAAGAAGAGCGAAGATCTAGCAATTACAATACAAGAAGAGGGTGTGTGCAACACACTTTGGGTAGATTCTTTCTACCTACTTTTGATGGATCACCCGAGAGCCCAGCCAAGTCTTGGGTAAGGAAGCTAGACACATATTTCCAGATGCATCAAGTTTAAGAAGAAGAAGCCATAAGAGTATCAGTGCTGCATCTCCAAGGTAAGGCTTATGCATGGTGGTTATTTGAATCTTCTTCATTGAAAAATGAAAATATATCTATTGATGCAAACTTCACTAGGAGGTTAGTGAAAATATTTGATTTTAAACAATAAGAAACTTCCTTGGGTGAGAAAACCAAGCCCAAGAATTCAGAACCTTTGCATGAGTTGGAAGGATCCATGGAGCCAACTCCATTTAAGAACATTGTTGAGGGGGTAAAAGATCTGCTACATGCTTTGCCAAGGGCAAAGGCCCCACTTCAGCAAGAAATTTCTCCTCAAGAAGAAGACATGAGGATTCCTTTTTCAAGAGGAGGTCAAGAAAAAGGGTCTCTTAATGATGAGGTATTCTCCATTGATGAGGAGAAGGAAAAGGAAGAGCTAGAAAGATCCTCCAGTGCTGTGACAGCAGGAGGAGATCTACTTCTATTTGGAGATGGAGGTGAAGTAATTTCTTCCACTAGAAGGGCTCTTATTTCTTTTCAAGAAGCTCTAAGGGATCAACATACAAGGGATCCTAGATATTAAGAGCATGAGCAGCATGTGTCTATCATGATAGAAAATGAGACAAAAAAATGGAGGAAGTGTGTTCCAACATTGCATACAGCCTTGGGAATGCACACTATGATAGATCATTCCTTTTTGATCAAGACCCTTGACACCAAGAAGATTTTGGGTGTACATGGGTTAATTACATCTTAAGAAAGCACCTTAGACTGTAAGATCTTGTAGAGGGTAAGAGAATAAGAAAAAATAAGGGATCACAATGCTGACATGGTAGGAGATGATCCACTACTACATGAAGGAAAGGATGGGGCAATTGCTCCAATCAGAAGCACTCAATCATCCTTGAGAGTGATACCCCATTATTATGAAACTTTCACACAAAAAAAAGAGATGGATTTGCATAGTGGAAGTAGAGATATGATGATGCCATCTATTATTCACATGAGGATGATCCATTATACATAATTATCTTGTGGTAAACCACCTGGGAGACCACCTGATTAAGATTTCGTGAAAGATGTCTCACACCTTGATGCTCAATTCATAGATCCAAGAAGACCACAATAAAACGCTGAGAATTTTGGGGAAGCTTAAGGAAGAGGGAAATATTTTCCCCTTATCACCATTATCCACCCTCTCATCTCATACTGCACTGAGAGAAGATGCTGCAAGAATGGAGGAAGACACCATCATGGGGCAAGGAGGGCAGTCCTTGGCTATGAAGACTCAGAATAAAATCTCACTTGGAGAGAAATCTTACATATATGATAGAATATGGTGGCCTCACATGCACACTTTGGCAAGACCAAGGAGGTTTTGGATGGATGATACCCTTCCATGGGAGACTAACTTCCAAAAACTTACATCTTCATTAGAGCATGTGCATATGCAAGAAGGGAAACAAGGAGGGGATGGAAAAATTCCATCATGTACCCTTGGCATGGGATATGTCAAGGAGGAGAAGAAGGGAAGAGATGACCTTCCAAAACATACCTTTGGTATGGGAGATGTCAAGAAAGGAGAAGCCACCTAACAGACATTCCAGTTGATAGATCATCAGTACTGTCAGTGTTGAGGAGTCTAGATCCATATTGGAAATCCCAACTGTTGGTGGATTATTCCAAGGATCTTCTCACATGCATGATTCTTGATGACCAGCTACATAATGAGGGCTCTTTAGTCCAAGATGGAGTCATCTATGATCATGGTAGGATCTTCTTGTCTAGAGCTTCCAAGCTCAAGGAGAAGTTGCTACAAAGGGCCTATGAAGAGTTCTATTTCAGCCACACATACTCCATGAAGCTCAACAACTTCATGATGAGGAGCTATTATTGGGAGGGCTTTGAAGGAGAACTATATCAGCATTGTCAAAAATTCATGTACCATATGGAGATGGAGTAGCAGCATGACTCTATGGAAGAGTTAATTCAACCCTCTCTTTCTCTTTTTGAGGAAGGGGATAGATCTATGCCCCACTCCATTTGTATGAGGAGATTTCTTGGTGAAGAGCATACTCATATAAATCGTGTTTTATTTTTTGAATGTATGCATTCTTTTACTATTTATATGAAATCTATGACTGCTAAGAGGAGTGTTGTACCTTATAAACTTCATGGCCAAATTTTGGCCAAAACTATTTCTGAATATGCCCACTCCCTTGGTGGACAAAGGGAGATTCTATTTCATGATGGGTGATTTCCTAAGGCACCAAATATATCTAACACTTTCAGCCATGGTGAGATGATATGGGAAGCAAGTGGTGGGGAAACCACTTACCACATCTTGATGTAATGCATTCAGGAGATGCACTACGATGGTTCCACATGTGGGACTATGACCCACCTTCATATGCACAAATTTCTATTTGCATATATATTGTTCTGATCCCCTACATTGATGATGTGCTTGTACTTTTTATGGGGATGTATGGAGGAAGGAGAGAAGGTATGTATGTGCCCTATGAGATGGATATTCTCCATATACTTTATGCTACATGTTTCAGGGATAAAATTGGGCAAACCATGTTTGTTTCATCTATTCTATTGTCTCCTTTTGGGATGGACTATTTCCATCTCATGAGAACTTTGGAGGAGAAATTCATGGAGGGATGGATTGGTGGACACTTACCTTATGAAGGAAGCTTATCTCATGTTGGTGCCACCAATGGAGGAGGAGAAGAGCTGCAACACTCACCTTATCAGTTTCTTGAGGACAAGAAACATTTGGGAGGGGAGGACTGTAATATTCCCAATTAGTCCTAAGCTAATGGGAATATTCATTTTTGTTTTATTTTTCTGTTTCATGAACAAAAGTGTAAAGGAGGTGCATAAAACTCCTAAACAGTAAATAAATCAATGCCAAATGTGAAAAGGGCTAAATCTTGGCTATATAAGCAAGGACCCTTAGGTGTGAAAGGGGCTGAATGTTTTGATTGGGTCAACCATGACCAAATATACAATGTTGTCTTGGAGGAGTGGCCATCAATGAGGCACAACACAGTTTTAGATGGAGATGACTTGTGTGAAGGAAGCTATTTCATTGAAGGTGGTTTAGGCTTTACAAGCTCTTAACTTATAAAAGGAAGAGGATGACAGCATGCGAAGATTGTTGATGAGTATCATATTTCTGAATATATTGTCTTTTTAGAAATATATCATTCTCTTGTTATTTAGCTGATAATAGTGTTGTTTAGCACTGGGTGTTCCTGATCGAGAATCCCACCTCTTTCCTTGAAAGGCATCCTGGGAGAGTTTGTACTACATTTTCCACTATCTGGTTAAATTCCAAGCTAATTTTTTCAACTACAATGTAGATCCTGTTGAGGGTTTGGTTTTCTTTGCAAGCTGCAGCAAGTGGAGACTAGATCTAATTGGATCTAAATCATTTCAGTGCCCTTCTTCAATGGAAGAGGCTTATACTCTTGTTAGGTCCCTATATTACTAGTATAGTCCCTTATTGTTGTTAGTGTAACCCCCTTATTGTTATTATTGTACCCTTGTAACCCCCATATTATTATTATTGTGCCCTTAAATTATTATTGTTAGGTCGGCTAGGATTACATTGTGGCCCCATGAGGATTGCATTGTGGCCCCATGGACTCCTATATATAGAAAGGAGGTTTTTTAATTTGAATCATCCAAGAATTTTTCATTCATGTAATGTATTGGTGTTTTCCCCCTTGAAGTGGCTTATTTCTAAGGTGTTGATATCTCTTTTCTTCTCTCTTTGGAGCTAGTTTCACAACATTTGGTATCAGAGCTTTGAGATTCTGGGGTTTTGCTGCTCCAAACAGGTCAATGTGGAATTTTCGCTATAACTTTTTTTCTACGAAGGTTCAGAATCTGAAATTTTTGGAGTGTGAAGCCAAAATCCTAAGGACCAGCATCAAAAAATTTCAAAGCTTGGTTCGCAATATTTTGGGATATATGATTTGTGAAAGTTAGGTCATTTTGTAGGCTCCTGAATTTAACCTAAACAGGTCATCGTGGTATTTTCGTAATAATTTTGTTTCTAAAAAGGTTCGGAAGCTGAATTTTTTATAATGTGAAGCCAAAATCCTGAGGAACATCATCAAAAAGTTTCAGATATTGTTTCACAATATTTTCAGAGATATGATCTATGGAAGTTAGGGCTTTTTGAGGCTTCTGAATTTCATCTCAAAGAGGTAATCGTGGGAAAATTTTCATAGCTCTATCTCTGAGCGTCAGATTGGAATGCTGTAGAAAGTGTCCACAAGGGCATGAACTATAGCTTTTGTTTTATCAATTGTAGAGCCAAAGGAGGAAACAGTGATACATGGAAAGTTGTACAAGTTTTCTCTACTGAACTAGTCAAAAATTGGGTCATTGTGGGAGATTGGACATAACTTTGCCTTGAAGAATCCAAATCAAATCAGATCTGTGGAATTTCAAAGAAGCTTCAGAGGGCTACTACAGGGATAAATGTTATATATTGATGATCTGTAATTATATAGATAATTCAATTTAAATATTGATCTCCTCAAAAGCAAGTAAAAGATGTGTATTTTTTTTTTTCCAAATTGCATAAGTCTTGTTTGAAGAATAAAGTTGAATTGATTCCAAGGGCATATTGTAGAATAGATATCAGTATTGGATTCTAAAATGGCCCCTAAAAATAATTCGAGACCAATTAAGCTTTTAGAAAGCTCTACTAAGACTCATGAAGATGAAGAATGGAAACATGACATATCAAAATTACAAGAGCAAGTGCAACAAATTTCGCTCTCGCAAAGAGCAACAAAAAATGACATGGAAGTTTTGAAGAAAGGGGTGGAAACTAAGATGGATGGTTTGAAGAAAGGCGTGGAATCTAAGATGGATGCTTTGAAGAATGGCATGGAATCTAAGATAGATGGCATGGAAGCTGGCATGGAATCTAAAGTGGAAAACATGAAGAATGATATAAAAGCAGACATGGAAGGTTTGACAAAGTTGATACAAGAAATGTTTCCTAATGGTGAAAAGATAGTAGAGGAAACTCATGATGAGAAAAAAATAAATTTTAATCATCATTTCATAAAATCTAATGTTGGTGGGAAGAACCACCATATTCCAAAAATAGATATGAGGAAGTTTGATGGAAAGGATCCTGTAACATGGATACTACAAATGGAGCAATATTTTGATCTTCATAATGTGTAAAACACACAAAAGTTACACATTGCAACTTTACATTTAGAACAAAATACATTTGTATGGTATCGATAGATTTTCTCCTGTAAAAAAATTGTCAATTGGTCAATTCTTATAGAGGAAATGATAGCACATTATGAGGATACAAAGAGCAACACCTTCTTTAGCCAATTGATAAATCTCAAACAAAAGGGTTTAATGGGGGAGCACATTGAGGACTTCCAAAAATTTAATATAAGGGTAACTAATATTCCACAGGAACACAGGATTGATCTCTTCATAGGTACTTTAAAGGATAACATCCAACATGAAGTTCGCATTTTGGAACCTGATTCATTGGAGAAGGCATTTAGGTTGGCAAGAAAAATTGAATGTAAAATTATGGCGACAAGGAAGCCTACCGCTCACTTCTATAAAAAAGGAAACGTTGCTAGTCCTATATTTCCACAACCTACAAGGTTGACACCACAACAATTGGAAGAAAAAAGAGAAAAAGGGCTTTGCTACAGTTGTGATAGAAAATACACTAAACGTCATTGGTGTGCTGAGAAGAAATTATTTTACATAGATTGTGAATGTTAGCCCCCTATGAATTTTTTGACAAGAAAACTGGGTTCTAAGTTGTTTGCTAAGCCTTCAAGGAATGCATTTCTCCTGAAAACACATCATCCTTGAAAGCCTTTTCATGCCCTCTGACCTTTGATTAATTTCCACTGTTGTTTCTGAGACAGTAAGCCTCACTTATTGTAAAAAGGTGTGCTCAATATGGCCTTCATTTACCCCTTGTATTCCTGTAGAATGTCCCATTCTAACCTTTTTCCCTTTTTTCAAATTCCCCTTTTTTCACCCCCAAATCCCTGCTAAACCTTCTAAATCATCCCAAATTCCTTCTAAGCCTCACGAATACCCTTTTTTTGGCCAAATAGCCCCTTTTTCCCTGTATCGTTATCCCTTTTGGCCTTAAATTCAATTGAAAATGGGCCAAAAACCCATATTATTCACATTTCAGGTTTAGCCCCGTTCAACTCAACCCCAAAACCATTTCCCCTCCACATGACCCAGTGCTAGAACTAGGAGATAGCCTGAAAAGTGCTTAGCGTGATTGGATATAGGGAGCGCAATTAACCGTCGATTTCCCGGCATCCGACGGCCATCGCAAGAACCTTTAGTTTCACGTTCGCCCCTCCGATCATATCACAACCATCGATCTAATCCGCAGATTGACGGTCCATATTTCATCTACCCTGGTAGTCCCCTGCACCAGAGCACTGTGTAGAAACCGGCGGTTTTTATCGCACCGCCTTTGAGAGGAGAGCAGTATTTTTTGTTTGGTAGCGATGCCATACACCAGCTGACACATGTCTTCGAGCACTGCTGAGAAACCGCTCTCATCGCGTCCTAACGTTTGTCAGTGGACCCGGCGAGATATGCGCATACACCGTCCAATCCAAATTTGTTCATCCAATGGTGATCGCGCCATGAAGATGCTCGAGCGATAACCAAAGAAAAAAGGGACCCCTGGCCCACCATCAGTCGACCACTGATGCATTTTCAGCTGTCGATCTCCTCCTGAGATCGGACGGTCCGGATTAAACCAAATCCCCGCCTTTGACCGGCCCAACCGCCAGTACTCCACGTCACCCATTTTTATCACTTTTTCCCCATTTTGTTGGTATTGTGCCACCTGTCCTCTAGGTTTTCACCATGTGTTATCCGCCAACCCTGGTCTATAATTGGTTCATTTATCTGTTTTTGCCGCCATTTTGTGTTCTTACCCACTGTTTCCACCATGCTGTACCACCATTCTGCAAGCCTTCCACTGCATCCATCTCCCTCCAGCATGGATTTCTTAACGATTTTGTGTGTTTTGCAGGATTACAGCCGGGCGGAAAACGCCATGATTTATGGTCACTGTTACAGTAACATAGAGCGCAGAGAAGGCCATTGTCCAAGGCTAATATTGCAGGAAAATGTTTGGGAAGGATTCAACAGCAAATATTTCATCAATGTACGATGCTTGACACTTTCAAACCTCCCCAACAACATTAAAGCACAGATTTCGCAGACGGAGACAGTAAATGTAGCGGAAAAGAGTATCAGTGAAAGATCAAAGAATGTAAGGCCAGTAATTGAAGATTGTGAGCCTTAAATCAATAATTAAAGGAAAAATATCAAACTGAAGACCTCATGAATCACACAGAAGGCCTAGGGCACACAAAACAATATATATCAGTGTCACCATCAGCAAAATGTTCCTACCCGTGAAAGGACGAAGTGCCCATACTGTTTTCTTTCTATATCGTGTTCCCGAGGAAATTCCAGCCCTGACAATAGTCCTATGCTATCAGAAGAATTTGTTACATAGTATGGCAGACCCAAAGGCATTTGACCTGTTTGATCAGTTCACCAGAAGTATTGCATAGGTACTCCAGCAAGTACATCAAAGACATACCTGGAGTAAATTGCAATGACAAAGACCACTCGATCCAAAGAGTACCAGAGATAAATGCCCAGAATTTAAAACAGAATGGGGCCTCAACCCTCTTCCTCTTCTGAGTTTTAATGCTACATTTAATTTTCATCTACCCCCTATGTCTCTCATTCGGCTATAAAATTCATGAAGGAACTCATTGTAAAGGTTGTTGATCGGATATCTGTGAACTGCAAGTTGTTTCTTTTGAGACAAGTTCTCTGTGTAAAGTTGTAAGATAGGCTAAGGAAGATGTTTTCAGACTGAATATCAAGCTATTGGTAATGTTTTGCTTGACTGGTGTTGCTCTTTAATATGACAAGCACATTTCTTTTGATCCAGATTTAAAGCAGTGGTGATGTTTTTATGTCTCTGTCTATGTTTTCCTTTTTAGTTCATTACATTTCATTTCTTATGGCATGCATCAAAAATCTGGCATAGGATTTACCCTTGTTAGGTACCCTATGTTAGTGCTCTCCCTGCCTTCAATTTTTTTTGTTGTATGTGTTATCTGAGGATTGATTTCAAGCTAATTTAACTAGTGTAGTGGTCAAATATACTGCTAGCTGATGTGTGAATTAATGAATCTGTTCTTAGATGTTCTTGTTAGGTTTTAATTGAATAAATTGGGATACTGGGAGTCTAGATCTCTATCTCTGTCTCACTAGGATATTTTTCAATTAATTGAACCTTCCTAAGTTCCCTTAAGCTGGATGCCAAATAATTGAGAGTTCAAAGTCTCTCTCTGATCTCAGGTTTTCAACTTTGTGTTCTAAATCTTTAATGTTTCCTTCTATAAAGAGTTAACCTTTTAGGTCTTGGATCACAGGTTGTCCAATGGCATGTCTTGTCCCTGGATCTGATTCCGGAAGTTCACCTTGGAGGTTTCCTTGCTTTCACCTTCTCTCTTACCATTTCATGCCACATTATCATCTTTAAGATCCAATGCTTTAGATGACTAGCCCAACTGAAAGCCTGCATATTGAATAGCAAGTAAACCATTTCCTAACTCCATCACCCAATGGTCCTGAATGTTCTCTAAATCATCCCTCCTTTGCCTAAAATCCTCTTTTCTCATCCTTTTCTTATACTGATCCCTTCCTTCCTGATTCCCAACAACCAAACATAAATAAAAAAAATCTCGTGCCTATAACTAGCCTAACATCTTAACCTTGAGCTTCAAAGACATAAAACTCGCTATATAGATTGATCCCTTTCTCGACCTGAGATCGGCTAGATCCTGAGGTCTGAAAGTGGTTCTGATGTTGTCTCATCTTTTGGTCTTGCCAATCTGGCCAAGACATGGGAACCCCAACATAATGGCGACTCCACTGGGGAAAATTTGAGAGTCTATAGCTGATAAAATTGGTCTGTCTCCCATTGTCGTCACCAACATAATGGCGACTCCGCTGGGGACTTTCTGAGTATTTTCCATCTTACTACATCACAAGAGCCTCAGAAACCTACAATATCTAGTTAGGTTGGCAGTTAAACACTCCTATTCACAAATCAACTTCTATACCACTTGTTGGGTTTTCTCCCACACTCTTAGACAGAGTCTAGAAAGGGCCAAACAACCTCCGGATCTCATCCTCTTTCAGAGGTGAGATATCTGGTAAATTCCCTCCCAGTCCATATCTGGTTAGAGTTTGCTGTTTTTTAAGGATTTCCCTAAAAAGGACATTACAGAAACACTGTGGTGGACAGTATACCATTCTTGAAACATTCTTAACCTTCCACCTGGCGACTCCATAGTTCCTTATAGATCAAAGACTCCACTGGTGATTAGTAGGCCTGCTGATTATCTTGGTTTTACATAAGACTCCACTGGGAGACCAACCTCCATAACAACATCAGCCACAACAGAAGTAACAAGTAGGGTTAAGCTGCTTTGTTGGAAAATAGCATTCTGGCTCCAAGAACCATTCACACAAGAGCTTATCCCAACCCAAACCCACCTGAAATAGTTGACAACCCTGAGAGCATCATTAAGAAAACTCCTACATCCAGAAAACCAACTATTTCCAGACACATCCATAGAGCTAACTCTGCACCAGAAGTCTTTACAGCTCTATCAGACCCTCTTTTTGACCTAGACTCTCAAAACAGTGTACCTAGAACTAGGTCATTCAGTGTCTTAGACCATCCAGACCTCGAGTTTCCTGGTTCACCAACCCAAAGTGTATAAACACATTAGAGACAGGGAGACCCCTCCATATACTCCCCCTAATATTCATTTCATTCAAAACTTAGGTCTCTGCCATCCTAAATCAGTTCAACAGACTACTGTTGGTCCTAGTATCCTTGCCATCCACATACCAGCTACTCAAGCCAACCCTTTAGCTCATCAAAATACCATCATGGTAGCCTGGTATGCACCTCTGGTTTTACCTCAGCCTCTAGTACCCTTACCCAATGATTATCAGTCAAAGATCCCACACTTCACTGCAAAAGAGTCTACCACAGCTCAGCACCATGTTGAAGGATGGAGGATTCTTTTGACTACATGGAGATAGATGATGATACAGTCAAAATGAGAATCCTGGCCCAGAGCTTAGGAGGTGATGTGAAGAAATGGTTTAAAGGCCTACCTCCTAATAGTATCCAAGACCTTCCTGCTTTATATCAGATTTTCATATACAAACGGGAAGTTAAGGCCAACCCTCTCCAAATCTTAGCAGAATACAAGAACCTAAAAATAAACGTAGGAGAGAGTGTCCATGACTACTCTACAAGGTTTAACAACGTTTATAACACTCTACCTCCACACATGAAACCTCCCCAAGGTATGGCTTTAGTGAAATATCCGGAAGGCTTTGATGCTGATATGGCCTACCAGCTTAGGGAGAGGGATTACAACACACTGGAAGATATGAAAAAAGGAGCAGTGAGTGTAGAGGCTAACCTGATTGAGAAAAAAGCAAGATTGAGAGCTGAGAAAAGGGTTACATATAGAGATGACACTGTAGCTTCTACATCTGACCCCAATTATGACCGTCTATCTAAAAACATGGAAAAGCTACAACAAATGATGGAAAAAATGGTTGTCACAGTTAGTAATCAGAGCAGAAACCAAAATCATAACCAGAACCAGAACTTTAGAAGGAATAACACCACTCCCAACAGACAAAGAGACTCAGATCAGCAAGTTATACCCCCATTTCAAGAGAAATTTCTTGATGAAGATGAGGGAATCATAGAAGAGTCTGAGGGAACCACAATAAACATGTTTGAAATAAAAAACTCAATCCAAAACTGTTCCACAGAGGAAGATCAACCCTCATCCTCATACTGGGATGAGGAAAGATCAAAATCTGAGGATTACAGACTAGGATTTGAAAATGCCATCATGCAGGTCAGAGAGCAGTATGAGCTTAGAAGCAAAAAGAGCCTAGACACTCCCAAACCAAAGGCTTCTGAGATTACCATCAAGAAAAGGCCTGAGAAAACTTCCAAAGTAACCACTGAAAGTAAAAAATCAGCAGCTGAGAGTTCTGGGAAAAACAAAGAAAAAGACAAACAAAACACTAATAAACAAAGTCAACCAACTAGCAGCACTAGCACTGCAGTTAGTGCTCCTGATAAAACTGTCACAAACACTGTACATAGTGAGAATCAGCACACTGATTCTGCCACCAAGGTAGTGGCTAACAAAGCATAGTTGAACATTCCAAAGAGTCAGTCCACTTTCAATTTGGAGAGTGAGATTGCAAAAATTAAAATCTCTGTCCCACTCTCCGAGCTGGCCACTCAGGATGTATATAAAGGCCAAATTTTGAAAGCTCTAAATCTAGGGAAAAACAATGACACTGTCAATTTGAGTGATGATCAACCAGCCCTTTTGTTTGGTCCAAAGATAGAAGGGAAGTTTCAAGAAGGGGTGGTACCACCTTTTTATATCAGTCTAAATATCCATGACAAGATCCTCCACAATGCAATGCATGACTCTGGGGCCTCACACAACCTGATGCCTAAGGTAGTCATGGAAAGATTAGGCCTGGAGATAACCCGTCCCTATAAAGACCTCTATTCATTTGATTCTAGCAGGGTAAAGTGTCTTGGCCTGATCAAAGACCTATGTGTAAGCCTTACCCAGATTCCAACCAAGTGTATGGTTATGGATGTTGTAGTGGCAGATGTGCCACCTAAGTATGGCATGTTGCTGTCAAGGTCATGTGGAACCAAGCTGCAAGGCACAATGCAGATGGATGGGGCATATGCCACAATCCTTGTTTTTAGCCAACTTAGAAGACTGTATAGAGAGACACAAATGAAATTCCTGGTCAGCAGCCCTGAAAAGCCTGAAAATTCTCCTCTGTATTCTGTGCACACAAATCTGGACTCCTTTATCTTTTGCAACGATGAATCCTTGGGAGAGCCAGAATCAGAAAATAGAGATACAAACAAAGGGGTTGAGACCTCAGATTTTAACATAATGGCCACCCTGGACTTAGAGGAAAACGAGGAACAAAACCATCCACAGTCCCATGCAGACCTCGTAACACAACAGACCAGTGAAACCCACATTAGGGAAGAAAATGATGATAAACACAAACACGACCCCTTGTGGGAAATGAATTTCGATGGGTCTTGTACTAGGAAGACTGCAGGGGCAGGGGTGTGCTTACATAACACAGAGAGCGACTATGCAGAGAGCCATGCCTTTAATCTGAACTTCAAGTGCACAAATAATATCGCAGAATATGAGGCTCTTATCCTAGGCTTGAATCTGTTAAAAAAATTAGGAGCCCATAGGATAGCTGTGCATGGAGACTTGGAGCTGGTCATAAAACAAGTGAACAGTGAGTATACAGCTAAACACCCTAGGTTGAGAGCGTATAGGAATGATGCAATGGATTTATTGAAGACCTTTGTGGAATATGAACTAGTGTTTATTCCTAGGAGTCGGAATGTAATTGCAAATGGATTAGCATGCATAGCTAGTTCATATCACAAGCCTCCCAGTGACCAACAAATCATCATTCAGACCAAATTCATACCTGCAGTACCGGATAACGAAAAATATTGGCATGTTTTTGAAGGAGATAAGCAGATCGAGGACTTCCTAACAGGCAGGAACAAGTTTGAATTTTTCGATTTAGACTCTAAATCCGAAGATAGTTGCCTGAGTGAAGAACCCTTAGATGAAGAAGAATCACCCTGTAATATAGAAATAAACACTTTAAACGAACAAATTGGAAATCCAACTGAAGAATGTAAAAATGTAGAAAATGAGGAAATAGAGGTGTTGCAGGCCAAATATAAGAACATAACCCAAGGTCTAGCACCTTTATAAGACCTTTTTGACTTTGATGATGTAGCAAAAAATCCCAGTATAGAACACTCAGATTCTGAGGTTGAGGAATGTAACATAGGCACTGAAGACAAGCCCAAGATGATTAAATTGGCTAAGTCCCTGCCTGCAAACATGAAAAAGAAATAAATTGACCTATTCAAGGAATTCATTGATGTGTTTGCCTGGAGCTATGAGGACTTAAAGGCCTATGACACAAACATTATACAGCACAAATTACCTTTAAAAGAGAACCAGAAACCTTTCAGATAGAAACTTCGTAGAATAAACCCAAAACAATTTCCTGCAGTGGAAAAGGAAATAAAGAAGATGTATGAGGCAGGCATAATAGTTCCTGTGAGGTTTTCTGATTGGGTCTCAAACCTTGTAGTTGTGAGAAAGAAAACAGGTGAGATCAGATTGTGCATAGATTTCAGGAACCTTAACAGAGCCTCACTCAAAGACAATTACCCTTTGCCAAAAATGGAACACATTCTTCAGAGGGTAGTAGGCTCAAAAAGGATCTCCCTGTTAGATGGTTTTTCAGGTTACAACCAAGTTTTAGTACTCCTAGAAGACCAACTCAAGACAACTTTTACCACTCCACGGGGCACTTTTATGTATGTAAAGATGCATTTTGGACTGATGAACGCTGGTGCCACCTTCCAACGAGCAATGGACATAGATTTTTCGGATGAAATAGGAAACTTCATTGTCATCTACCTGGATGACATAACAGTCTATTCCAAGATTGATGAAGAACACCTAAAACATCCGAGGAAAGTGTTTGAAAGATGTAGAAGGTTCGGTCTGTCATTGAATCCTAAAAAGACTGTGTTTGGGCTGCAAAAAGAAAAAATTCTCGGCCATATTATATATGAGAATGGTTAGGATAGACCCACAGAGAGTTGAGGGAATACTACAAATCACACACCCAAGAAACATCAAAGAGTTACAGTACTTTATTGGGAAAATAAACTTCCTAGGGAGGTTTATTCCCAACTTAGCTGAACACCTCAAGAATATGACCAACATGCTAAAGAAAGGTGTACGAATTAAGTGGACTGTTGAGGCTAAAAAATATTTTGAATCAGTTAAATTTGCTCTCACCCAAGCTCTTGTCCTAATCAGCCCTGATTTCTCAAAATATTTCCTGATATTTTCATTTTCCTCCGAGCATACAGTGGTTGCAGTTCTACTGCAGAAAAATCTAGAGGGAATGGAATAGCCCATTTCTTTCTTCAGCAAAGCTCTGAGGTATGCACCCTTGAAATACAACATAATGGAAAAACAGGCCTATGCCTTGGTGAAGGCCTTGAAAGACTTCAGGGTGTACATACTGCATTCCCACACCATAGCCTACGTGCCAAACATAGTGGTTAAAGACATTTTTTCCCAAGACCTGGATGGGAAGAGGGGAAAATGGATCATTGTAATCTTAGAATATGACCTTGAGATAAAACCCACAAAGCTGATCAAAGGTCAGGGCTTAGCTCAACTAATGGCGGAATCAAATTTACAAGCCCTTGACATAAACATGGTAGATGACTTGGATGAGCAGGAAGGATTGCCTGATCCCACTGTTGAGGAGAAGTTTCAGAACTCTCCTTGGTATTCTGACATTTTGTATGTGCTCACAAATGTTAATGCTCCTCCTGAACTATTAAAGACCAAGGCTAGATTCATAAGGCTAAAGGCCATAAACTATTGCATTCTGAATGAATATTTATACTGGAAAAATACAAATGGTGTATTTCTTAAATGTTTTCCTGAAACTGAAGCTGAGGGGATCAAACAAGAGTTCCATGCAGGAGAGTGTGGAGGCCACCTGAACTGGAAAGCCACTGCTAACAAAATACTCAGGGCTGGCTATTATTGGCCTACACTTTTCAATGAAATCCACAAGATGATAATTGCCTGCCATAAATGCCAGATTTTTGAAGGAAAAATAAAACTCCTCCCTCTACCTTTACAACCCACCACTGTTGAAGGTCCCTTTATGCAATGGGGCCTAGATTTCATAGGAGAAATACACCCTACTTCTTTTGCACAACACAAGTGGATCCTGACAGCCACAGACTACTTCACTAAGTGGATAGAGGCCATACCTTCTAGGAATGCCACAGATTCTGTCATCATTAGGTTCCTAGAAGACCACATCCTCTCTTGGTTTGGCTGCCCAAGAAAAATAATCACCCATAATGCTGCTTCTTTTGGATCCAAGAAAATGATTGATTTTTGTCACAGGTATCAAATAGCACTTGGCCATTCAACTGCTTATTACCCACAAGGTAATGGGTTAGCTGAATCATCAAACAAGAGCTTGGTAACCATCATCAAGAAGCTGCTTGAAGAGAATAAGAAATCATGGCATAACAAGTTAGTGCATGCTTTGTGGGCTGACAGGCTTACAACAAAGAAATCCATTGGCATGTCACCATATCAGCTTGTCTATGGAACAAAAGCGATGTTTCCTACCAGCCTTGGGGTACTAGTGATTAAACTTGTCCAAGAAATTCAGACAGAAGAGGACAACATGGTAAGGAGGATAAATCAGACAATTCATCTCCAACAAACAAGCGAAGAGGTCTATGACAGAGCTATCAAAGTTCAGGAAAATATAAAGAAGTTGTTTGACAAAAGAATAAAAGCATGTGACTTCAAAATTGGAGATAAAGTTCTAAAATGGGACTCCAGGAGAGAAGACAAAGGAAAGCATGGAAAATTTGACAGTTTGTGGCAGGGTCCATACATCATCCAGGCCACTGTTGGTCCAAATGCCTTTTTTCTGCAAGAGCTAGATGGTACAGACCTGTTTGGGGGTCCTGTCAATGGCAGGATGCTAAAACACTACTACTGCTAATTTCCAATTTCCAGTTTCCATTTCCATTGTAAATACCATTGTTGTGTTATGTTTTCAAGAAAAAGAGAAAAATGTTCAAAAAATAGAGAGAAAGGAGAGGTTCAAACATGCTCAAAACATGAACCTTTGAAGTACAAATATTGGCTCTAACACGATCAAAACCTGAGCCAAAGGGAGTGAATATAGCTGGTTTTAACATGCCCAAAATCTGAACCAGCAAAGGGAATAGGATAAACTCTAACATGCCCAAAACCAGAGCTGAAATGAAAAAGAGAAAGTGACTCTAACAAGCTCAAAACTTGAGTCAGAAAGCAAGGAAGGATGCTTCAAAGTTTCAGTTTTCAAACCTTCAAGTTTTTGTTTCCAGTTTTCTGCAAATTTCTGTCCATGTGCAACTGTCTTTATGCCTTGGATCCAAAGAAAACTAGACTGTCTAATCCTAGTTTGACTGTTTTAAATTTCTGTTGTAGAATGTAAAGAAGAAATCTGCTGGACAGTTTAATCCCAGCAGATGTTAGACTACGTAGAGAAACATATGAGACCAACAGCTTAATCTGGTCCCATGAAGTAATAAGGGTAGAAATAGAATAGGTTTATTTTCCGTTCATGAAAAATAAATGATTTAAAGGTCTACTATGCCAAATGCACCCCGGAAGAAAAAAATGTTAGGATTGTAGGATGGGTAGGTAGGATTGCTTGGGAATGTCTTCTCGTTGATTTACGCATCCATCATGTTTTCGCGATGATCCAAGAAAAGAAAGAATAAAGTACCTAGTATCCGGCCTACTCCAAAGATCATTTTCTCGAATTCTTTGACTCCTTCTAGAAGAAGCCATCGCCATGTGGAGCCATTGTTAGCCCCCTATGAATTTTTTGACAAGCAAACAGGGGGCTAAGTTGTTTGTTGAGCCTTCAAGGAATACATTTCTCCTGAAAACACATCATCCTTGGAAGCCTCTTCATGCCCTCTGCCCTTTGATTAATTTCCACTACTATTTCTGAGACAATAAGCCTCACTGATTATAAAAAGGTGTGCTCAAGATGGCCTTCATTTACCCCTTGTATTCTTGCAAAATGTCCCATTCTAACCTTTTTCCTTTTTGTCAAAGTCCCCCCTTTTCACCCCCAAATCCCTCCTAAACCTTCTAAATCATCTCAAATTCCTTCTCAGCCTCACGAATACCCTTTGTTTGGCCAAATAGCCCCTTTTTCCCTCTATCGTTATCCCTTTTGGCCTTAAATTCCATTGAAAATGGGCCAAAAACCCATATTCTTCACATTTCAGTTTTAGCCCCATTCGGCTCAACCCCAGAACCATTTTCCCCTGACATGACCTAGTGCTAGAACCAGGCACTAGCCCGAAAAGTGCTTAGCACAATTGGATATCAGGAGCACAATTAACCGTCGATTTCCCAACATCCGACAACCATCGCAAGCACCTTTCGTTTCACGTTCGCCCCTCCGATCATATCACTACCATCGATCTGAGCACTATGCAGAAACTGGCAGTTTCTATCACACCGCCTTTGAGAGGAGGGCGGTATTTTTCGTTTGGCAGCTATGCCATACATTGGCTGACACGTGTCTTCGAGCATTGTTGAGAAACCACTATCGTCATGCGTTAACGTTCGTCCGTGGACCCGGCACGATATGTGCGTACACCATTCGATCTGAAGCTGCCCATCCAATGGTGATTGCGCCGCGAAGATGCTCGAGCGATAACGAAAGCAAAAAGGGACCCCTGGCCCACCATCAGTCGATCTCCGATGCATTTTCAATCATCGATCTCCTCCTGAGATCGGATGGTCCGGATTAAACCAACGCCCCACCTTTGACCAGCCCCACTGCCAGTACTCCACATCACCCATTTTTATCAATTTTTCCCCATTTTCTTGGTATTGCGCCACCTATCCTCTAGGTTTTCACGACGTGTTCTCCGCCACCCCTGGTCTATAATTGGTCCATTTCTCTATTTTTTCTGCCATTTTTCATTCTTACCCACTGTTTCCACCATGCTGCACCACCATTCCTCAAGCCTTCCACTGCATTCATCTTTGTCCAGCATGGATTTCTTAATGATTTTTTGTGTTTTACATGATTACAACAGGGTGAAAAACGCAATGATTTATGGTCACTGTTCCAGTGACATAGAGAGCAGAGAAGGCCATTTTCCGAGGCTAATATTGCAGGAAAATGTTTGGGAAGGATTCAATAGCAAATATTTCATCAATGTACAGTGCTCAACACTATCAAACCTCCCCAGCACCATTAAAGCGTAGATTTCGTAGACGGAGACAGTAAATGGAGCGACAAAGAGTATCAGTGAAATATCAAAGAATGTAAGGCCGGTAATTGAAGATTGTGAGCCTTAACTCAATAATTAAAGGCAAAATATCAAACTGAAGACCTCATGAATCACACAGAAGACCTAGGGCACACAAAACGATATATATCAGTGTCACCATCAGCAGAATGTTCCTACCCACGAAAGGCCAAAGTGCCCATACTATTTTCATTCTATACTGTGTTCCTGAGGAAATCTCAGCCTTGACAACAGTCCTATGCTATCAGAAGCATTTTTTACACAGTATGGCAGACCCAAAGTCATTGATCTGTTTTTGTTTAGTTCACCAGAGTATTGCAGAGGTATTACATCAAGTACATCAAAGACATGCTTGGAGTAAATTGCAACCTGACGAAGACCACTCTTTCATCCAAAGACTACTGAAGATAAATGCCCAGAATTAAAAAAAGAATGGGGCCTCGGCCCTCTTCCTCTTTTGAGTTTTAATGCTACATTTAGTTTTCCATCTACCTCCTTAGCCTCTTTTTCAGCTATAAAATTCATGAATAAACTCATTGTAAAGGTTGTTAATCGGATATCTGTGAACTGCAAGATGTTTCTCTTGAGACATGTTCTCTATGTAAAGTTGTAAGATAGGCTGAGGAAGATGTTTTCAGACTGAATATCAAGCTATTGGTAATGTTATACTTGAATGGTGTTGCTCTTTAATATGACAAGCACATTTCTTTGGATCCTGATTTAAAGCAGCGGTGATGTTTTTCTGTCTTTGTCTATGTTTTCCTTTTTAGTTCATTACATTTCATTTCTTCTGGCACACATCAGAAATCTGGCATATGATTTACCCTTGTTAGGTACCCTATGTTTTTGCTCTCCCTGCCTTCAATTTTTTCTACTCTATGTGTTATCTGAGGATTGATTTCAAGCTAATTCAACTAGTGTAGTGGTCAAATATAATGCTAGCTGATGTGTGAATTAATAAATCTGTTCTTATATGTTCTTGTTAGGCTTAAATTGAATGAATTGGGATACTGGGAGTCTAGAACTCTATCTCTATCTCACTAGGATCCTTTTCAATTAATTGAACCTTCCTAAGATCCCTTAAGCTGGATGCCAAAGCATTGAGAGTTCAAAGTCTCTCTCTGATCTCAGGTTTTCAACTTTGTGTTCTAAATCTTTAATGTTTCCTTGTCTGAAGAGTTAAACTTTTAGGTCTTGGATCACAGGTTTTCCAACGGCATGTCCTATCCCTGGATCTGATTCCTAAAAGTTCACCTTGGAGGTTTCCTTACTTTCGCCCTCTCTCTTACCATTTCATGCCACACTATCATCTTTAAGATCTAATGCTTTAGATGACTAGCCCAACTGAAAGCCTGCATATTGAATAGCAAGTAAACCCTTTCCTGACTCCATTGCCCATGGTATTGAATGTTTCTCTGAATCATCCCTCTTTTGCCTAAAATCCTCTTTGCTCATCCTTTTCTTATATTTAAACCTTATTTCCTGATTCCTAGCAACCAAACATACAATCAAACAAACAAACTTGTGCCTATAACTAGCCTAATATCTTAGCTTTGAGCTTCAAAGACACAAAACCTTTGCTTATATAGAGAGATCCCTCTCTGGACCCAGGAGGGCTATATCCTAGGGTATGAAAGTGTTTTGATGTTGTATCATCTTTTGGTCTTGCCAATCTGGCCAAAACATGGGAACCCCAACAGTGAAGAGGGAGAAAAAAATGAACAAGAAGAGGATATACACTAGGAACCAACCCAAGAAGAGGAATAAATGAGTCTGACCATATCGTGTAATGAATTGGCAGGAATTAACACTCCTAAAACTCTCAATATATAATGACATATCAAGAAGAAAATGTAATAGTGTTGATTGATTCAGGTAGTACCCATAATTTTACTCATTGTAAGGTAGCCAAGGAATTGAATTGTTTCCTATACCCAGCACCAGAATGTCAAGTGATGGTTGCAAATGCAGGAACTATAAATTTCTCTAGAAAATTCCATAATATCAAGCTAACCATGGGGGAATATGTATTGAATAGTCCAATTCTTTCCATTCCTATGGGAGGTGTTCATGTTGTACTACAAGTACAATGGTTACAATCTTTGGGGACAATAACTTTTAATTTTCAAGAAATTTTCTTGAATTTTTTTTCAGAAGGAAATGAAGTCGAATTACGGGATATTTTAGGGAATCCAGTAAATATAATAAGGTCTAATGTCATGAAAAAGCTTCTAAAGAAATAAAAACTAGGCTTAATTGCACAATTATGCTCACTAGAAGTTCCAACATCAAAATCATCTATTTCTGTAGATCTCCAAAAATTCTTGGACAATAATTCCAAGGTTTTTGAAACTCCAAAAGGACTCCCACCTATTCATGATCATGATCATGATATTCATTTGATTCTAGGAAGTGTTCCTCCAAAAATGAGGCCTTATAGATATCCTTATGTCCAAAAGAGCGAAATTGAACGTATGATTGCAGAAATGTTAGAGACGGGTATAATTCAACCTAGTCAAAGTTATTTCTCTGCTCCTGTAGTATTGGTAGACAAGAAGGATGGATCATGGAGCATGTATCTGGATTATAGGGAGCTCAATAAGCTCACTATTAAAGATAAATTTCCCATTCCTGTGATTGATGAATTATTGGGTGAATTACATGGAGCAATTTATTTTACCAAATTAGATCTTCGTTCAGGGTATCATCAAATTTGAATGAAGACTAAAGATATTCTGAAAACAGCATTTCGAACTCATGAGGGTCATTATGAATTATTGGTCATGCCTTTTGGCCTTACCAATGCACCTTCTACATTTCAAGGGTTGATGAATTTCATTTTCAAACCCTTCCGTAGAAAATTTGTGCTAGTATTTTTTGATGATATAATAATCTACAGCAGGTCTTGGAAGGAGCATGTTCAACATGTTGAAAGGGTGCTCAAACTATTACAGGAGAAATAATTATATGAAAAAACATCCAAATGTTTCATTTGAGTACAAGATGTGGAATATCTGGGTCATATTGTATCTCACAAAGGTGTTAAGGTAGACCCTAACAAAATTAAATCCATTAAGGAATGGAAATTCCCCACAACCATAAAGAAGTTGCAAGGATTTCTCGGGTTAACAGGGTATTATCAAGAGTTTGTTAAGAATTATGGGAGAATAGCAGCACCTCTAACAACATTATTGAATAAATATGCATTTTCATGGACTCCTAAAGCAACTAAGGCATTCGAACATCTTAAAGAGGCAATGTGCCTAGCACCAGTCTTAGCTATGCTAGACTTCACAAAAACCTTTATTGTGGAATGTGATGCCTCAGGAAATGGAATTAGTGTTGTTTTAATGCAAGAAGGAAGACCCATTGCTTTTGAAATTTTTACAATCAAAGAAAAGTATTTACAGAAACCTATTTATGATAAGGAAATGTTAGCAATATTGCATGCACTAAAGAAATGGAGAACTTACGTAATGGGAAGACACTTCAAGGTAAAGACTGATCATGATAGTATTAAACACTTTTGGGAACAAAGACTTTCTTCAGAAGAGCAGTAAAAATGGGTCACAAAGATTTTGGGTTATGACTTTGAAATAATATACAAAAAAGGGAAGCTAAATGTTGTTGCAGATGCACTCTCAAGAAAGAATGAAGAGGTGGAAGCATTGCTTTGTGCCATTTCTATTATCCAACCAGATTGGATAACCGAAGCAAGATGGAAGAAGGACGAAGAAGTGTGGACACTCATTCAAAAGTTGCAGCAAGATCCTAGTACATATGATACATTTATTTGGAAAAATGATTCCTTATGGTACAAATATCGCTTATATATTTGTAATAATTCCCAACTAAAACAAAAGATTCTTTTGGAATTGCACACTTCTCCTTTAGGAGGACACTCAGGATTTTTAAAACCTTACCACAAGGTGAAGAAATAATTTTTTTGGGATGGCATTAAATCTGATATTCAAAATTTTGTGGCAAAATGTTTGGTTTGCTAGCAAAATAGAGTTGAGACAATTAAGACCCCGGGTCTTATACAACCTTTATCCATTCCAAGTCAATGTTGGGAGGATATTTCAATGGATTTTATCACTAGTTTACCTAAGTCCAAAGGAAAGAGTGTCATCATGGTGGTAGTTGATATAATTACCAAGTATGCACACTTTTGTGCGTTATCTCATCCATTTAAAGAAAGTACAGTTGCTACTACATTTATGGACACAATTCAAAAGCTACATCGAAACCCAAGGGTTATTGTGAGCGACAGAGATCCCATTTTTACTGAAAATTTTTGGACAGAGTTATTTTCTTATTTGGGTACTCAATTAGCTCATAGCTCAACTTATCATCCTCAATCCGATGGTCAAATTGAGATAGTAAATAAATTTTTGGAAGGATATTTTCATTGTTTTGTATCTGATAAACAAACACAATGGGTGAAGTGGTTACCTCTAGCTGAATGGTGGTATAACACTTCTTTCCATACTGCAGCAAAAATGAACCCATTTATGGCACTTTATGGATATCATCCACCATCCATCACATCATCTTTAAGAGAAAATTCGAAGGTTCAAGCAGTGGAATATCACATCGAGCATCAACAAGAATTTCTCCAAATCTTAAAGGAAAACCTGAATTTGGCACAAAATCGAATGAAACAATAGGCAGATCAACATCGCAACGAGAGAAGTTTTTATGTAGGAGACTGGGTATTTTTACGGCTACAACCATACAAAAAAATGTCCCTCAAGCAAGCTAAGAAGGATAATAAATTATTGCCAAAGTACTATGGTCCTTACAAGGTGTTGCAAAAGATTAATACTATGGCATACAAATTGGAGCTTCTTGCTTCTTCACGAGTGCATCCAATTTTCCATGTTTCATGTTTAAAGAAGGTTATAGATGAAAATATTCCGCTCAAACAATATTTCCGTAACTTCGATGAGGAAGAAAAATCATATTGGAACCAAGGCCACTAAAACAAGAACTCGACAAGCCTATGGATTCGATCAATTTCGCAGTATCTCATCAAGGGAAGAACTTACTGGAAGAACTTACTCACCGAATATTCTATATGGGAGGATGATAATTTTACACAGTAGCACCCGCAGCTACTCAAGCATTGAGGACAACACTTTTTGGAGAGGGGCAATGACAGTCCCTATATTACTAGCATAATTCCTTATTGTTGTTATGTAACTCTTATTGTTATTATTGTACCCTTGTAACCCCCATATTGTTATTATTGTGCCCTTAAATTATTATTGTTAGGTCAGCTAGGATTACATTGTGGCCCCACTAGGATTACATTATGGCCCCATGGACTCCTATATATAGAAAGGAGGTTTTGTAATTTGAATCATCCAAGAATTTTTCATTGATGTAATGTATTGGAGGTTGCCCCCTTGAAGTGGATTATTTAGAAGGCATTGATATCTCTTTTCTCCTCTCTTTGGAGTTGGTTTCACAACAAATCCATTGGGAGGAGTGTATTGGAGTACTTGGGCATCATTTTTAGATCTTGGCATGTGGCCAACTATATTATAAACCCTACAGCATAGTTTCCCTTCTAGACCTGCATTATTCCTGTGGGTGTTGTTGGAGGGTGTTTTGGCACATCAGTGGGAGAACTGGTTTTCAAGTGTTGGGGATCTGCCCTTCACTTTGTAGATCCATTGGAGGAGATCTATACATTGTACATATCAGATATGATCTGCATACTTCTGAATATTTCTGAATCACTGAATATTTCTGTAGATCTGCAAACTTAGATCTCAGATCTACTTCATGTACATGGTGTTTTGCTAGAAACCCCAAGGGGATCTGAAAGAGGAGCCTATATAATGTATGGATCCGTTATGGATCTGAATTTTAATGCATAGATTTTCTCTAGATCTGAAATGTAATCAAGATCTGTTTGCAGCTCCATAAAATAATGTTGTCAAGGCATTTTCCTGATCTTTTATATCTCATTTGCTGTTGTAAATACATTTGAAAGGTCTCCATATTGGCCTCGTGCTTTGCTTTAGATGAACTGCGTTATTTTTCTACAAATCTAATTTCTATCATTGCATTCCCCATTTGGGAATATTACAAATATAAATAATGATTTATCTAATTATTTCTCATAATTTGGTTAAATATGACAAAGAATATTATTTAAACAATGTTTTAATTAATTATTCCTACAGGAAAATAAAATAAATAAGGATTTATTTAATTATTCCTCTTGGGATTCTTGTTTAAATGATAAATAGCTTAATAAAATATGGTTTATTAAATTATTTTATATAGTGAAAGAAATTTTACTATGGTAAAATTGGTTTTACATGGTGTACTTCAATCCATATAATTATAAGTGGTTATATGAACAAAGTTTTGTGACAACACCTTCTTAACTAGCATGAGCATAGGACCAAATAGTTGATGTGATAGAACATAACTCTGATAGAAAGGGTATGGCCAATTGAAAAAATAAATCAAGAGACACCATAGAAAGGCTGACTCAATTTTACTTCCCTTGAACAAAATCATGACTCAAATGTGACTATATGGCAACATATGATAGCTTTGGATAAGATTGTCATGCAAGAGGCATAAACCAACTCTCCCTATGATTGGAAGAGATAACCGACCAAAGGAGTACCGACTCAATAACAAGGTTATGGCTCTCCTAATTCAAACTAAATCCCATCCCAATGGAGAAAATAATTTTATTTTTAGTGCTTTGTTCAATGGCGACATAAATGACTCTAACTGCCATCAATTATGGAAGTAACATCCCATTCCCGTTCTTTTTGGAATATACAATTTTTTTGTCTTTTTCATATTAAATTCCTGGAAAAGAATAAAAGAATGACTATAGTACAATGGAAAGAACGATCATTAAGTTACAGATGCCCTAGTTCCTGGGATTGGAACATTACTCTGCTCAATGGAAGGTGGAGAAATTGGTAAATGACACTCAGGGGAATGTTCTCTCTACAGGAAAAGGTTCTTAATATGCAGATGCTAAGTGATTGCAAGGTTGATTTTGCAGAAATACATGGTCAAAAAGTGGCTTATACACGATTCCAGGTGAATCCGGATTAAGGCCAACGGATACAAATAGTCAGCATGCAATGCAACAAAAAAACTCAACAAGAGGGAACTTTTAGGGTATAAAGCCAGAAATATAGCGAAGAAGAAGGGGAATGAAGCTTCATCGCAAAGGTCATGGCGGGACTAAAGAGGACTCCCGAGCGTATGCAATTTTTGCAACATGCGCAACATATGCTAGTGAAGATCTTACTAGGAAGTACATGTAAGGGATGTCTCTACCATTATGTCATGATTTTATAAGTCAGCGAGTGAAAATGTTTTTAAGAATCATAACATGATGGGATGAACCCTATGGGAAAATATTGCAGTATGGAGGCTAGAATGCAGAATGAAATGGAAAAGTGTGGAGGAATACCATCTAATTCAACCAAATTTCCAAGCGAAACTGTCCTTTGGATCCGTCCATCCCAAGCCTTAATAATATCCTTCCAAAAACATAAACATGGATGTCATATAAGAGGAATGAACATCTCTATGAGGGAAATAAGGTTTTCTACAATCTGAGAGTGGAGGAGGTGTTAGCCATCAATAAAAGTTTGACATATCATATGATGGCTAAATAAGTCCTTAGATTCCCAAAAACAATCTTTTATGAAAAACATGTGAGTTTTTAAAATCTTACTTCTTTCATTATCCTACACCTAACTGTTTAAACTATAAATCTTGTCTTTTGCCTCCTAAAAATTCACACTGTTGTTTCAAAAAGACTTATTTTTCAGGTTGTATTCCTCATTTTTTACCGCCATCTCCTCTGCCCATTTTCATTAATTTTCACCTATCCCAATAGTCATTTTCCCCTTCAAAAAGGGCTTCTTCCTTTTCATTTACCCTCCATTCCCTCTAAAAATCCTTTAAAACCATGAGAAAAACCTTTTTTTTTTTTTAAATCACCCTTTCTAATTCTATCAGAACCTGAAAAGGCTTAAAAACCCATGTTTTAGGCCTAAATCCAACCATTGGAGAAATTATGCCTTAAGCCCCTGTGGTCTTAAGCCCTCCATCCCTTTTCTCATGTGACCCGAGGGCCTGATCACTTGCTAAACCCTCGGCCCCTTTTGTCTTAACCCCAGTCCCATCCTTCACTCCAACAGGACCATGCCTATGCCCCCACGCTTAAAGCTTCGGTCCCTTTCCCCATTTCTCCGCCCCCGCCATTGCTTTCCCCTCCAAAGCAAGTCTCAATCGTCGATCCTTCAGATCCTACAGTTGTGACACTCCCACGACCTTCCTCCCCCTCAACCATCCTCCCATCCGACTACCCTGTGGGGAAATCTCCACTGTGGATCCTCATGATCCAACGACCATCATCCAAACCCACCTTTCCGCCCCACTCCCAACCTTTTCGCTACCTCAAAGAACTGCAAACATCACCACTGGCCCCACCTTCCACCCATGAAATCATTGCCCCAATCCCCATCTTTTGAGATTGCAACAAGATGATGAGCTTAGTGAAAAGAGTCACCTTCACTAAGTGGGCCCGCACGCTATTTTTGGCGCAAGTCTATTTTTACACTATGTCTATTTTTAGACATGTCGATCATATTCTATGAGTTTTAGGATGCTATTTGTGGATGGTTGGTCAAGTTGGAAAAATATATGGAATTATATTTTTAGACATATTGGGCGGAATCTATTTTTAGATTGCTAGTATAAAAATAGATATGTCGAATATTATTAGCTCTTAATAATATTTGGAATATAAACATTATCTTATTCTATTGGAGCACTTCAGTTAAGTGCACATATGTGGCACAGGAGCTGACAGAAGGAATTACGCTATTCCTAAGGGTTAAGTGGAGCTATTGCATGGATACTTCAAGTAGAACTCATGTGACAAAGTTTGGTGGAGTTATTGAGGTAGTTGGTGGAGTTGTGTTCATTTTAACTCAGTTAGACACAGTTGAGCTAGTTGTATTTAGTCTAACTAATTGATACACTAGTGAGAGTGGTGTGAATTAATTAATAATTAATTCACTAATTATTAACTCATTAATCAACTGAATAATAGATCAGTTAACTACAATGCATGGACAGTTTCAGTGGAGACCAGTGGAGAGGTAGGTGAAAGAGCAGGTTGACTATCAGTTGTGACCATAGTGTTGCATGATTTGCAACACCCAGTGATTGGAGATGAGAATGAGGATTGCGTGAGCAAGGCTGGACCAATTAAAATTCATTCAAAGCCAATATTTAGCAAGGATTGCGTAGTAGAGGTAGGCTAGCAGGTGGCAAAGATCAGTTCATGAATTTGCTAGGTTGGGCCTGATTAGTGTGTAGTGATTGTATTGCATTGAGAGCTTGACATGATCAACTTTGTATGAGGATTGTTACATGATCTCTATGAAATATATTATATACAGATAGTTGGGCTTTTAGCTTCAGACTTTCCCGTTAAAACACTGTGTTCATATGTGTGAATTTTTATGGGTTCAATGTGTGCATGCAATTGATTTAATTTCCGCATATGATGATCAATGGTGGAATAGATTATGTATTGTGCATGAAGTCAAATAGTGTGTGATCAAGAGAATATTAGATGTATAATGCATTAGTTATATAATTTCTACATGGTATTAGAGGGATATTGATTATTGGAGCAATTGCAAATCATTAAAGCGGTTGAGTTTTGTGTTGGTGGAATTCGAATTTACAGCAGTGTTTTCTTGGTGTCAAAGTTGAGATGTCTTTCAACGGACTGCGATTGGAGTATGCCCTTGAGGGCAGCTCGAATTATATTTCATGGAAGGATAGGATGGAGGTGGTGCTGGAGGACAATGGGTTGAAGGATTTCATGGATGCAGAAATTCCAAAACCTGCTTCTAGCGATGCTGCCGCACTTGACGCATGGAAAAAGAAGATAGAAAAATGTAGAAGGATTCTATTGGAAGGTGTGAAGGATCACGTAGTGTCCAGCCTTCATGGTAAATCTTCTCCATTCTTGATGTGGAAATATTTGACGGACTTTTTCCAAAGCAAGAACTAGAGGAAGTTGGCGCTGAAGGATAAACTCAGGAAGATAAAAATGGAGAAAGGCGACAGTATACCCAAGTACCTCATGAAGTTTTTCCAGTGCAGGTATGAGCTGGGAAGTGTGGGGGTTACTGTAGATGAAGAGGACTTGGTGACCTTGGCTCTCCTTTGGCTTCCGAAGAGTTGGCATTCCTATGAGGACTCTGTCAATGGTCAGGAGAAACTGTCGAGATGGGAGCGACTTTGGTCGGATCTTGTGTAGGAGGAGATAAGGTGGAGTACCAGGGAAAGATCTTCATCGAAGAATGAAGATGAAGAAAATTTCACTTTGGCTGCCAAAGCAAGGAAGGGGAAGAGCAAGAAAAATACTTCTCAATCCAGTGCGAAAGGAAAGAAGTAGGACATGTCCAAGGTGAAGTGCTTTCACTATCACCAACATGGACATTACGCCACTAATTGTCCACAGAAGAAGAAAAATAAGCAGGCTGCTAGATCTGCAGCTAGAGAGGCCTTAGCTTTGAATTTTGAGCTGGATTTTTTACTGATCACATGCTTGGTCTCAAGTATGATGGGTTCAGTGTGGTTTCTTGACAGTGGTTCATCTCTCCATATGACTGGAGACAAATATTTGTTTACTGATCTGGATGAGAAGGATCTTGGAGTGCACATCAATATGGGCGATGATTGTAGTACGGTCATTGGTATCCCAGGACATTTTCTGAAGGTGCCATGAGCCATGAAAGGTATACCTGTTGAATGAAGAAAATCTGAATCTCTCATAAAGATGTTAAAAGACAAGGGATATGATGTTGTCTTTAGCAAAGGAAAGGCTGCACGATGAGCAAGCCCAAATAAAACACAGATGATGGGGATAGGAGTTGAGAACGCTGTGGTTCTAACGAGTAGATGAAAACACAATATAAACAACAAGTAAAGCCCGAAGGTGGCTGACCAAGACTAGGATCAAACTGTGGCACGGAAATTGAGCTATCTTCACCACATGGAGTGCTTTGAAAATTTTGGTGATTTCTTAGAAAAGCACAGGTACTGTAATGGTCGGATGGAATTGCAAGGGATGTGCCCAGGAAGGACTAATAATACCTTTCATGAGAAGGATAATGACATACAAATGATCAACAAAAAATTCTATGGAATGTGTGTGTGGACCTTTCTCAATAGCTTCGACAGCAAAGCACAGGTATTATGTGATATTTGTTGATGATTTTTCTCGTAAGTGCTGGATCTTCTTCATGCAGAAGAAGAGCGAGACATACTCAAAGTTCTGTGAGTTCAAGGCATTGGTTGAGAAAGAATTGGGGAAGCAGGTGAAGGCTCTAAGGAGGCGATAATATGTTTCATTAATCTGCAGCAAATTCAAGGACTTTGCTGCGCAGAAGGAGAGGTGAAGAGCTCATAAACGCCCTCTGTTACTTTGCAAAATAGAATTACATTTAAGAGGAAGAACAGAACAATCTGCAGTGTTTGCCAGAGCGATGTTTACACTGTGATGGGTCTTCCTTTCCTTTACTTATTAAGAGTAGAAACATGCAATACTAAATTGTGTGTGGTGTCTCCACAAAATAACAGCATGAGTACACCCGAAGGGGCATTTTCCAGTAACATGACTAATGTTCTCATTGAAGACACACAGGCTCCCTAATTTTACATTCATGTGGTGTGTTGTTCCATGTTTGTAGAAACAATTCACTTAAATAATAAAGAATGGTACTCAAGGAACAATGAAATTATGTCACAATAATTATATATATTGTAAACCTTCAAATAATAACTGAATAATCTCCAAATATCAAACCCCTACAATTTCTGCAATGCCATGTTCTCTTTATGCTGAAGCGACTGAATTGAAGAAAAAGAAGGAAAAGGATTTCAATTTGATATGCTGCTTAAAACAGAATATATCATTATAAAACTTTGAAGAAGAGTTAAAATAGAGGAGCGCCCATTAAGGATGTTTAACTCTTAGATACACAGATATCAAGAGACCTGCAGCTCAAATCACTCTATTTTATTCATAGATATGGAAACGAAATGAAAACTGGAAAACTATTCAACATAGATAGAATGAAGGAAACTTGCAAAACTTTTCATTGATTCAATACTTTTCAGTACAAAATTAGGCTTCAAGGTCCAAAACTCGGAACCTTTCTCTTTCTTGAAATTGTCTTTAAATACATTATGACAAAATAGTTTCCGGTAATGAAACTGATCCTAACTACTCTAACCAACTTTAACTGCCTAAACTGTTTAACTGTCATGGAGGTACATGCCTCGAAAAAGTCTTATTACATTTACATAATCCTGAGAAATGACATAATGAGGATTTTTAAAACTTCTAATCTAAAGGAACAACTGGTCCTGAAGCTATTGCTGAATCATCGGCTGTTTTTGATTTAGCCATTGGGATTTCTTTTGCTGTATCCACGGAAAAAGTTTTGCACTTTTTCCAAAGTTCACCTTGACTTGTAGAAGCATTCTTGTAACTAAGGTATTCCAATCTAAATGCAACAGCCTGACTATGAGTAAGTCTTTCTGTGAAGAGTGTTTTAACCATCCATAGAAAGTTGAAATGCATCTGCAAAAAGTTAAACACTGTTTCTCCCCTTAAAACTTGAGTTTTTTCATGCCTGCTATCTGCCCTGCTTTTTTCCAGTGTTAGTGCATCTTCATAAAACTTCCACGTCAAAATATTTCCCTTTTCTATCCAGCATGATGGTAAACCTGTCCTGATCAATTTATCAAATGTTATGTCAAACTTCTTTACCACCTCCTTTATTCCCAGTAACCTTTTCTCTGCTACTTGTCAAACTCATGAACCCAAACTCATGAACTCTTCAACATTTTGATACAAAAATAAGTAAACAACCAATGATGGAAATGTGAAGAAACCTGTTAGAGGAAAAGCTATCAATTGGGAATTTACAATTTCCTGCCAAAAAGACGGAATGTCAAGGACCACCCCTGGTTTCATCATCAGTGCAAACATCCCCAAGACTGATTTATCAATTTTGTGGTCATCGTCTTTCCCCAAAATCTCCGTGATGTAGCTAAGAACTGGCCTATACTGAACATTGAATGCCTCCAAACTGAACTCTTCTCCTTCAAATTGAGTTTTTTCTGGATTTGATTTAAAAAATGACATACAACGACTGAACTCTTCGTTTGAAAGGTCTTCAAAATAATGAACCAATGAATCTTCGGAGAATTGTAACGGAGAGTTATCTTCTGGAAAGCACAATGCTTGGCGAATTAATTGTGTTGATACCTGCAGGACATTTTCTCCCTGAGAATTCATGACGAAACATTTACCAGGGTACATTGATGAGACTAACCATGAGATGAACTCGGGGAAGAAGTGAGTTTTCGGAACACAGGGGGACAACACACCAGAACTTTTCATAGCAGATAATACAGGGGATTTATCAGTTTTTAGGGTTACTTGGTAATGCAATAAGGGATGATTGACGGACGACGTGGTATCCTGGACGCCCTTTTCACTATCCAGGAGGGGACTGAGGTTTGATGAACCAGACAAGGATATTCGTTTTGCCATGACTAATAGGAACTGAAAAAAATTTGCGTGGTAATGGAAAATGCGAAGGTGGCAAGAATACGGTTCAAAAGGGAAAAAACAGTCACACATGGACAAAACGGGACTAAATAACTCTTTAATAAGCTACGGGAATCCGTAATAAATGCCGACATGATGTGGACAAACCGTTGAGAGCGGATGACAGCTTTTTTCCACTTCGCCTGATGACGTCACTGCGGGGGGTCCTGGAGTACGGTGGAAAACTTCAACCTATACCCCCTGTAATGAATCCAAGCCGTTGATCACGGCTCATCCAAGATTTGACTAGTCAACTAGGGGGGTCAGGATTTGATAAACAACTAGCTACTTCTCCCCCCGCAATAACTTATCCGAAGGCACTTTTCTGTGATCACCGCTTCCGCTCGGGAAGTTGCTCGGAGCTTAAGCTTAAATCAAAACATGTATTTCAATAAAGTTAATATTCATCGAGCTTTGAAATGCTTCCTTTATAATATAGTATAAAAAATTTATACTATAACATATGATTTTTTGATTTTCTAATTTTTTTTTTGTATTTTGGATATTCAAAATAAAAATGGAAAAGGATATGGAGATATGATCTACAACATCTGGCTCCACCTGGGGATAATGTTTTTACCACGAAACACTAAGAACCTGCAGATCAGTGCCTTCACTTCGGGCATGGAGTCACATATTTCTTGATGGAAAATGTACAATGATCACACCGGATATATACAATGATGATGAAACTGCTTCCTAGTGTCAGAAATAATGCTTTAGATATTGCCCATTCACAGGCATATCTAATACTTCTCCTTCAAGATTTTCCAGCATGAAAGTGTTATTCATCTTGACTTCATTGATTTTGAACGGACCATACCACAAGGGATCAAATTTTCCGTGTTTACCTTTGTCTTCCCTTCGGGTATCCCACCTCAATACCAAGTCTCCCTTCTGAAACATGATCTCCTTTGCTTTCCTGTCAAATATTGTCTTCATTTTCTGCTGATAAGTGAGCAAGTTTTCCTGAACTTGATTTCTGTTTTCATTTAACTCCATTAATTGTTCATTCTTCTAATCATGGAATTTGGTTCTGTTTGAGCATCTTGGAGAAAGGAAATCACGTGTTTTACCAACTGAGTGGGAAACAATGCTTGAGTACCATATACGAGCTCATGAGTAGACTTGCCAATAGACCTCCTAGTGGTCATCCTTGTTGCCCATAGAGAAAAAGCTAACTTTGTATCCAAATTCTTTTGGTTTTCATTAATTGTCTTCTTCAGAATCCTTACCAATGTTTTGTTAGAAGATTCTGCCAATCCATTCCCTTGTGGATGATAAACTGTAGAATGAGACAATATCACATTGTAAGTCTGACAAAAATTAATAAATCTGAGTGAACTGAAAACTTGGGCATTATCTGTCACGATCCTTACTGGACATCCAAACCTGCTAAAGATATTTTCCTCTAGAAACTTCATAACAACCAAATCATTTGCCTTCCTGGTGGGGATTGCCTCCACCCACTTTGTAAAGTAGTCTGTAGCAGTAAGTATCCAATTAAATTGCCCACTGGATGATGGATTAATTTCCCCAATGAAATCCAATCCCCATTGTCTAAAAGGTTCTTCAACAAAAACAGGGAGAAGAGGTAATGGAGCTAGCTTTTTCTTTTCTAAAAATAATTGGCATTTCTGACAACTTTTGACTGTTTTATAAACATCAGCAAACACAGATGGCTAATAGAAACCTGATTTGAATATTTTATGAGCAGTTACCTTCCAGCTGTAATGACCTCCGCACAAGAATTCATGATATTCTTTGATCACTTTTGAAATTTCTTCCTCTGTCAGACATAACAACAACACACCAGCAGGGTCCTTCCAATATAATTTTTCTTCAATTATGACATAAGGCCGAGCCTTAAGTTTTAAAGTTCTATATTTAGCTCTATTTATTGAAGGGGGACAAGAAAGAAAGCATAAATAATGGACAATATCCTTATACCAATCTGAGCAGAGAAATTTATACTTAATTTCTGTCTTTGACTGATTATCATCTGTTTCTCCATCAACTTCCTCTACAGGGGCAAACAAATTGATTCCCAATGCTTGGAAATTAGACTCTGTCAATAATTTGGCCAATCCCAATCCTTTAACCAGTTTGGTTGGTTTTACATCCAAGTCATATTCTTGGATTTTAGCGATCCATTTTCCCCTTTTACCTTCCACATCGCTCTGTACTAGTACATCTTTTACATCTGAATTGGGAACGTATGCTAAGATTTGAGAATGAAGGATATAAGTTCTGAAAGCTTTCAGTGCTTTCACCAAAGCGTATACTTGTTTCTCCAATATATTATATTTTAATTCTGCATCTTAGAGAACTTTACTAAAATATGCTACAGGCTGTTCATGCTTTTCTTCATTTCTCTGTAACAACACAGCAGCAATTGTTGAAGGAGATGCAAATGAGAAAATTTGAAATGGCTTCAAATAATCTGGACTAATGAGAACAGGCGCTTCCTTTAAAGCTTCTTTAATCCTTTGGAAGTACTCTCTGGCTTCTTTGTCCCACTTCACTTCATCATCTTTTTTCAACATGTCCATTATCTTCTTGATGATTTCTGCGTAATTGGGAACGAATCTTCTTAGAAAATTAATTTTTCTAAGAAATCTCTGAATATCTTTTTTGCTACAGGGCAGTGGGATAGACTGTATTGCTTCAAATCTTGCTGGATCAATCTTCACACCTTTCTTTGAAACAATATGGCCCAACAGTTTTCCTTCTTCCAGGGCAAACAGAGATTTTTTAGGATTCAACGACAATCCATACTTTCTACACTTCAGGAAAGCTTTCTGCAAATGTTGCAGGTGTTCTTCATCAGAATTTGAAAAAATTGTGACATCATCCAGATAAATAACTACAAAATGATCCCCAACAAATGCAATATCCATCGCTCTTTGGAATGTAGCTCCTGCATTCATTAGGCCAAAAGGCATCCTAGTGTACATGAATGTTCCCCAGGGTGCAGTGAAAGAAGTTTTCTTTTGATCTTCCTTCTCCACAGCAACCTGATTATACCCTGAAAAACCATCCACCATAGATAATCTATAAGCCCCAGTGACTTGTTGTAAGACAAAATCCATTTTCGGCAAAGGATAATTATCCTTCAATGAAGCCCTGTTCAAGTTCCTGAAATTTACACACAGTCTTATCTCTCCATTTTTCTTTCGGACTGGTACAAGATTGGAAACCCAATCTGAATATCTTAGGTGAACAATTATTTTGGCCTGCAGCAATTTCCTCACCTCCTTTTCAATCGGAGCCAACAATAGTGGATTGATTTGTCGGAGTTTCTGTTTATGCGGCTTGAATCCATATTTCAGTGGGATTTTATGTTGTATGATACCCTTATCATACGTTTTCAAATCGTCATAGGACCAAGAAAATACATCTTTGAATTGTCTAAACAGATCTATGTACCTTTCTTTGTAGTCCTTCGGGATTCCTTTGAACGATTTGATCATTTTAGGCTCCTGTTGAGTCCCCAAGTTGCAATCTTCTACCTGTTCGTCTTGGTTTTCTTTCCTTTGATTCACTGCAACGTCATTAGCATCAAACAGTCTTTCAAGAGGCACTAAGCCTCTTGGCAAAGTTTTGTCTTTCAACTGAATGATTTCCTAACCACCAATCTTCTTTTTAAGAGTCTTACCAGCCAATTCATCTTCATCAGTTTCCAAATCAATCTGCTGATCTTCAAAATCTTCAATCATCAACAAAAACTGCTTAATCTGTTCATCATCCTTAAAGACCTGCCAGTGTTTAATATTGTCAGGAATTGAAGGTCTATGTCTCATCTCAATTTCATACCTTAGTCTCGGACTGATCGGAGGCTTGAATATACTTGCTGAAACCGCCAAAGAATCAGCCATTCTATTTTCTTCCCTTGGAACAAACTGTAAGTTGAAGGCTTCAAAGTAATTTTCGATCAAATCCCAGACCTCATTCCGATATGCTCTTAACCTGGGATGTTTATTTTGACATAAATTTTTGATCTGTCTTATAATTAACTCAGAATCCCCAAACATAGACATAGAATAAATTCCCATTTGCTTAGCTGTCTGCAAACTAATGATTAATGCTTCATATTCTGCAACATTATTAGTGGACTCAAACTCCAATTTGAAAGAAAAAGGCACAAGGTTGCCTTCAGGAGAAACAAAAATGAAACCAGCTCCAGTACCTTCTTTGGAAAACGCACCATCGAAATAACACTTCCATAGCTTGTTCGAATGCAGCTCCCTATGTACAATTGCTGAAGGAGGATGCCCTTGCGATTCTTCAACAAATTCTGCATCTTCATGCAGCATGAAGCAAGAGAGGTCATCCTTCTCTTGGCCATACATTGGTGAATTACCTGCATCTTTCTTGGTAGTAGTTTTTTGAAATCTAGTCTCTCTATACAACCTCCTCTCTTCACCATTGAAAACGGGAATGATAGCATATGTAAAATCTAGCTTCAAAACTCCTCCAAGCTTTGCCCCCCATGATCTAGATAATAACATACCAAACCTGGTAGGAATATCTGCCACTACAACATCCATCATAATGCTTTTGGTTGGGATTTGAGCCAATGTAACAACCATATCCTTAATCAGACCCACACACTTTACCCTTTTTGAGTCAAAAGAGTAAAGATCTCAATATGGCTTGGTGATTTGCAAATTCAACTCTTTCATCACACACAATGGCATCAGATTGTGGGATGCACCAGAATCTAGCATGCAGTTATGTAGAACAAAATCATGTAACAGAAGTGATATATAAAAAGGAGGGACAGATGAATCTACCTCTTCAACATGAGGTCCAAATGTGACCACTGGTTTCTTTTCCTGCAGATTTACTATATCACCTACCTCATCAGACTGAGATAAATTGATAAACTCGGCAATCTCTTTCTTATAGCCAGGTGTTTTCATTAACTCAAGAAGAGGTACTTGAATCTTCACTTTCTCCAACTCTTTCGACAAACTGAAAGTTTTATTTGATTTTGTCAACTTTTCAGGTTCTTCTTGATCTTTCTTGGAATTTGAGTTTTGATTAGAAACAGTAACCACTTTCTCCAAAATATTAGAATCTCTAACTTTTGTTTGAGAAGCTTCTGCTTGCTGCTTTTCCTTCTCTTTTTCTTCGTTCATGGGCTTTTTCCCCTTATCTATTTTCTTAGTTTGATCTTTCTGGAATGGAGTCGCCATTGGAGCAGGTGCTGCTTCTGATTCTTTTTCTTCATTGTCTTGAGTCCTTAGTCTCTTCTTTGACCTCAAATCATACTTTTTATGCAACTCAGATTGCATGAAGTCTGTGAACTGTCTGCAGTAATCATCCATCTCTTCTTGATCAAATGAAAGATCATTTTCTTCCACTTCTTCTTCTTCAGCTTCTTCTTCTGTTTCATCGTCTTCCATATACACAACAGAAATTCGAGCATCATCCTCTCTCTCATCATCATCATCTGCTGAACGGGACGGGGCTGCCTCTATGTACAAAGGTGCTTGCACCTGATCTTGATCTTTTTTTTCTCTTTGTAGAATCTGCAGGGGCTGTTTTTTAAATTGGGGATTAAAAACCCCTCTATTCTATCTTGCAGGCTTACTATCTATTTCCAACTTTACCAATTTATTTGACAGATTTTTTATGACCTTAGTCATGTCGTCAATTCTATGATCTTGAGCTGAGGCTTCTTCTTTAGCCTTTCCTTTATCTGAAACTTTACCAGCAGCGGACATATTAGCCTCAATTTCCAGAGCATCAGTTTGAATCTGCTCCAACGTAGGGGACCTTCTTTCCCTCAATGTGAAACTTAATTCTGGTTCAAATGCACCAACAAAAATGACCCTAGCTCAAATAGGAGGAGGCTTCATCTCTGCAGGAAAACTATTATACAATTTGTTAAATCTCTTCACAAAATCACTCATATTTTCATCAGATTTCTTCTTGATTGCATTAAATTCTGTCAAAGAATAGCCGTGGTCCCTCTTTTCGCCCCACCTTTCAATGAAACATCTTTCTAGGGCATCACAATCGTTAATGGAACCATTAGGTAATCCTTTGAACCATTTCCTTGCCTCTCCACTTAGAGACTGAACAAAGAGTCTCATAACAACATCTAAATGTTCAACATTTAAATTCTCTGCAAATGTGCAAAACAGGGGCAAGTGTTGTTCTGCGGTTATTTCATCTTCACCAGTAAATCTAGGGAGCAACTTGAGGTACTCCTGAGGCATATCATGCAATGGTTGGGCTAGATTTAATGGTGCATATCTATTCATCAAGAAAGCAGGGGCTGCAGGGACTGCCATATTTACACCTGGGTTAACTGCTCCTTGAGCGGGGGTAAAATGAATACCAGTTGTAGGTAGGGATGAATGAGGTGAAACAACTGATATAAGAGTTGGAGAATGAACGATTGTAGAAGAGCTGGCAGCTATATGGGGCTGAGTTTCTATAAAAGGAAAAGACACAAACTCCAAAGATTGCTCTTCTAATGTGGGTTCTTGAAAACTAACGGGTGATGGTGATGATTCTTCTTCCGAGAAAATGAGTTTCTTGGAAGCTTTCTTGGATGAGAAAATGTGTGAACTGCTGCCTGGTGCGAGCAGTGTAGTTTCAGGTGTATCTAATATTTTTGGTTTCTGGCCCTTCTTTGAAACAAGCTTCTCAGGATCAGAAAAAACAGGAACTTTTTGCTGAGAGGTATCTGACCTCGTGTGAGGTTTCTTGGGAGCCAGAGCTATTTTCAAACAAACACAGCGTACTATTTCCTCCTCTCTGAACAACCAGAGGAAATGTAAAACAAAACCCAGGGAAAATCTTCGAATCTTCGATCCCCGGCAACGGCGCCAATTAATGTTGTTCCTTGAGAAACAATTCCTTGCTGTGTAAAGGAATCCGTGCTCAAGACATTAAATATTATGTCACAAACAAGTGTATATCTGTCTCTGTTTATTAAACCTTCAAATATTAATAATATAATCTCCAAATATCAAACCCCTACAAGTTCTGCAATGCCATGTTCTCTTTACGCTGAAGTGAATGAATGGAAGAAAAAGAAAGAAAAGGATTTCAATTTGATATGCTGCTTAAAACATAATCTACCATTATAAAACCTTGAAGAAGTGAGAAAAAATAAAGTTAAAATAGAGGAGCGCCCATTAAGGATGTTTAACTCTTAGATACACAGATATCAAGAGACCTGCAGCTCAAATCACTCTATTTTATTCATAGATATGGAAACGAAATGAAAACTGGAAAACTATTCAACATAGATAGAATGAAAGAAACTTGCAAAACTTTTCATTGATTCAATATTTTTCAGTACAAAATTAGGCTTCAAGGTCCAAAACTCGGAACCTTTCTCTTTCTTCAAATTGTCTTTAAATACATTATGACAAAACAGTTTCCAGTAATGAAACTGATCCTAACTACTCTAACCAACTTCAACTGCTTAAACTATTAACTGTCATGGAGGTACATGCCTCGAAAAAGTCTTATTACATTTACATAATCCTGAGAAATGACATAATGAGGATTTTTAAAACTTCTAATCTAAAGGAACAACTAGTCCTGAAGCTATTGCTGAATCATCGGCTGCTTTTGATTTAGCCATTGGGATTTCTTTTACTGTATCCACAGAAAAAGTTTTGCATTTTTTCCAAAGTTCACCTTGAATTGTAGAAGCATTATTGTAACTAAGGTATTCCAATATAAATGCAACAGCCTGACTGTGAGTAAGTATTTCTGTGAACAGTGTTTTAACCATCCATAGCAAGTTGAAATGCCTCTACAAAAAGTTAAACACTGTTTCTCCCCTTAAAACTTGAGTTTTTTCATGCCTGCTATCTGCCCTGCTTTTTGCCAGTGTTAGTGCATCTTCATAAAAATTCCACGTCAAAATATTTCCCTTTTCTGTCTAGCATGATGGTAAACCTGTCCTGATCAATTTATCAAATGTTATGTCAAACTTCTTTACCACCTCCTTTATTCCCAGTAACCTTTTCTCTGCTACTTGTCGAAGGTTATTCTTAATTATCATCTTATTGACTTCTTCAGCGTAAAAATATCTGTCTTGCATTTCCATATCTTCTAACTCCTCATCTGATTTGGAATTGATAAAATCTATAAACTTATTAGCCCAATTTTCTCTTTTCATGACCATTTGCTTTTTAGACAATATCTCTTCTTCATGCTCTGAAATGAGGCGTTTTTCCTTAGCAATTATATTTAAGGAATCCCAATTGGATTTCATTTCAGAAATTATTTCGCCCCTGATGATATCTCTAGCTCTTAAAAGTGAGATATTACCTTTCAAATTTTCCTTAAGATCTTTAATTTCGTCCTCAGCCTTTTGTAACTTCTGCTTGTTCTCATTCGCTTTATCCTCCCATGTTCGCATGATCTTGGTAGCTATTTCCAACTCTGATTGAACCTGCTTACGATCTTGTTCTGCTAACTTTAATTCGGTGCTGAGCTGAACAACCTGTGCTTGAGGGTCAGAATTAGCATCACCTGTAGGGGAAATAAAAGTGCAAGTGTGGTTTTCAATATGATTCTGCAGAGATATAGCAGTCTGCTTCACTTTGGACAACTCTTCATCTTTTTGTAACAATTGCAGACGTAACTCTTCCTTTTCTTTTTCCACCTCAGCTACTTCTGTGGCCATTGAGTACTCTGTAGCTGGTAATTTTAGCTTTTTCCTTAATGAAGATATCTCCATTTCTACACTTTTCATGAGTTTTTGAATTGCAGCTTTATCATTTGGATCCACACCAATTTTCATAATGATCTTCTTCAACTCTTCATTTTGAGTTGTTAATGCCCTTGAATTAGCTTTCTCCATTTTGCATTGTTTGATGACCTTTGCAAGCATGTTTTAAGTCTTCACTGCTGTGGCATTAGTCTTGCTCAAATCATTTACAATCAACTGCCTGGTCTGCATATGAAGATTCATTTTGTCCCTCAATGGGATATTTTTAACATCCATGATTATGTTTACCTCATTAAAGCTGCTCGAAGACCCAAGGGACATTCCCTTTGGATGTGACAGAGCCATTCTGAATTGATCGTTTTCAATATCCATTACAGTCAATAATCTGGTCTGATCAGCAGCTGTGTGATGTTCTGCTTGTTCTTCTACATTGGCTTTTATTCTCTGATTTCTCTCTTCAATTTGCGTGAACACTTGCTTGATTGTCGACATCCTTTCTGAGTAAATTTCATGTCTTCTAGGAGAAGAGGGAACACTTGATTCTTCATTGATATGAAGGGTAAAACTAGGCGAATTGGGAGAATGATTTTCTGCTAGTTTGGTTCTCTTTTCTTCTCTGGGTTCCTCATTATCTATTTCAATAACATCTTCTCTACTTCTTTTGCTTTCCCTTTCCATAATGGCAGGTCTTTGAATGCTGGTTTTTGAGGCACTTGTTTCACCTCGATTTGCCATCTTCTCTATATCAGGCTTGCTTATATGGGAGAATGCAGCATACCGTTCTCAACCCTTTTCTGAGAAATTATTCCATGCGGATCATAAGGTCATTTTTCTCCCAACAACAACTGTGTCCCTTCCAACATTTTTGAGACTTCATCAAAAGCTTGTCTCGTGTTGACCACAAAAGGTCCCACACTCATAGGAAATTTGTACATCAAACCTTTCTTCATGGGAAGAAAGTGGACTTGGTCTACATTAAGACTTTGCCTTATGAATTCCAGGGCGAAAAGTTGCATGGGTACAAAAGTTGGGAGCCTATAGGGCTCAATGCTAACTCCATACAACCTTATCTCTGAGTATTCTTCGAATACAAACCAATCTCCAAATCTGCAATTGGGTCCTATCTGTAGGAACTCCTGGGCTTTTGGTAGAAAGCATGGAGGAAGAGTTCCATTCAAAATTTTATAAGAAATAGACATGAAATGATTAGCAAATTCAAAAAGCCCTGCTTCATTCTCTTCTTTTCTAATCATGTCAGTCCAGAATAAAACTGATTGCTTATTTTTATTACTATCAACTATATTTACACCCAAACTCATGAACTCTTCAACATTTTGATACAAAAATAAGTAAACAAACAATGATGGAAATCTGAAGAAACCTGTTAGAGGAAAAGCTATCAATTGGGAATTTACTATTTCCTGCCAAAAAGACGGAATCTCAAGGACCACCCCTGGTTTCATCATCAGTGCAAACATCCCCAAGACTGATTTATCAATTTTGTGGTCATCGTCTTTCCCCAAAATCTCCATGATGCAGCTAAGAAATGGCCTATACTGAACATTGAACGCCTCCAAACTGAACTCTTCTCCTTCAAATTGAGTTTTTTCTGGATTTGATTTAAAAAATTACATACAACGACTGAACTCTTCGTTTGAAAGGTCTTCAAAATACTGAACCAATCAATCTTCGGAGAATTGTAACGGAGAGTTATCTTCTGGAAAGCACAATTCTTGGTGAATTAATTGTGTTGATACCTGCAGGACATTTTCTCCCTGAGAATTTATGACGAAAAATTTACCAGGGTACATTGATGAGACTAACCATGAGATGAACTCGGGGAAGAAGTGAGTTTTCGGAACACAGGCGAACAACACACCAGAACTTTTCATAGCAGATAATACAAGGGATTTATCAGTGTTTAGGGTTACTTGGTAATGCAATAAGGGATGATTGACGGACGACGCGGTATCCTGGACGCCCTTTTCACTATCCAGGAGGGGAATGAGGTTTGATGAACCAGACAAGGATATTCGTTTTGCCATGACTAACAGAAACTGAAAACAATTTGCGGGGTAATGGAAAATGCGAAGGTGGCAAGAACATGGTTCAAAAGGGAAAAAACAGTCACACATGGACAAAACGGGACTAAAGAACTCTTTAATAAGCTACGGGAATCTGTAATAAATGTCGACATGATGTGGACAAACCGTTGAGAGTGGATGACAGCTGTTTTCCACTTCGCCTGATGACGTCACTGCTGGGGGTCCTGGAGTACGACGGAAAAATTCAACCTATACCCCCCGTAATGAATCCAAGCCGTTGATCATGGCTCATCCAAGATTTGACTAGTCAACTATGGGGGGTCAGGATTTGATAAACAACGAGCTACTTCTCCCCCCGCAATAACTTATCTGAAGGCACTTTTCTGTGATCACCGCTTCCGCTCGGGAAGTTGCTCGGAGCTTAAGCTTAAATCAAAACATATATTTCAATAAATTTAATATTCATCGAGCTTTGAAATGCTTCCTTTATAATATAGTATAAAAACTTTATACTATAACATATGATTTTTTTATTTTCTAATTTTTTTTTTTGTATTTTGGATATTCAAAATAAAAATTGAAAAGGATATGCAGATATGATATACAACATGATGAAGGATGCCAAGGAGAAGCTGGAGCCGACCGCAGAGGTTGGGATATTTTTAGGGTACACTGATACACCCCACAAATATCGTGTGTATTTTCCAAACAGTCGAAAGACTGTTGTGTGATAGGATATCAAATTTCATGAGGAGAAAGCCATGAAGTGTTCGCTTGAGAGGGAGCCACACTTGCATGCAGATGAGGAGCTATTAGTTCCTAAGGATGAGCCTCAAGATGTGGATCAGCCACAAGATGAGGCTCATGGAGTGGAAGAAACCACTCATGTAGCACCAACCATCAGAGGGCGGAAGTGCACTACAGAAGCTGAGCCACTGAATCTTGATGCAGAGAAGATTGTAGGAGCATCTACACCACAGCGCAGATAGAGACAGTCACCTGACCGATATACTTGATACATGGCTCTGATGAGAAAGTGTATTGTGATAGAACCATCCTCTTTTGAGGAAGCTGTGGAGGACCCTTCATGGGTAGATTCCATGGTGGAAGAGTATGATTTGATTGTTAGAAATAGTGCATGGGAGATTGTCCCAAGGCCGGAAGGGAAATCAGTGGTAGGTTTGAGATGGATCTACAAAGTAAAGCAAGCTGCTGACGGGAGCGTCGAGAAGTACAAGGCAAGATTTGTTGCTTGGGGCTTCTCATAGATTGAGGGGATCGACTATGAGGAAACCTTTGCACCTGTCACAAGGTATTCTTCCATACAGAACATCCTATCTCTCTCAGCGCAGATGGGATGGAACATTCATCAGATGGATGTGAAGACTGCATTCCTCAATGGAGTTATTGAGTAGGAGGTGTACATAGAGCAACCCGAAGGCTTTGAGATCTTCATCAGTGAGTCACATATGTGCAGGCTCAAGAGAGCGCTGTATGGGTTGAAACAAGCACCTCGTGCTTGGTACACACGGATAGACAGTAATTTCACCGGTCTTGGATTCACCAAGAGTGAGGCGGATCCGAACCTATACCAAATTGTGGTGGAGGGTAAGTTGCTGATCATTGTACTTTATGTAGATGATTTGATCTGACGGGTGATGAATATTTGATACTCTCATGCAAGGCTGATCTTGCAAAAGAGTTTGAGATGAAGGACTTGGGCCTCCTTCATTATTTACTGGGATTGGAAATTTGCAGCACAGTGATGGATTGTTTGTGTCTCAAGGCAAGTATGCCCACGAGATACTGGACAAGTTCAACATGCATGGCTACAAGCCTATCGACACTTCTCTTCCTGGTTTTTGGAGGAAAGAGGATGCTACATCATCAGAGGTAGTGGATGCCACTATTTATCGACAGTTGGTGGAGTCGCTTATGTATCTAGTCAATACACGACCTGACATATGATATGCTATTAACCAGCTTTCACAAGCTATGGTTAAGCCTCCCAAGCTCTTTTGGAAGGCAAGGAAGCATGTATTGAGATATCTTAGAGGCACATCAGGATATGGATCTTGGTACAAACAGGAGAATGAGTTGAGGCTGCATGGCTTCACGGACCGGTATCATCATATCAGAGATTGTGTGCAGCAGAAGATCATTTTACTTTATTACATTCCTATGGAGGATCAGGATGCTAATATCTTGATGAAGGCACTCACCAGGAGAAAATTCGAATACCATAGAGGTAGGATCAGGGTGGTAGATAATCCCTATCTTGTTGAGAGGGAGTGTTGAGATTGCAACAAGATGACGAGCTTAGTGAAAAGAGTCACCTTCACTAAGTGGGCCCGTAGCCTATTTTTGGCGCAAGTCTATTTTTAGACTATGTCTATTTTTAGACATGTCGATCATATTCTATGAGTTGCAGGATGCTATTTGTGGATGGTTGGTCAAGTTGGGAAAAAATATGGACTTCTATTTTTAAACATACTTGGCAGAATCTATTTTTAGATTGCCAGTCTAAAAATAGATATGTCGAATATTATTAGCTCTTAATAATATTTGGACTATAAACATTATCTTATTCTCTTGGAGCACTTCAGTTAAGTTCATAGATGTGGCACATGAGCTAACAGAAGGAATTACGCTATTCCCGAGGGTTAAGTGGAGCTATTGCATGGAGACTTTAGTTAGAACTCATGTGACAGAGTTTGGTGGAGTTATTGAGGTATTTGGTGGAGTTGTGTTTAGTTTAACTCAGTTAGACACAGTTGAGCTACTTGTATCTAGTATAACTGATTGATACACTAGTGAGAGTGGTGTGAATTAATTAATAATCAATTCAATAATTATTAACTCATTAATCATCTAAAGAATACATCATTTAACTACAGTGCATGGACAATTTCAGTGGAGACCAGTGGAGAGGTAGGTGAAAGAGCAGGTTGACTATCAGTTGTGACCATAGTGTTCCATGATTTGAAACACCCAGTGATTGGAGATGCCAATGAGGATTGTGTGAGCAATGCTGGACCAATTCGAGTTCATTCAGAGCCAATATTCAGCAGGGATTTCACAGTAGAGGCAGGCTAGCATGTGGCAAAGATCGGTGCATGGATTTGCTAGATTGGGCCTAATTAGTGTGTAGCGATTGTATTGTACTGAGAGCTTGACATGATCAGATTTGTATGAGGATTGTTACATGATCTCTATGACATATATTACATACATATAGTTGGGGTTTTTAGCTTCAAGCTTTCCTGTTAAAAAACTTTGTTCATATGTGTGAATTTTTATGGTTTCAATGTGTGCATGCAATTGATTTAATTTCTGCATATGATGATCAATGGTGGAATAGATTCTGTATTGTGAGTGAATTCAAATAGCGTGTGATCAGGAGAATATTAGATGTATAACGCATTAGTTATATAATTTCTACACCATCTTCCACTTGTACTCCACTATTCCCATCCACCAAACTTGCACTCGGCCTTCGGGCTCCACCCGCGCCATTGATCTCACTCCTTGAGATCTAATGGCGGAGATTCAATATCACCCGTAATTTTATGCCGGGATTTAATGGCCCATTTTGATGTGGAATATGTGATATTGGCCTGAAGACGTGTCAGCCGTTTTATGGTATCGCGTCCATTTGTGCCTTTACCACTTACCACCGAAATCGCATGCAAAAATCGTTGGTTTTCCCACAAAACTGTCCAACCTCCAATTCGCGCCAAATATTATAAATTCTTCCCTTTCTTCTGATTTTTCTTGTGGAACCCTCTTCTATACATTTTTCTCCTCTGATGCAATCGCTCCATCACCTCTCCGAGCCTTTGAGAGTAGTTTTAACCATAGCCTGTAGGTTTTCAACTAAAAATTTTGTTTTGTGTTGCAAGTTTAATGGTGGCCAGACCTAAAAATACATCCCATAACTAATATCAGTGGCACAGTCTCAAGATGACGATCCTAGAGGCCAGACAAGCAGGAAAAAGGATACAGGATTTGATTATGGGCATTGGATCATGATTCATGACCATTGATTCAATCACAGAAACCCTCCAGCGCAACAAAGGAACCCTTGCACAAGAAGAAAAATAAGACTAACGAGATATGGAACATCAACAAATAAATGAAGAGATTAAAGGATAAAGGCAAAGAATTAAGGAATAGATTAGTGGTTAAATCAGAAACAGAGAAAGGCATTAAAGTGGATTAATTAAAGGCAACTCAAGGCTAAAGGGCCTAAATAACAGTTTTATGATTAAATCAAGAAGACTTAGGTTAGAATAGCCTCAAATAGATCAAACAAAGGCAGTCATTCATCTAAAATATCCAAACTGCCACCTATGGCCTACTTTCTTTTATAAAGAGAATTGGCAGTTATTACACAGTCATAAGATATTTTTGATCTTTCAAGGCAGTTATTATGAAAGATAAATATAGGCCTCAAAGTCAAACTTTTCACCTATCTTTCCTTAGAAATTAAGATAGGGTTATTAAAACAGAGAAGTAGCTGTAGTTGTTCCTACCTTATGCCTTGCATGGTTTTCAAGGTTAGGAATGCATTTACTCTGTAGTTAATGACTCTCAAACCCTAGATCAGCTCCACCTCCTCATTTGGAGCATAAATACTGCATTTGAACTCATTGTTTTGTTGGAATTTGATGACTCTTTGAAGTAATACATAGTCCTATTGAAGTTAAGAAGAAATTGATGTTTTGGAACTGGTGGATGTCTTGACCTGTTTTTTGATGGAGAAGGCTAGATCATTGGATCCCTGAGCTTGGTTGTTGGTGAAGTACTTTAATTCTGTTATTGTTATTTATTCTTTCATTATGTTTCATTATTCTCTATTGTAGTAGAGAAAAAGGTTTAGGCTAAGCAATGTCTTTTGAAAGCACCTTAGTCCTGTTTTTTCTTCATTGCCTTAATGTTTTCCTTTGCTAGGATATTTTAGAGAATTCTTAATTTCTCTCTGGAACCCCTATGCTTGTTTATTTATTAAATATTTCAATACAGTTGCTTTCAAGAATGATTTACGGTTTTCCCTGCTTACTTGATGCCACTTAAAAACTGTTTCTGAAGTCTCCCTTCAAAGTACCATTGTTTAAAGTTTGCCAAAGAGGTTTTTTTATGATCACACCATTTGTTTTTTCTTAAATAATTGTTTTGGAGGTCTTTATAGTTGTAATCTACGATGTCTAGGAGTTCTCTCTTCTATGAATGCAGTTATGTGTGAATATTGAATGTTTTCTTATCCTTGAAGGTGAAATCACTAGAAGTTAAATGAGTTTCTCACCTTCTATATTTCATTGTAGAAGTTTGTCTTGAAATTATTATTTGTTGAAGTGTGGTTTGTAGAATTTATGGTTAGCCCTATCTATTGAATACCTCTTTATGTTCAAATAATGTTTTAAGTCCCTTTGTTGAGAAGTACATATAATTAAGGATTCTTAATTGCCCTTAGTTATACTTTTCATTCTAAACCATTGATGTCCATTTCATTTCACCTGAAAGACCTTAAAGATCCACTGGCCAAGTTAGATTTTCCCTTTGATACCCCTGATCCATCTATGAACTTGTTACAACTCCTATTTGACTCCATTGCCCAATGACTAGGAGATTTTCTCATTCTACCTATGCTGCCTAGATCATCATGTCCAACCAAACAATCAAACAAACTCATGCTTAATAACTAGCCTAAAATCAACCCTTTACTAGCAAACAAGTCCAATATTTGCAAACAATTGAGAGATCCCTCTCTGAAACTAGGAAGGCTAGGTCCTAGAGCTCTAAAGACTGGTTTTGATGTTTCCTTGTCACTTGGTATACCAATCTGCCACATCACAGGACTACAACATAATTTTGATCACAATGGGACCTATCAGTACATAGTTGTCGAATAAATCTTAAGACTCTTTAGACCCTCATTTTGACTTAGAAAATCTAGTGAATCTGCCACCTCATCACCACTACAACATCATGGCGATCACAGTGGGACTTTTGAGTACATAGTTGCGTGAATAACTCATAAGAATATTTAGACCCTTAGTTTGACTTAGAAAATCCAGTGAATTTTCCACCTCATCTCCACTACAACATAATGGCGATCACGGTGGGACCTCTGAGTACATAGTAGCCTAGCAAGCCCTTATAGACTCGTTTGTCCTTAAAATACCTCAGAAAATCAGTAGATAAGCCATAGAGTAGACTCTGTTTGGTTCACCATCTTAGCTAAATGATGAATCAAGTATAGGACACTCTTACAAACCATAGAACCATATAAAAACTCAGAAAACCCAAAACATTTCAAATTGGTATTTGAAATACTTATTGGTGGTGGACCATAACATATTTTACCTTCAAAAGAGCTAAAAATTTCCACCTGGCGACTCCATTAGCCCTAGTAGGCCTATTACTTCACTAGTACTCCATATTTCCTTAGGATTGTATCAAAACAGTTCCAAGAAGGTTTAGAAGCATCATCCTATATTCTAGAAAGAAAATAAACACTAAGAGAGTTTAAACTTTTCAAAACAGTCCTTATTCTTTCAACCTCTCTTAAAAATTTTGAAATTGAAATCTGGCTTCACATAAGATCAATACCAGATCTCATCCAGATCCTAATCCTCCTACAATAGTTGATGACCCAGAAAATATTTTGTGGCAAACTTATAGATCTGGAAATTTAACTACTGTTAGGACTATCCAAAGAACAAGATCTATCCCTAAAATCCTTACAATCTTGAAAGATCCTCAATTTGACTTACCTCATACAAAGAACTTATTTAAAACCAAGTCATATAGTGATATTGACCAAGATGATCTTGAGCCCACAGATTTATAGCAGAGCTCCAGTAGAGAAGCCTCACCTTCTACTCCACCTGATTCTCAGTTTCTCCATCACTTCAGCTCCTTTCATAACAAATCTCCTCGAAATCAGTTGGCTGGCCCAAGTGTTTCCTCCACTGCCATTCACACATCCACTATTCAAAACACTCCATTTCAGCCCACATTTCCTCTTGTAAACCCACCTCTTGTAAATCCCCTATTATTTCCTACCATGGCTACATGGTATGCCTCATTAGTGTTACCACAACCTCTGGTTCCTTTACCAAATGATTATCAATCTAGAATTCCCCATTTCACTAGAACTGAATCTACTACTATTCAACAACATGTAGATAAAATGGATGATGCTTTTGGTTACATGGAAATAGAAGAAGATACCATTAAGATGAGAATCTTTGCACAAAGTTTAGGAGGAGAAGCCAAGAAATGGTTTAAACGCTTAAATCGTAATAGCATAATAGATCTCCCTTCTTTATATCAAACATTCATAAATAAATGGGAAATTAAAAAGAACCCTCTCCAAATCCTTTCTGAATATAACAACCTTAAGAGAATCACTGATGAAAGTGTCCATGATCATTGCACTAGATTCAATAGTGTTTACAATGCACTTCCCCCAAACATGAAACCTCCACTAGGCTTGGCCTTAGCTATATTTCTTGAAGGCTTTGATCCAGACATGGCCTACCAGCTAAGAGAAAGAGACCCCTTAACCCTAGAAGATATGCAAAGAGGAGCCATAAGTGTAAAAGAAAATCTGATTGAGAAAAGAGATAGGTTGAAATCAGATAAAAGAGTTACATAAAAAGATGAAACATTGGCATCAACCTCATCATCTGATGCCAAAATTGACAACTTAGTGAGGGTAATGGAAAGAATGCTTCAGAAAATAAATTTAAATGACAACATTCCTCCAAGAGAAAATCAAACCAACCCCCAAAACAGAAATATAAATCCTAATTTCAGAAGAGAACCTATGCAAGATAGACAAAGAGATAATGATCAGTAAATTAGTCCTCCCTTTTAGCAAAACTATGTAGATCAAGAGGAAGAAAGGGAAACTGAAATGTTGGAAGAAAATCATGTAAATTTAATAGGATCTGATAGTGAGAATGATGGTTTTCTCACTGAAGAAGAACAAGGATTCTTCTCCTCAGAACAAACTAACACAACTTATGATAATTCTGAAGATTATAGTTTGGGGTTTGAGAATGCAATAATGGAGGTCCACAAAAAGTATGATCTTAGAAGCAAAGGGAACCCAGAAATTTCCAATGACAAAAACACTCATACTGCTATTAGAAAAACTTCAGAAAATCAGCTGAAAAGGACAACAAGTAACACCAATACTATGGCCAAGAAAACTGATCTAAATAAAGATAAAAGCATCCAACAAAGTGTTGAACAAAGCTACCCTAGTACCTTTTCTAGTGGCCCTAAAAAATTTGTCCTAAATAGCAGTCCAAATGAAACTTAGCAAATCATAACTGTTGAAAGAGCTATGCTTGACAAAACATATGTAAATATCTCAAAATCATTAGTCCCTTTCATCCTTGAGGGTGAAATTTCCAAGATCAAAATTAGCATACCTCTAGCTGAACTAGTAACCTAGGATGTATATAAAAACCAAGTTTTGAAAGATTTGAATATAGGAAGTGATACTGATACTTTAAACTTGACCGATGACAAACCAGAATTGTTGTTTGGTCCTGAAGTTGAAGGAAAATACCAAGAAGGGTTTGTCACTCCCTTCTATGTTAGCTTGAACATACATAATAAGATCTTGCATAATGCCATGCTAGACTTAGGTGCTTCTCATAACCTTATGCCCAAAGTAGTAACGGAAAGCCTAGGCCTAGAAATTACTAAACCATATAAGGACTTGTATTCCTTTGATTCGAGCAAGGTCAAATGCTTGGACCTAATCAAATTTTTATGTGTCAACTTGGCACAAATTCCTACTAAAGGTCTAGTTATGGAAATAGTAGTAGCTGACATTCCCCCAAAGTATGGCATGCTTCTATTTATATCATGGGGAGCCAAACTTCAGGGGAGCCTTCAAATGGACATGTCCTATGCCACCATCCTAGTGTTTAACCAAAATAGAATATTATACAGGGAATCCCATATGAAATACATGGTGAGCAAAATAGATAGGCCAAAAAATACTCCTGTTTACTATATCCATTCATATTTGGATTCCTTTATGTTGTATAATGAAGATGAAATCAGCCAACAAGAAAAGGAAAACAAGAAAGAATTCAGTCCACCAGAACAATCAAATATACTTTCAACTCAAGCACATGACAACTCAAACTTTAGCAGCCTTAAACAACAAAAAGGAAATGAGTATGAAATAGAAACATTGTGGGAAATGAGCTTTAATAGCTCTTGCAGCTAGTTGAGTTCTGGAGTAGGTGTATGGATACACAATATAAATAAAGGTCATTCTTATAAACTGGATTTTCCATGCACCAATAACATTGCAGAGTATGAAGCCCTCCTCCTTGGCCTACATTTACTGAAAAACTTAGGATCCAAGAAAATATCAGTCCAAGGAGATTCAGAACTGATTATTAGGCAAATAAAGAGGGAGTATTCAGCCAAAAAACCAAGACTAAGGGAATATAGGAATGCTTCCCTTGAGCTTTTAAAAACCTTTGCAAAATATTAGCTCACCTTCATTCCTAGAGCTCAAAACCACCTTGCAAATGAACTTGCTTTTGCTGCCAGTAATTTCCAAATACCCTAGATAAATGAACAATTCAATGTCAAACTGAAAAACAGACTTGCAGTTCTTAACAATGAATATTATTGGCAAGTGTTTGAGAATGACAAACACATTGATAATTTATTACAATCAAGAAATGATTTTGCTAAACCAACACCTAGCACAAACCATGAAAAAGACTTTTCTGATGAAGAAAAAATCCTTGCAACAGAGTTGTCCTCTTCTGCTGATGTAAATCAATTTGAGCATCTTTTTAAGGCAGAATTATTTGATAAACCATACCAAAAGGACCTTGAGGTTTTAAAATGCAAAGGTGATATTATACCAAGGGGCCTTTCACCATTAGAGAAACTCCTTGATTTCAATGATGTAGCCAAAGAACCAAAGATAGAGCCCACATAAACTAATGTTGAAGAACATAACATAGGCAACATAAATGAACCCAAAATGATCAAGTTATCTAGCACTCTCCCTATTCATATCAAACAAGAATATATTGAAATTTTCAAGGAGTGCAGAGATTTTTTTGCATGGGGTTACAAAGACCTAAAATCATATGATACTAGCATTATTCAACATAAAATTCCTCTTAAGGAAAATCAGAAACCTTTCAAGAAAAAACTAAGAAGGATAAACCCTGTTTTATTACCTTTAATTGAGAAACAGATCAAGAATATGTATGATGTTGGAATTATACTTCCCCTTAGATACTCACAGTGGGTTTCCAATCTTGTGTCTATTAGGAAGAAGACTGGGGAAATCAGGCTTTGCATTGACTTTAGAAATATAAATAGAGCCTCCCTGAAAGATAATTATCCCTTGCCTAAAATGGATCACATACTCCAAAGATTTTTTGGGTCTAAAAGAATATCATTTTCGGATGGGTTCTCAGGCTACAATCAAGTATTAGTACTCCTAAGTGATCAACATAAAACTTCCTTTACTACACCTTGGGGTACATTCATGTATGTTAGAATACCATTTGGTTTGATGAATGCAGGGGCCACCTTCGAAAGGGCCATGGACATAGCCTTCTCAGAAGACATATGCTATTTTATAACCATATACCTTGATGACATTACTGTTTTCTCCAAAACTGATGAAGAACACTTGATTCATTTGAGAAAATTTTCTGAGAAATGTAGAAAATATGGCTTATCTTTGAATCCCAAAAAGACACTCTTTGGTCTCCAAGAAGGAAAGCTTCTTGGTCACATAATTTCTGAAGAAGGAATCAAAGTAGACCCTAAAAGTATTGATGGCATATTGAAGATCAACCATCCTAGAAACCTCAAAGAATTACAATATTTTATTGGGAAGATTAATTTTTTGAGGAGGTTCATCCCCAACCTTGATGAGATATTAAGGGACATCAAAAACATGCTTAAAAAATGGATAGGTGTTAAATGGACAATACAGACTAAGAATTCATTTGAACTAGTGAAACAAGTTCTCACTCAAACACCAGTTCTCATCAGTCGTGATTTCACCAAGGATTTCTACATCTTTTCTTTTACATCTGAACACACAATAGCTACAGTACTATTGAAAAATAATACCATGGGGAAAGAACAACCAATATCCTTTTTTTAGTAGGGCCTTAAGAGATACTCCACTCAAATATAACATCATGGAGAAACAAGCCTTAGACTTGGTAAAAGCATTGAAAGACTTCCGAGTCTACATTTTACATTCTCATATCATTGCTTTTGTCCCACATATAGTTGTCAATGACATTCTAAGTCAAGATCCTGATGGTAAAATAGGAAAATGGAGTGCTATTATTTTAGAATATGACTTAGAAATAAGGCCTACCTAACTAATCAAAGGGCAGGGATTAGCAAAACTCATGGCTGAGTCAAACTTCCAAGCCTTAGATATAAATATGGTGGATGTTTTGTAAGAAACAGAAGAATTCACAGCTCCATACATTGAAGAAACATTTTTTAATTCACCTTGTTATGCTGATATCATATATGTGATTTTCTATCTCAATACCCCTCCTTCTCTATCAAAAAATAAAGTTATATTTTTAAAATAGAAGGCTTTAAATTATTGCATCTTAGATGGGGTTCTATATTGGAAAAATACTGTTGGAATATTGCTTAAATGTTTTCTTGAGATTGATGCAGGAAAAATTATGCATGAGCTGCATGAGGGAGAATGTGGAGGACACCTTTACTGGAAGACCACGGCAAATAAAATCCTTAGAGCTAGATACTATTGGCCCACTCTTTTCCCAGATACTCAAAAACTAGTCATGACTTGCCATAAGTGTCAAATTTTTTATGGAAAAAGAAAACTCCTACCTTTACCCTTGCATCCCATCAGTGTTGAGGCTCCCTTTCAACAATGGGGTTTAGAATTCATTGGAGAAATTCATCCTTCCTCATCTACCCAACATAAGTGGATCCTAACGATTACATATTACTTTAACAAGTGGATAGAATCTATGCCCTCTAGGAATGCTACTAAATCTGTCATTATCAAGTTCCTTGAAACCAACATACTATCCAAATTTGGTTGTCCTAGAAAAATCATTATAGAAAATTTTCCTGCCTTCAAATCCAAGAAAAAAATTGACTTCTGCTACAAATATCATATCATATTGGGCCATTCCACAGCCTACTATCCTCAAGGAAATCGATTAGCTAAATCCTCCAACAAAAGCCTTGTCAATATTATCAAAAAATTGTTGGAACAAAATCAGAAATCATGGAATAGTAAGTTGGTTTATGCTTTATGGGTTGATAGATTAACTACTAAGAAATCAATAAATATGTCTCCCTATCAGCTAGTATATGGCATGGATGCAGTTTTCCCAACATCTTTAGGAGTTCCAGTCATGAAACTCCTTCAAGAAGTACAATATGAAGAAAATGGTGTACAGAGAAGGGTAAATAAGACCGTTCATTTATAGAATTATAGAGAGGAAGTGTACAAAAGGGCACAAACATTCCAAAAAGGCATCAAGAAAATATTTTATAGAAGGACTAAAGAAAATGATTTCAAAGTTGGAAATATAGTCCTAAAATGGGATTCTAGGAGGGAAGAGAAAGGTAAACATGACAAGCTTGAGAATCTGTGGAAAGGGCCCTATATCATTCATTCCATTAAGGGTCATAATGCATTCTTTGTACAAGATTTGAATGGAGAAGAATTGTTTGGAGGTTCTGTAAATGGCAGGATGCTCAAACACTATTTTTGTCAAGAATCCTACTTTCAAAGTTTCCATTCATTTTACATAACACAGTTGTAAAAAAATCATAGAAAATTCAAAAACAATAAAAGAAAAGAAAAAGGAAAAGAGGGTAGATTCCAAAAGAGGTACATCCCCATGCCCATAAAAGAGAATTTTTCTGAAAGTGAGCAAATATAAATGTCACTTCTGATTCAAAATGATACCTTGTTCAGTCATCTAGCCTAATCATGGTTGAGCATGCTTTAAATTTATGTTGATAAGATTATTTCAGACTTAACTTGTCAAGAAGAATAGATTAAGAGAATATGAAGATACTGGTTCCACATGCTCAAAACAGGACCAAAGAGATAGATAGGGATGCCTTACAAAGAACAAATCCTGGCCTTATCTTTCTAGTTTACTTTTTTTATGAAAAATATTGTTTGTGCGTAGCTTGTTCAAAATGACACAACCATGGTTAATCAGACTATCTAATCCTGATTTGAACCATGCTTTAAATTTTCATGTCAATAGCTAGAGAATCAAGATTTCCAAACAGTTTAATCTTGGCAGTCAGTTAATATAGGTAGGGAATAAAAGAGTTCAACAGTTTAATCTAGACTCTTGGAAGAAATAAGGGTAGGATCAAATAGTTTATTTCTGTTTTCAAAAATAAAATGTCAAAGATTTTTCTAGTTCAAATGCACACAAAGAGGAAGAAAAAATGTTAGGACAAATAGGATTGGGTAGGTAGAGATGCTGTGTGAGGAAAAATCAAAGACTGCAAATTATTGAAAGAATGTCATTTCAAAAGAATACCAGCATAAGGGAGGAGAGGGAAATTTTCCCAATGGATAAGACACTAGTCTGTTGAAACTCAAAGATTTATTTTCTGAGGTTCTGGACACCTTGAAAGGAAAGCTGCCCTCCCCAATTGGAGCCACTGTTAGCCATCAATAAAAGTTTTACATATCATATGATGGCTAAATAAGTCGTTAGATTCACAAAAACAATCTTTTATGAAATAATTGTGAGTTTTGGAAATCTCATTGCTTTCATTATCCTACACCTAACTATTTAAACTATAAATCTTGTCTTTTGCCTCCTAAAAAGTCACACTACTATTTCAAAAAGTCTAATTTTTCAGGCTATATTCCTCATTTTTCACCTCCATCTCCTCTGCCCATTTTCACTCATTTTCACCTATCCCAACAGTCATTTTCTCCTTCAAAAAGGGCTTCTTCCTTTTCATTTACCCTTCATTCCCTCTAAAAATCCTTTAAAACCATGAGAAAAACCCTTTGTTTTCATTTAAATCACCCTTTCTATTTCTATCGGAACCCAAAAAGGCTTAAAAACCCATGTTTTAAGCCTAAATCCAACCATTGGAGAAATTAGGCCTTAAGCCTCTGTGGGCTTAAGCCCTGCATCCCTTTTCTCATGTGACCTGAGCGCCTGACCACCTACTAAACTCTCGACCCCTTTCATCTTAACCCCGGTCCCATCCTTCACTCCAACAAGACCATGCCTATGCCCCTGCGCTTAAAGCTTCAGTTCCTTTCCCCATTTCTCTTCCCCTGCCATTTCTTTCCCCTCCAAAGCAAATCTCAATCATCAATCCTTCAGATCCAATGGTTGTGACACTCCCGTGACCTTCCTCCCCCTCAACCATCCTCCCATCTGACTACCCCATGGGGAAATCTCCACCGTGGATCTTTATGATCCAACGGCCATCATCCAAACCCACCTTTCCACCCCACTCCCAGCCTTTCCGCTACCCGACAGAACTGCACACATCACCACCGGCCCCACCTTCCACCCACAAAATCATCGCCCCAATCCCCGTCTACCACCTGTACTCCACTATTCCTCTCCACCAAACTTGCACCTAGCCTTCGAGCTCCACCTGCACCGTCGATCTCACTCTTTCACCATCGATCTCACTCTTTGAGATCTAACGACACAGATTCAATATCACGGGGAATTTTATGTCGGGATTTAATGGCCCATTTCAACACGAAATAGGTAGTACTGGCCTGAACACGTGGCAGTCGTTCTATGGTATCGCGTCCGTTTGGGCCTTTACTGCTTACCACCCAAATTGCACGCGAAAACCGCCAGTTTTCACACAAAACCGCCCAACCTTCAATTCGCACCAAATATTCAAAATTCCTCCCTTTCTTCTGATTTCGCTCGTGGAACTCTCCTATGTACATTTTTCTTCTCTAATGCAATCGTTCCATCACCTCACCGAGCCTTCGGAAGCAGTTTTAACCATAGCCCGTAGGTTTTCAATTAAAATGTTTGTTTTGTGTTGCAGGTTTAATGGTGGCCCGACCTAAAAATCCCTCCCACAGCCAATATCAGTGGCACAGTCTCAGGATGACGGTCCTAGAGGCCAGACAAGCAGGAAAAGGGATCTAGGGTTTGATTCTAAGCATTGGATCATGATTCATGACCATTGATTAAATCACAGAAACCCTCCAGCGCAACAAAGGAACCCCTACAGAAGAAGACAAAGAAGACTAATGAGATATGGAAGATCAGCAAATAAATGAAGAGGTTAAAGGATAAAGACAAAGAAGTAAGGAATAAAATAGTTTTTAAATCAGAAACAGAGAAAGGCAGTAAAGTGGATTAATTTAAGGCAAATCAAAGCTAAAGGTCGTAAAGATCTGTTTTATGATTAAATCAAGAAGACTTAGGCCAAAATAGCCTTGAATAAATCAAACAAAGGCAATCATTCATCCAAAATATCCAAATTGCCACCTGTGGCCTACTTTCTTTTATAAAGAAAATTCGCAATTATTACACAGTCAGAAGATATTTTTGATCTTTCAAGGCAGTTATTGTGAAAGATAAAGATAGGCCTCAAAGTCAAACTTTTCACCTATCTTTCCATAGAAATTAAGATAGAGTTATTAACACAGAGAAGTAGCTGCAACTGTTCCTACCTTATGCCTTCCATGGTTTTCAAGGTTAGGAATGCATTTACTCTGTATTTAATGACTCTCAAACCCTAGATCAGCTCCACCTCCTCATTTGCAGCATAAATACTGCATTTGAACTCATTCTATTGTTGGAATTTGATGACTCTTTGAAGTAATACATAGTCCTATTGAAGTGAAGAAGAAATTCATGTTTTGGAACTGGTGGATGTCTTGACATGTTTGTTGATGGAGAAGGCTAGATCATTGGATCCCTCAGCTTGGTTGTTGGTGAAGTAATCTAAATCTGTTATTGTTATTTTCTGTTTCATTATTTTTCATTATTCTTTGTTGTAGTAGAGAAAAAGGTTTAGGCTAAGAAATGTCTTTTGAAAGCACCTTAGTCATGTTTGTTCTTCACTACCTTAATGTTTTCCTCTGCTAGGATATTTTAGAGAATTATTAATTTCTCTCTGGAACCCCTAGGCTTGTTTATTTCTTAAATAGTTCAATATAGTTTCTTTCAAGAATGATTTATGGTTTTCCCTGCTTACTTGCTGCCACTTAAAAACTGTTTCTGAAGTCTCCCTTCAAAGTACCATTGTTTAAAGTTTGCCAAAGAGGGTTTTTTTCCGATCATACCCTTTGTACTTGCTTAAATAATTATTTTGAAGGTCTTTATAGCTGTAATCTAAGATTTCTAGGAGTTCCGTCTTCTATGAATGTAGTTATGTGTGAATCTTGAATGTTTTCTTATCCTTGAAGGTGAAATCACTAGAAGTTAAATGAGTTTCTCGCCTTCTATATTTCATTGCAGAAGTTTGTCTTGAAATTATTATTTGTTGAAGTGTGGTTTGTAGAATTTATGGTTAGCCCTGTCTATTGAATGCCTCTTTATGTTCAAATAATGTTTTAAGTCCCTTTGTTGAGAAGTAAATATAATTAAGGACTATTAATTGCCCTTAGTTCTACTTTTCATTCTAAACCATTGATGTCCATTTCATTTCACCTGAAAGACCATAAAGATCCATTGTCCAAGTTAAATTTTCCCTTTGATACCCCTGATCCATCTATGAACTTGTTACAACTCCCATTTGACTCCATTGCCCAATGACTAGGAGATTTCATCATTCTACCTATGCTGCCTAGATCATCATGTCCAACCAAACAATCAAACAAACTCATGCTTAATAACTAGCCTAAAATCAACCCTTTACTAGCAAACAAGTCCAATCCTTGCAAACAATTAAGAGATCCCTCTCTGAGACTAGGAAGGCTAGGTCCTAGAGCTCTAAAGACTGGTTTTGATGTTGCCTTTTCACTTGGTATACCAATTTTCCGAATCACAAGACTACAACAGGAGGCACATGGATAAATCAAACTTGATCAGGGAGTAAATAGCTATAATATCAATACCTATCTCTCTCTCCCCTTAAGGCCTTCCCATGAGGTGTATTTATACCACCCCAAAACAGTTGTTTCAGTAGGGATACAGTTAGGCCATGGGATTCTATAGGTAGCCTTCTGGTGTAACTCATAAATCCCATCGAGAAAATAGGGAATTTTATATTTTTTCATATTTCAAATTATATACACGGGTTGGGTATAATTGGACCCATGTGTGCACACATTTTTAAGAGGGTAGATTCGGGTATAGAATTTAAAATATATTGAAAATTGCAAGAATAAATAGTGAAATTTTCATCCAGAAACAACACACACACTGATGCGAGATCACATGTCACATGGTGATGGATCCTAGTGACACATTAGTGTGCAACCAATTTATTGAATAAATTGCAAATAAATTGTAATATTATTTCATAACAACTTGTAATGGTTAACTAAGTGTGACAGACCTAGTTAACTCAATAATTTCGAGTTGAGGATCAAAGGATAGGCATGTAGAGTGATTCTATTATTTATAGAGTCTAGTTGCAGTTGTAGCACTAGTGTAGTGTGGGTGGGATCAATTAAATCACAATAATTGAGTTAAAATCAGTTTAACTAGTTCTAATTGTTCGATGAGCTAGCGGAATATCAAGTGACTTAAAATGGATTTAATTCAGTAGTAGTGATCTACCAACTAACTGATAATTCACTATTTATATATGCATGAATGCTAATTCTAGTGGATACCCAGTTGATACAAAGGTTCAAGGCTAGTAAAATATCAGTTGTATTTTAGGCAAATTTCCAAAGTGCAGTTATAAAACCATGGGAAACCCATGATGAATTGCGCAATCAAGGAAGGTTGAATTTACTATTTAATAGAGGTTTAATTCTCTACGGATTGCGTAAGTAGGGTAGGCTGAGGGTAGGTTGATAATTGGCTATGTGTTTGTCCAATTTTTCCTAGATCGATGTGAAGCAATTGTTAGAGTGTATGAGGTTGTGGTCTCAAATACATTGTATTGTTTCACGATTCCTTTGTTGATTATACAATAAATATGGAGGGGTTTTGAGCATTTTATTTCCCCAGGAATATCTGGTTTTGTGTATTGATTTACTTATTTCTCTTACTTGCATGTGATTGAGTGATCGTGATTTATATTCCACAGATTTTATAGAAGGATTCAATATCTTGGTTTAGTACATTGCATGATCGGATTGACTCCAACGACATAATTTTTACATGGTATTATAGTTGTGTTAGAGATTTTCTACAAAATAATTTTTTTTTAGACAAAATACCGAGTCTGAAGGGAAATGGTTGCCCAAGGCCATAACTCAGATGATCCAGGTGGATATTGGTGGTCGTCCACCTATTCCATTTGGACCCACAACATCAATTCTTGCAGTTTTTCACTTCCAGAAGCTTACTATTTTTAGCAGGTTTTTGAGTCCTACACGCCCAGAGCCATTTTGGGGCATTAATGATCTAGGTGGATATTGGTGGCCACCCACATATTCCATTTCAATCCCTGCCATCAGCTCTTTCTATATTTAAGTTTCAGCACAACTTACTATTTTAGGCATTTTTCGGGTCTTGAACTTCTGGAGCCATTTTGAGGCCCTAAACGACCTTTTTTGGGAAACATGAGATTGACCAAGCTTGTATTTCCTGTAACAAAATTTGTACTCCTCGGATAGATCTTTCTAATGATCTATTGAGCATGTCAAACAGAGATCGAATGCCAAAGTTACGTCCTCGCAAAGTTGAAACACCAATTTACCCAAACGGAGCCCAAAGTTTTGGCGCTTCATCTCCTAGGGTTAGGTTTTTTGGAAGTTTCAGATTCTACATTGTTTCCCAACAATAAATAGGCCCTCAAGCCTCATTGTACCACATTTTAGGGTCTGGTATCTGTCACATCTCTTCTCAGGGATACGCTGCCAATACCCTAGCTCATCTATTTCCATTATGTCTGTAATAGGCCTTCGAGCCTCAATGTAGCACAGTTCAGAGGCCCATGTACACCACATCTCTTCTCAGAGATATGATGCCAGTTCCCTAGCTTGCTTCCATTAAGTTTGTAAGCTTATTTTATTCATTCTTTTATTAATAAAATGAAGCATTATTTCCGCTGCATCTCTGTGTTTATGGGTATATGTGTATTTTGTTGCGTTCCTCCAATAAGTCTGGCTCATGGTATCAGAGCGGGTTTGCTCTTTCTCTATTTTTTTTTCATGTCTCCAATGCAGTCAAGGTATAATGAGTTTGAGCTCGATCTGGTTGCACCCTTCCAAGATCAGCCTCGCCAAATACAATGACCCCCCATGGCGAAAGGAAAGAAAGACTAGGGAGCAGGAGATCCTATCAAAATCTTGCTCGGGGAGGCCCTCAAGAAACAAAGGAACATGATGATGAATAAATTTTCCCAGATCCTTCAATGGCTACCCACCAGTGACACATCTACATCCAGCACGTCTGCCAACAAGTCCGCAACATCTTGGACAAATCCAATACCAACTTCAGTAGAATTTTCCCCCCCATGGAGGAACTTAACGCAATGGAGACCATTGCTTCCTAAGGAGGGGGGAATGATCCAGGTGGATATCGGTGGCCACCCACCTATTCCATTTGGGCCTGCTACATCAACTCTTGCAGCTTTTCACTTCCAGCATCTTACCATTTTTAGCAAGTTTTTGGGTCCTGCACACCCAAAGCCATTTTGGGGCATTAATGATCCAAGTGGATATTGGTAGCCACCCATCTATTCCATTTGAACCCCCACCATCAGTTCTTTCCATTTTCAAGTTTCAGCACAATTACTATTTCTAGAAGTTTTTTGGGTCCTGAACTTCCAAAGCCATTTTTAGGCCCTAAATGACGTTTTTTGGGAAAATCAAGAGCAATCGAGCCTATGTTTATTGCACCAAAAGTTGTACTCCTCGAATAGATCTTTCTAACGAGCTATTGAGCGTGTCAAACTGAGATCGAATGCCAAATTTATGTCCCCAGGATGTTGAAACACCAATTTACCCAAACGGGGTCCACACTTTTGGCACTTCATCTCCTAGGGTTAGGTTTCTTGGAAATTTTGGATTCTACATTGTTTCTCAACAATAAATAGGCCCTCGAGCCTCATTGTAACATAGTTCAGGGGCTGGTAGCTGTCACATCTCTTATTAGGGATACGCTGCCAGTACGCTAGCTCATCTATTTCCATTATGTTTGTAATAGACCTTCGAGCCTCAATGTAGCATAGTTCAGAGGCTCGCATATGCCACATCTCTTCTAAGAGATTTGCCATAGATGCCCTAGCTTGCTTCCATTGTGTTTGTAAACTTATTTCATTCATTCTTTTATTAATAAAATGAAGCATTATTTCCACTACATCTCTTTGTTTATGGGTATATGTGTATTCTGTTGCATTCCTACATAAAATCTGGATCGTTAGAGCATCAAGTATACAGAGGTGGAAACTGATGTTATGACACATATGGTACTTTCTGGTAGAGAGATGTTAGGCAAGTTACAAATTTTTCCTATTTTTCTTGACTTATATATTTGAGTGAATATTATATGCCCAAATATTTTGTTCCATAGCCATATTTCTTCTAATTTTCTCAAGTAACGTTGTTCAAGACCCCCTTCTAGGACATAGGCATTACTTATAGTTCTTGTTCCCTTTATTATAATATTACTTGTATCAATATTTCGAACCACATAATTATTTTATCTCAAAAAAACCTCATTTCCTTTGTCACACATATGAATAACACTCAAAAATCTATGTTTTAATCCATGAACAAACAAAACATTTCTAACTTTAACTTTTTCTTTTAGAAAATAAGTTATTTTTTCTTTGATAGCGGTAGGTAAATTGTTTCCAATAGTTACATTATTTTCTTTATTTATTTCATTAAAGGACATGAATTTATCTTTATCACATGTCATATGTTTTGAGAATCGATTGTCAATGTACCATGAATTTTCATGATCTCCTACATATAAAGCTTGGCCATAGTTCTCAAGATTCCATGGTCTTCTTTTTCCATAGCTTATATATTGTTTCATTTTGATCATTATGAAGTGTTGATCATATTTTTCTCCTACATTCAGATTCTCTATGCCCAAATTTATTGTAAAAGGAACATTCAGTTTCATCTTGAACAGGTTCTAAAGTATTGTAAGATCATTTCTTTACGCCCGATCTCATTATTTTTCTTTCTTTCTTCTCCAGTCATGATAGTTTTTTAAGCAACACACTGAGCAGCCTTATGAATAAAATTATGACAAGTGAAGCATTGACCATTATAGTAGAAGTTTATGGGAGTATAATACCGGTATTCTTGGGTAGCTTTCCCTTTGATTGTAATAAGGAAAGTTTACCTGGGAAGTATTTGATCCTTTATTATTTTGTTGGTGGGTGTATGTTTGTCGACTCCTTCATTTTACTGCATCAAGATAGTTTCATGTACATGTTTCAGAAGGATTTACAGTCTTTGATGATCTCCATTGTATCTAAGACACGTTTCTATGGGAGGATAATATTTTAGTTCAATGATTTCGTCCAAGGTTTCAAATCCTTTAGAAAACCTAAGATTTAGACCTTTTGTTTTCTCATGTTCCTTCCTTAGACTTACTATTTATATTTCTGACTTTTCATTATGCTTCTCATTTTCTAGGATTTGGTCTTGAGAGGTTATTATGTTAATTTAGATTCTTCTAAATGAATTTTAAGCTGACTTATTTCTTCCATGAAATTATCCTTTTCTTCTATGTAATCCATAAAGATATCATCACACTCATCAATACATTTATCCTCAAATGCCATAAGTAATTGATATTCTTGATAATACTCATCTTCTTTTCCATTTGAAATACCATCAATATCTTCATGGGTGCAGAAGCTTATTTTGTTTTCGAACCTTCCTCTAAAATTTTCTTTTGTTAAATTAGTGCCTTTCTCATGATTTTCTCCTTAAGGATATTTAGCAGCATAATGACCAAATCTTCCACAAGAAACACATTTGAAGGGAATATTACCTCTGAATCTTCTAGTACCTACTTAGAGTTTCTTCACAAATTTATCCTCTTCTTCTTTTGACACATAACCTGATTCCTTAAGTTCCACCTTTTATTTTCCTTTAGAAGTAGCCTTGAATGAAACTTATGTGATATCTAAGTGATGCAAGAGCATCTCATTTTTTGTATTTATTTATTTAATTTGGTTAATCTTAGAATGTTCTATATTTTATGGAGACTTCTAGAATTTTTTGGAGATTATGTAGCTAAGAGATATTTCTAGAATTGAGATGATTTCTCTCAACTTCCTCCAAATATCTAAGAAGAACTTCTCTCTTTGAGGAATTCGAGAATTTTCCTCCTCCAGAATAAATAACCATGCACTTCATTTGTAAAACCAAGTTTTGGATAGAAATTAATTTAATAAATAATATATCTATTTTAATGAGAAATTTCCTCATCCGGTATCCACGTAACTGAGGGACACCCTTGTATCATTTCATAGGCTTCTAAATTCCCATGAAGCTATTAAACATTAAAGTTGTGCAAATCCTACATTTATTCAATGGCAGAGACATTTGAATTGAATTTTGGGGTTAGAGATCTTAATATTTTTTCAACCAACGACGATTATTTTACTTATTTAGCAATGTTTCTCATTGAATTAATGATCCCATATACTCTAATAAAGAAACTTGTAGTGATTTCATGATCTTGAATTTTTATAGTTGCAAACTGAATTCTATAAGTTTGAAGTTTGGCACTCTTTACCTTGGTGTCACCTTCATAACTTTGGATGATCTTGTTCCATATAGCCTTTATGGTATTCAACTACATGACTTTGATAAATTTTGATTTTTCCAAGATTCCTAGCAGAGAATTTACAACCTTTACGTTGGTTTCATATTTATTATTTTTAGCTTCATCTATGGTAATTGTTAGAGTCTTGTAATTTACAGTATTACAAGGTGACTGCGTATTTCTTATTTGAAAATTTTCATATTGTACATATATTTCAATATTGAAAAAGCATTACAAAAGGATATAAAAAGAAACAAAAAAAGAAAAATAAAAGAGGGTGTTAAAAAAGGAAAAAGAAAGCGCCACAAAAAATGAATATTTCTGAAAGTGTTGCAAATCAAAATGCCACTATACTTAGAAAAGTTTGTGAAATCATACATCTTAAGAATGATTGTACAATTTTGAATTTTTTTTTCTGATAGGTTAGAAAATGAAGATTTTCCAGAACATTTAATCTTGTCTTATCAGTAGATAGGTAGAAAATGACATTGGTTCAGCAATTTAATCTGAACCAATAGGTGAAATAAGGGATAGGTGGTAGGTTAGAAATTCAAAATAAAAACTGGTTTCAGGGTTTACAAGTCTAAATGAATCCTAAAAAGAAATAAAAAGGTTAGATATTTAGTTTGGGTAGGTATATACTTTAAAATAGAAGAATGAAAGTAAAAATCTAAAGACTATTTCATAAAGCACAACATCGAAATTCCGCTTTTCCTATGGTGGAAGAATAAGGACCTAAACTGAAGGTGCTTACATTCAAAAGAGTGAAAATCAGGGCTATATGTCGAAGCTTAAGAGCTGAAATACATCTCCATAGTTATTTGGGGTATAGTTCATGTTTTCATTTATTTTTTACCCAAAGCTCTGAAACATTATTGTCCCCTTACCCTCCTTCATTCATATTTGTCCGTAACCTAAGGTTTTACACTATCCCTCAACTTTCATATCCCAACCCCACCATCCCATCACATGTGCCATCACACCTCACATCACTCGTCCCCACCGTCACTAACCACCTCACATCTCCCCATCATCCTCACTCCCTACCACACATCTGATGGCCCCTATTACATTCCCCCCCACCCTCACCCTTTGAAGATTAACAACAATGGGGAAGGGTCTAAAATCAGTAGTACTTGATACTGCCTAATCCACTACATCTCGTGCCTACATCTGTTCGAACCTCCCCCCCCCCCCACCAATACCATAAATAGCTACCCCCCCCCCTTTGAAAGCGGTTTTCGCCACCAAATGAAACCATTACCCCCGCCAAATATTGGGCTATATATTTCCTACTGCATCTGTGCCGCGTCCCCGCCTACCTGTCCCTCTCATTCAATCGCATTCACTCCCACCAAGAATCCATTGCACCATAAATGGTCGGGCCATTGTCTAACGGACCCACACCACCCCAACGTCTCACCAATCACAGATTAAAAGATAAAATAATGCCCCATACATAGTTTGCTGTGCGTATTTTGATTAAATATTGTAGGTATCAGACTTACAAAAAATTACAGAAAAAATCACAGTTAAATACTTGTTGTAGGAGAACCCGTATTCACCAAAAGAATAAATAGCTTTCGGAAAACCGGACTATAGTCTCCCCTTCAAGTTGTTTCCATTTTGATCATGGTCCCGTCTATTATCTTTCTTCCCTAATACCAATATTTCCTTTCCCTACTCCCTTTTATTATATCCCATTCTCCATTACAGGTTGAGAATAAGCTACGGAAGACAACTCATGCCTCCTAAGAAGGACCAGGAGCCTTTCAACCCCATGGTTTACCCATAATTGGATTTATATCATACAACCCTAGCAGACCAAAATCACAAAATTTACGAGACAGAGTCAGACTTCGACTTGTTCGATGTCTACTGCTAGCTCGAGGACAAATTTCTCGATGAATTCGATCACATTAGCATGTGGGAGACCCAATTGCCTCTGTACATCTTTCCCCAAATCCACAGTTGCCACTAATTGATAAAAAAATTCCAGGCTTCTTATGACATTAATCATAGGACCGTAGTCACCCCAACAGGAGAAATCATGTTCACCATTAATCCCCAATCCATTCAGCAAATGATGTAGGCCCCCACTCCTGAACAAACAACCCCGTTCTCTTATGAATCCCTTAGGGAAATTGATTAGAGAATTGATTTTTCCATCAGACCCAAAACTCTGCAAATTTTCTTGGAAATTGATGCACCAATCCCTATCAAAAATCCACCCTACCCTTCATCTATTTTCCCCGAAAGGACCAAATAGATTATCACCATTCTATCTTATTTATTAGGTTATCACTCTAATCAGTGGGTCGATGAAGCTGTGATAGGATTTTTTTTATTTATCTCCTCATACGCTAAGCCAACAGTCATGTTTAATTATGCCCAGTTCCTATCAGATGCCATTCATGAACAATTTTTAAAGCTTCACAGAAAGGAAATTTTCAAATACACCTCTGTGTTGGTGTATATGTTTGTGTATTTCCAGTCTAGCGGATTTTAATTTCAGATGGCCAAGGTAAATGATGAGGCTAAGCCTCAATCTATCATCTTCTAGACCACCCCTATTTTTAAGGAACATAAGAACTATACATATAAGGACTTTGTGGATTTTTTTTTGCATCTAGCCATCAAAACACTTAGCAGTGTAGCAGAGCCCAGGATAAGTGAAGAGATGAGGAAAACCATGCAACTAACAGAGCAAGTGAAGACAGTAGATTCGTAATTGTACCAAAATTACACAAAGATTCAGTTCTGTGGAAGTGAGCTAGCCCCTTACAAATTGCAAAAGTTCCTCTCCATGTGGGTCTTTGCATTAGAGTACATAAGGCAGATGATAGATGCAGATGAGCTCCACTTTGTTTATGCAAAGAAAAGTCTCAGTTCAAAATAAAGGCACAAGTTGGGCCTTTCATCTACAATAGTAGAGCAACAAGAGAGGAGGCAAACAAGACACTGAAGGGGATGGGTTTCAATCACAGTTTCACTTGGTCTTATGACCCTGCATGGATTATCTCCAAGAAAAGGGTGGAAAATAGATCCACACCCTATGTTCATACACACAGACCTGCAATTGCACAGTATGCCAACCAAATAGAATGGGTGACAAACACCCTTTGAGAAGATGAATAACATGTGATCTCCACTTCAGGCATTCAGACCTGAACACCACAAGAAACCACGAATGCAAAGGAAAAAGAAGACAAGGGGAAAGAACCAGAGAGAGAGATAATGAGCAAGAGGCCAAGAGAGGATCAGTCAGCTTGAGTGACTGATACCTCTAACAAATAATTCAAGCTGAAATATAGAAAAAAGGCCCGAAATGATATGGAGATCGATCAATGAGTCAACTCAGAGTAGTAGACAGTGATTCACATCATGGACACCCCTAATTCATTGTAATATCCAAAAATGGGGATGCAACAATACATGAACACAATAATGGAGTAGTAGTGATACATGAACGCATAAAATGTAAGAAGATATAAATAGCCATCATATTAATATCATAGCATCAAATGTATACAAATCCTTGAGGAAATAATCACTCAAGCGAGGCAAAACAAGCCTCAAGAGAACATGTACATGAAAAAATGAAGATCACTGCTACACATAAAATGCCCAAGGCTATGACAGCGCAGTTTTATTTGAAGAAAATGTTGTTGGAATATGTCAATACATATATATGGAAATATACAACTCATACAATGATGGGAGTGAAGATCTAGACTCCCAAACACAATTTCAAGACAATCTAGAAAGGATTTCCTGAAAAATGCAAAAGTGGAAAAATGCCGGAGTTGTAGTCCCAAGACTGAGTAGCAGCTGCAACTCAAGAACTGGATGGAGATGGTTGATGATGATGCACAAGCTAAACAAACCTCCTCCAATGGATATTCCAAGTGAAAGGTTGATCCTAACACTAAATATCTCACCCTCCAAACAATCTACAAACCCTTACTACAAATACACACTGAAAATAACGTAGTCAAGGAGAGGGAATGTGTTTTAGGAGATAGAAAATGTTTTGGCCAAGTACCAAGATCTGCAATAAGCTCTAGAATCTTCTTCACTGATCTCCTAAAGGAAATAGAGCTTCGTCCTCTGAAAAATAAGCTCCGAAAGTGGTGTTGTGAACCCTCCACTGTAACACCCTGCAACAGAGCATTATACTTCAACAGAAATAACGTTGTAGCTGAAGGAGGTGGCTTGGCCTTAAGCCTGAATGTGGAGAAATGAATATCCCTCAGGAGGCCTCTCTTTAAAGGATAAGTAATTCCTAAACAGGAATTCCTTGTGCTAAATATCACAACAATCTCAACTAAACAGTTGAAGAAAGTAGAATAGTCATGCAGACCACACTATCAATAATCCATAACATGCCTTGATATGGCTGCCTTGCCCTACTTTTATAAAAATGGAAGCCCTCTCACCTTGGGTCCCACTCATTAGGGTTTCCTCCACCAAGGAATATTCCTCCCACTATCTCTGCACTGTCTCCAAAGATGACCTCCACCTCCTATCCCAGCGTTGTTGACTTGGTCAAACTTGACCTTGTCCACATGAAAATGCCCCTTTCCACACATGAGGGTGTGAAATCCAGCTCCTATGATGATCCCTTTTTAGACTATGAGGGATTTTATTCATATTTCTGAAATGTATGTGCCTCCTCACCCATTTATTCATCTCCTATGTGCAAACAACAAAATTCAATATTCCAATTAGCTGCATGCTAATTTTGGAATATTATAGTCCTCCCCTCCAAAATGTTGCTTGTCCTGAAGAAAATGCAAGGATAGAACTAAGAATTCTCCCCTCCTCTTTCTGTAGAATCTACTTATGATAAACTCCTCCAATGAATGAGATGTTGTCTCATAAATAAATCTCCATATTGCCCCTCCCAAGCATGCAAGCTAGCTGAGTAGCTATCATCATGAACAAGTATATTACTCAAGGAGGCAATAAGGCGTTGTCTAGAGGTCCTCTTAAGGAATGGGATCTAAAATGTAGTGGGAAACATCACTCCCATATGGATCCTCCATCCCCAAGCTATCATCCATGCAAAATGATCCACCCTCCACAATGGAAACTCATGCACATCCTCCTCCACCTTTGGCTCCTGCAATGTAGGTGGGATGAAAATCTGATCATGGTAGAAAAAATTGCCTACCCCATGTTGTCCTCCTCTCCACTTATGACAAGTGTAGAGTATCTGCTGATCTTGGGTTGCAATAATGTTACCCTCAAGTGGCAAGATGAAGACTAGATCTCCCAATATCTCCTCTCCACCGTTGTGAATTAGGCTGGCCCAAACCATCCCATATATGATAAATAGGACATGATCATCGTATGGCATCCAAATGAAAAAGATACTAAAGGTTTCATATAGAGCTGAAAGGTACCAACAGTTTCCCAAGTGGTCACAGCACAAATTTTCTAACTGTTGTTTCAGAAAATAACATGGCAAGTTGTTTCTTAACAAATTTCTAGTTTTATGTGTCATCACATCTACTAGTGAATAATAAATGGCTGAGTGTACCAATTGAGCATACCAAAAATATTGAAACACTTTCCCAAGTTTATACAAAATATGGATGTCTCCATCATAAAATTTGGTCAAAAATTTCCCAGGGAGCCTAATAAGAAGTTGTCCCTCTTGTGGAGCAATGCATTCTATAGAAATGGTAAGAGAATGTAAATACTATTTTAGATAATCAATATATGCAAAAACAATATTATTACCATGAGCTGAAAGTAAGATGATGCATAGATACATGAATAGGCCCTCCATAGTGGTATGACATACTCCCATGAATAGGAATGAACCATGTGTTGCATGAGGATATTTCTCCTTATGCTTGGAAATCCAAGTCAAGAAGAACATATCACAGTAACAGATGTATCCATCCACTACTCCATCAATCTCACCTCCTCCTCGTTCACCAAGTGCATCAAATGTGAAGTGATCATGGGGACACTCCATCAACAAGCCCAAGCTCAAAAGTGACAACACTATTGGCCTATGTAAATAGGCTCTTGCCAAATCATATCTCCATTCTTTGACATGCCCATTGTCAAAGACATCTCCCATAATGCTGCTACATATAGGAAATTCCTTCCAAGGTGGAAGTACATCCCAATCATCCAAGCCTAAGGAGTATCCCCTTTACACCATGATAGTGCCATCTCCTACTCCGGCAACATCATTTAAATTATGAGAGCAAATCTGCCCATGATCTCCCAAAAAAATATCCAAGCAACAATAGTTTTTTCTACCTCCTCATAACTCCATCATACAAATCATGTGATGAAAACATAATGATTGATATGAATAATTTCATATCAATAAAATGCATCCATACTCCTTTCTGCACTATGATGCAAGTATATTGCCATAATTTATCCACTCACATACCCTTTGAAAGATGATATGTCACATGATGGCCAAAATCCTTCAAGAGTATCCAATGCAGCCAAGCCACCTGCTGCCTGGTTTCATAAATTTGTAAGTAGCTCTCCAGCCTCTTTCTTACCATCCACACCCATTCATACAAATGTGGGTGCCTCCCATCATGCTCCATCTTGGTACCCTTCCAATGAAGACTACCATCTTCCCAAAACAGGTTTCTCCTTTTGAATTTCATGGGATGTTGAAATACAACTCCTTGGAGATCTCCTAGAGAATATCTCACGTCAATGTCCTTCTTGAATCCATAGGGATCCAAGTATGTTGAAGGAAAAACCTCCTTACTATTGGTTAATGATAGCACTGTAAAACTCTCTAATGATGTAGTGGTTGTCTCATACTCCAACTTAGAGATGAACACATGGTTTTGTATAAGAGTGTTTTGGACAAGGTTCATCTTATCCTCCAAAAGTTCACACCCCAACCTCAAGTGTTGTGTGCAACTCAACAAAGGCACATGAGGATGATGGTTCATCCCTTCCTTGAAAAAGTCAAGGTTGCACAATGCATTGCAATTCTGTTGCTCCACATTAGCAACATGCAATGGTATACATCCCTCCATAAGATTTGCAGTAACAATAGGAAATGGAAACTTAGGCATACCTTGGTGAAATTTGGAAGTATCTTGTATGGCTACAAGAGTTCCTTCTTCCAATATGTTGGCTCCCCCAACTGTAGAAGATGATGGTTGCTCCTCCATAGTTGTATCAGCATTGGTACATGCCTCCTCTAATGATGGTGAGGGCTTCTCCTCCTCTGATTTCACTTTGCAAAATTTTTTAATCAACCTCTGAGTGAATTCTGAAAAAGTAGATACTCTTGCATGACTCAAATGGATGAACCACCAAATGTGTGCTTCACCCTCAAGGTGAAATTATGCAATATCTACAGCCTCTCTTTCTACCACTGGATGTAGTAGGAAAAATGCATCAAGTATTCTTTCCTAAGCCCTTGCTGTCGATGACCCATCAAAAGTAGAAAATAGAAACCTATTTCCCTTGATTCTCCCTTTGCTGCAAGGTCTCCTTTTTTCCTCCAGCTGAATGAACTGTGGTAAAGATAGAGTCTCCTTGAAGGCTCTAGGTTTAGATTTATACTCAGCATGGTATTCAATTAGAATCTCATGATCCAAGTGTCCTCTATCTCTATGCGATTTGTCCTCTTTTTCAAAAGGAAAGGGCATAGTTCCACTACTTCTTTCTTTTCTTCTTTTCGTGACCTCCTTGTTGAGGTCCTTCTTGCTTTTGAAAATAGATGAGAGAAAAATCATTCTCTCCATCATTCTAATATTCCTCTTTGTCTTCTATTCTTCTAATAGCATAATGGTTGAGATCCACGGGCTGAGCCAAGATTATGCTCTGATACCACTGTAATATCCAAAAATAGGGATGCAGCAATACATGAACACAATAATGGAGTAGCAGTGATACATCAACACATAAAATGTAAGAAGATATAAATAGCCATCATATTAATATCATAGTAGCAAATGTATACAAATCCTTGAGGAAATAATCACTCAAGCCAGGAAAAACAAGCCTCAAGAGAACATGTACATGGAAAAATGAAGATCACTGCTACACAGAAAATGCCCAAGGCTATGACAACACAGTTTTATTAGAGACAACTACTGTTGGAATATTTCAATGCATAGATATAGAAATATACAACTCATAAAATGATGGGAGTGAAGATCTAGACTCCCAAACACAATTTCAAGACAATCCAGAAAAGATTTCCTGAAATAAGTAAAAATGGAAAAATGCCAGAGTTGCAGTCCCAAGACTGAGTAGCAGCTGCAACTCAAGAACTGGAAGGAGATGGCTGAAGATGATGTACAAGCTGAACAAGCCTCCTCCAATGTATCTTCCAAGTGAAATTCTGATCCTAACACTGAAGATATCACCCTCCAAACAATCTACAAACCCTTACTGCAAATGCACACTGAAAATAACGACAGTCAAGGAGAGGGATTGCGCTATAGGAGATATAAAATGTATTGGCCAAGTACCAAGATCTGAAATAAGCTCCATAATCTTCCTCACTAATCTCCCAAAGGAAATAGAGCTTCCTCCTCTGAAAAATAAGCTCCGGAAGTGGTGTTGTGAACCCTCCACTACAACACCCTGCAACACAACGTTACACTTCAGCAGAAATAACACTGTAGCTGAAGGAGGTGGCTTGGAATTAAGCCTGAATGTGGAGCAATGAAGTACAATATCCCTCAAGAGGCCTCTCTTTAAAGGAGGAGGAATTCCTAAACAAGAATGCCTTGTGCTAAACAACACAACAATCTCAACTAAACAGTTAAAGAAAGCAGAATAGTCATGCAGACCACAATATCAATAATCCATAACATGCCTTGCTATGGCTGCCTTGCCCTCCTTTTATAAAAATGGAAGCCCTCTCACCTTAGGTCTCACTCATTATGGTTTCCTCCACCAAGGAATCTTCCTCCCACTATCTTTGCATTGTCTCTAAAGATGATCTCCACCTCCTATCCCAGCGCTATTGACTTGGTCAAACTTGACCTTTTCCACATGAAAATGCCCCTTTTCACACATGAGGGTGTGAAATCCAGCTCCTATGATGATCCATTTTCACACTATGAGGGATTTTATTCATATTTCTGAAATGTATGGGCCGCCTCACCCGTTTATTCATCTCCTATATGAAAACAACAAATTTCAATATTCCAATTAGTTGCATGCTAATTTTGGAATATTACATTCATCATCACCAGGTGGAGAGACAATGGCCTCACCTACATCATCAGCCACAGTGTCTGTTCAAAAAAAAATTCTACAAGCATCTGCTTCTAGACCTGCTATAGAAGACCAAGAGAAGTCTATGTTTGAGATATTCGAAGAGATAAAGTTCAGGAAAGAGGTGTTGAAGACTAATAACTATAATCAATTATGGGAGTAGACCTTAAGTTCACAAAGCAGGCTACTGTCTACCTTTGACACTGAAAAAGGGAGGATGCAGATGGAATTTATAGAAGCCTTGGTCCCACAACCTCAAGGAGTAGGAGATTATAAGAAATAATCATTCAAGTTGAGGGCTGAGGACATCCATCCTACTGACCAGATGGAATTACAGAAGCGAACTGGGGAGATGGTAGTATTAAAATTGAAAAATACTACTATGAGCTTGTCAAAACTACAAGTGTCCTTATCTAGCACCCAATCACAACTCAGGATGGAGAGGCTATCTTCCATGGCTAGAGACTCAAGGATAAAGTCTGTAGAAGATTTAATAATGAAGCTTGGGCATGACCCAAACAATGCTCAAGTTGTGGAGGATATTTTGAAGAAAAATAATGCTGACATAGAAGCCCTCAGGAAACAACTCAAGATGCCAGTGAAAGAATACCCGTTAGCTAAGGTCATTGAGGAATATGAGATATAGAAGGTAGAATTAATGAAGTTAGTTATCAAGAAGTCTACCCAAATCAAGCAGATGGAGATCAAGATGTTGAAGCTACTAAAGGAAAAAAAAGAATCAGTTATAGGGGAACTCATCCCATTAGAAGTTGTCCTTACCTCATCAATTCCATAATTTGTTCCAGAAACTTCTGGAGCATCTAGTTGAACATATAAGTTGTTCAAAGATATGGAAAGCATGATGTTGCAATCCCAAGAGATCAAGAAGTTGGAGACATATATTAGCATCTCGAGGGATCAAAAGGAAATATTAGAAACTGCCCATGAGATATCCAAGAAGAATATTGAGAGGTTGAAAAAGGTAGAAAAGGAATTTTCTGCCAGCAACATATTGGGCCAAATGAAAGTAATATTTTGCGGTAGTATCATAGAGTTAGCAGATGGGATCTGGCATTCCATCCACATTATTTTGAACAGAAGGAGCTAATTGAACAATGCAAAGTGGCTATTGAGAAAGCAACTTAGGAGTTTGGAGATATGTTAATAATAGCCCCTGATATCATAAATTTCTTGAATTCCAAAACCAGTTTTGAGCTACAAGAGTTGGATATACAGGATAGAACAACATTCATACTAGAGGTAAGAAGGATGGAGGAGAAGTGTCATGAATTGGACATGGCCATCAGTATATTATTGAATAATATTTATCCCCTGAAGGCAAAGGGACTTCCCTCATTGTATGTAATTAATAACAAGCTGGTCCAAAAGGGAAATTACATGACCAAGCTTAGGGAAGAAGCAAAGGATACAACAAAATTTTCAAACATTAAAGGGAACATGACCGAGAATGTGGTCTTGGATCTCCTGAGCAATGATATCTTCATTCAACATGATTTGAAGCATGTTTTTCTCACAAAGCCTACCATTAAATACACAGAGGTGGATGAACTGTATCGACATGTCATAGGTACGAGAATTCCAAGCAAGAAGGAATGGGGAAAATTGTGCATGTACCAAGGCTGAAAAGGCACGGTGGACACTTCAGCACAACCACCACTCGATCTAAAGAGCCTGCATCACGTCATATTTAATAATCCAACAGAGGTGGCCCCAAAGTAGCTAGATGTCAATGCCACTATCATTGCCTCTTCGTGACCACCTTAGCCACCTTCAACTTGCTTTTATGATTTATGAAGAGCTGTCAAATATTAGTTTTATAGTCAGTGTTTTTCCAGAGTTTTTTGGTTCGGGCCTTGCATGGACATAGTTGTCAAGTTCTAATTAAATTGTAGTTAATGACGATTTCCGAAGTAGATTAGGAAAACTGGCATAGTCGTAGTTAAATATTGCATGTTTTTTCATTGTCAAGAGTTGGACCTTGTTAGACTCTGTGTTGTAAGAATCATTATATTGGAGCACTATAGTTTTTTAGCCGAGCATCAATAATAAGAGACCGTTCACAAGATTCTTGAGCTATGTTAATGGTGATGTTTTTTTTCTCTATGTTAATGTTTTCTTTTTCTTTCATGTTGTGCATCGATTTATCTGATTGTAAAATAGAAAATTTAGATTAAGATTTGCTGAGAGAGAATCTTAATTATGTATGTGTTTACTATATTAATGTTTTCTTTTGAAGTATATTTAAAACATTCTTAACTTCTCTTTAGCTATTACTGAAATCACTTCTTTCTTTCATCTCATATTGACACTTCTAGTAAGATCCAGTTTTCATAGTTATCTTGCCCTGTGAATGCCCTTGAAAATTTGATGCACAATTTAGCCTTTCATGACTCCATATCGCAATGGATTAATTTTCACAAGTCTATTTTTCAAACCACATAATCAATAGAAATAAAAACCCCTCATAATTTATATAACTAGCCTAATATCAACATTTATAATCATCAAGTTAAATCATAGAGAATAGAGAGAGCTGTCTCTGAGTCTAGGAAGGCTAGGTCATGTACTCCAAAGCGGTTTGATGTTGTCCTCTATCATTTATTCTTGCCAATATTATAAATTATAGGGCCACAACATAATGGCGACCATACTAGGGAGTTATTGAAAAAGCTTAATTTCATCATAACTCAGAAACTCGAGTCAAAATGTTGTGTTATTCAAGTATTTTCTAGAGATTGATTTTTTTAGCTTGTAAAATATTAAGCCTTTCTATGCTTTGGGTCTAAATTCTGGCTCCCAGAAGAATATTTACCAGATCTCATCCTGACCCAAATCCTCCTATAATAGTTGACAATCCAGAAAAAATCCTAAGAAAAAACCTGGGAGTTGAGAGTCAAATTGTTGATAGATCTCTCCACACAGCAAGTTACCTCCCTAGAAACCTTGTAACCTTGTAGGAAATGGAGCTCGATTTACATTTTTAACAAAGCTTATTCAGGAAAAAATCTCAGAATGGATAGCCCAGAAAGTTTTTGACCCATCCATATTAAAACAAAGTCTAGTTGGGGAAGCATCCACCTCCACCCAAACTGACCTTTAGCTTCTCCAACACTTTGACTCCCTCTAAGATATGGTAGCAAGTTTCACCTTAGTTTTTGATGATTCCTACCTTCAAAAATATATAGAGTTATCTGCTCTTACTGTAACAACTCCCTCTATTATTTCCAAGTCTGCTCATCCTCAATCAACTTGTCCAGGTGTATCTACAGATCCTACCATTTCCCTAAACATTTCCCACCAGAGTGCCCAAACCTCCACTCATACACCCATTGTCCACCCTCCTCCATTTAATCCTACACCTCTCTTGGTCAACCCTCCTCTTATTAATCCCCCTTGGCTTCCCCCACCACCAATTATGGAAGGCTAGTTTTCTCCATTGGTGGTACCATTACCTGCGGTGCCTATGCCACAGGATTATCAGTCCAAAATCCCACATTTTGATGGAACTGACCTTGAAACTGCTCAAAAACATGTGGATAAAATGAATGACTCGTTTGAATATCAATATATAGATGTTGAAAGTATCAAATTGAAAATTTTTTCTCAAAGTTTTGGGGGAGAAGGAAAAAAATGGTTTAAGGGCTTGACCCCGAATAGTGTCCATGACCTCCTTGCCTTTCACCACCTCTTCATAAATATATGGGAATTTAAGAAGAATCCTCTTTAAATCTTGTTAGAATATGAAAGCATCAAGATGAATGTTGGAGAGTGTGTCCAAGATTAATGTACCGGTTTTAACAGTGTATACAATGCACTCCCTGGTCATATGAAACCCCCACGAGGCTTAGCCCTGATGAAGTTCCCAGATGGTTTTGATCCAGATATGGCTTATCATCTTAGAGAAAGAGATCCTGCTACATTAGAAGACATGCAGAGGGGTGCAGTAACTGTAGAATCCAAATTGATTGCAAAGACGGCTATAATGAGAAATGAGAATAGAGTCACTATTAAGGAAGAGCCTGTAGCTTCCACATCTGATGCTAAGATTTATAACTTGGTAAGGACTATGCAGAGAATGATGGAGAGAATCAACCTAAATGAGAGAATTATCCCTAGGGATAATCAACCAACTCCTCAAAATAGAAACCAAAAATTTAGAAGGAACCCACCTCAAATAAGATAGAGAGAAAACAAAGGCCCTGACCAACAAGTTAGGCATCCATTCCAAGGTAATTAGGCTAATGAAGATGAGGGAATGGTTGAGGAAATAGCAGAAAGTCAAACTAATCTAATGGGAATTAATGAAGAGGATTATTTTTTCCTTACTAAAGAAGAACACGATTTATTTTCTCTGACTCAAACTGAAGTAGAATCTGAAGAATATGAATATTATAAACAAGGGTTTTAGAATGCCATCATGGAGGTACATAAAAAATATAATCTTAGAAGCAAGAAAATTTTTGATATTTCCAAGAAAAAGAGCTCTGAAAATTATGCTAAAAAGGTCCCTAAAAAATGTTAATATCCCTGGAAATAATGATATATAAAATAGCACTAGTAAACCAGTTGTCATTCCTAGAAAATTTGTTCAAGCTGATATCCCCACTACAAGTCAACAATCTAAAGTTGCTACTAAAATAGTACCTGAGAAGACCAACTGTTCAAATCTACCAAAAAAACAGACACCATTCAGCATTGAGAACGAAATTGCTAAAATACAAATCTCAATTCCTCTCACCGAATTGGTAAGAAAGGATGTGTATAGGTCCCAAGTCCTAAAGGTGTTGAACATAGGAGAAATTACTGACACTGTCTATTTGAATGATGATAAACATGAACTTTTTTTTGGGCTAGAGGTAGAAGGTAAATCTCAAGAGGGAGGTGTTCCCCCATTTTACATCAGCCTGAATGTTCATGATAAAACCCTCCACAATGCCATGTTAGATTCAGGTTCCTCTCATAATCTTATACTGAAAGCATTCATGGAGAAACTTGGCCTTGACATAACTAGACCCTACAAAGACTTGTACTCATTTGACTCCAGCAAAGTCAAATTTCTAGGCCTCATCAAAGATCTCCGTGTCACTTTAGCCCAGATACCAGCCAAGAGTCTAGTGATGGATATAGTAGTGGCTGACATCCCTCCTATGTACAGTATGCTTCTATCACGTTAATTGGGAGCCAAGATTCAAGGGGCCCTCAAAATGGATATGAATTATGCCACCATACTAGTGTTTGGTCAACAAACAAGGCTCTATAGGAAGACTTTAATGAAATACATGGTGAGCAGTCAAGAAAAACCACATAACTACTCCCTTTACTCTGTTCATTCTGACCTTGATTCATTCATTCTTTACAATGAGGAAGACATTGATGAACAAGTAGCTGGAGAAGAAGAGGACCAGAATAGGGAACAAATAGACAAAATGGAAATTGCACAAAACAAGTATGAATCGGAACCATTTTGGAACATGAGTTTTGATGGTTCTTTTGGAAAAGCAGGCTCAGGAGCAGGGGTGTGGGTATGCAACACGGAAAAAAACCACGCAGAGGATCATTCCTACAAACTGAATTTTCATTGCACCAACAATATAGCAGAATATGAGGCACTCCTTTTGGGTTTACAACTACTGAAGATATTAGGAGCCAAAAGAATTTCTATTGACGGGGATTCTAAGCTATTTATCACACAAATCAAGGGAGAATATTCAGCTAAGCATCCCAGATTGAGAGCATACAGGAACACTTCCCTTGACCTCCTGAAAACATTTGAAGAGTATGACCTTGTTATAGTTCCAATAAATAAAAATATCCTTTCCAATGGGTTAGCATTTTCATCCAAAACTTTTCAATTAGCTCATCTTAACAAACAATATAGAGTACATACTAAACACTGCCCATTAGTCCCTCTTAATATGAGATATTGGAAAGTCTTTGAAGATGACAAGGGGATTGAAAATTTCCTGCAAGCTAAAGGTGAGTTGGAAGATTCCAGCCTGGACCTATATTGTGAAGAAGATTGTCCCACTAAAGGAAAAATGTGTAGGGATGAACCTCCTCATAATTTTGATATTAATATTCCAGTAAATGAAGGCATACATAGAACAGAGATATATAAAGACCCAGAAAAAGAAGACTTCCAAGTACTCTAATTCAAATATAACATCCTACTTAGAGGATTTGTCCCTTTGGAGGAACTATTTGATTTCAATAATGTGGCTAGAAAGCCAAAGATGGAACCTACAGAAGCAAACATTGAGGAGTGAAATCTGGGCACTGAGCAGGATCCTGAGATAGTAAAGTTATAAAATACACTACCAGTGTCTGCAAAGCATAAGTACGTTGCTTTGTTTAAAGAGTTCATTGATGTGTTTGCTTGGAGATATGAAAACCTGAAATCTTATGATAATAATACTATCCAGCTCAAGATTCGAGTCAAGGAGAACCAAAAGCCTTTCAAACAGAAATTGCATAGGATAAATCCCGTCCTAATTCCCTTTGTTGAGAAGGAGATCAATAATATGTATGATGCCAAAATAATAGTCCCAATAAGATACTCTAGATGGGTTTCCAATATTGTGCCTGTAAGAAAGAAAACAGGTGAGATTAGGCTCTTTATTAACATTAGAAATCTAAACAAGGTATCACTCAAGGAAAACTACCCTTTACCAAATATGGACCACATATTTCAAAGGGTAGTGGGATCTAGAAGGATCTCTTTGCTATATGGATTTTCAGGGTATAATCAAGTGCTTATGCATCTGGATGATCAACACAAAATAGATTTTACCACTCCTTGGGGAGCCTTCATGTATGTAAAAATTCCTTTTAGATTAATAAAACTTGGTGCCACCTTCCAGAGAGCAATGGAAATTTATTTTTCAGAAGAAATTGGTCTTTTCATTGTGATCTATCTCGATGATATTACAGTATATTCAAAAATTGATGAAGAGCATTTGGCCCATTTGAGAAGAGTTTTTTTAAAGTGGATAAGGTTTGGGCTATCTCTAAATCCTAAGAAATCATTATTTGGTATTGAAGAGGGAAAGATTTTGGGCCATATTATATCTGAAGAAGGAATCAAAATTGACCCCAGTAGGATTGAAGGCATACTTAAAATCAGTCACTCCGAGAACATCAAACAACTTCAATCTTTCATTGGAAAGATAAATTTTCTGAGAAGGTTTATCCAAAACCTTGCAGAACTATTGAGAAATATCATTAACATGCTCAAGAGAGATTCAGGAGTTAAGTGGATCATGGAAGCTAAATAGTCCTTTGACTTGGTAAAGCAGGCACTCACTAAAGCACTAGTTCTGATCAGCCCTGACTTCACCAAGAATTTCATTATTTTTTCCTTTGCATCAGTAAACATTATTGTTACTGTATTGTTGCATACTACAAATAGGTAAGGACAAGAGCAACCCATAGCATTTTTCAGCCAAGCTTTAAGAGATGTACCTTTAAAATACAATATAATGGAAAAGCAGGCCTTTGCTTTGATAAAAGCATTAAAGGATTTCAGATTTTACATTCTACATTCACATATCATTGCCTTTGTGCCCAAATTTTTTTTCAAAGACATCCTAAGGTAGGATCCTAATGGAAAAAGAGGCAAATGGATTGATTTTCTGGACTATGATTTAGATATTAGACCCACCAAACTAATCAAGGGAGATGGATTAGCCCAATTGATGGCTGAAATCAATTTTCAAGCACTAGATATCAACATGATCCATTTACTGGATGAACAAGAGGAGATGGCACTCCACCTATTAAGGAAGCATTCCTGAATTCTCCCTAGTATGCATATATATTATATGCTCTATTTGATTTAAATGCTCCTCCTATTTTGTCCAAAACAAAGGCTATATTCTTGAAATAAAAAGCTATAAAATTTTTCATCCTACAAAATTTATTGTACTAGAAATATTTTGGGGGCATATTACTTAAATGTTTACTTAAGAAATATGTAGATAGGGTTATGAAATAATTTCATGAAGGGTATTGCGGAGGCCATATCTACTGGAAAACCACTGCTAACAAGATCCTTAGGGTTGGTTTCTATTGGCCTACTCTTTTCCCAGATATCCACAAAATGGTAGCTACCTATCACAAATGTCAAATTTTTGAGGGAAAAATAAATTTGATGCCTTTTCCCTTACAACCAATCTCTGTTGAGGCTCCTTTCCAACAATGGGGTTTTGACTTCATTGGATAAATCCATCCCTCCTCCTCTACCTAGCATAAATGGATCCTCATTGCTATAGACTATTTTACCAAAAGGAGAGAAGCCATTCCTTCCAGAACTGCTACTAACTCAATGATTATCAAATTCCTTGAATCGAACATCCTGTGTAGATTTGGTTGTCCTAGGAAAATCATCATAGATAGCACTATTGGTTTTAAGTCCAAGAAAAATGGTGGATTTTTTCCACAAATATCACATCTCTTTGGGACATTAAAAAATTTATTACCCTCAAGGTAATAGACTGGTTGAATCATCCAACAAGAGTTTGGTTAACATTATCAAGAAATTTTTGAAAGACAACAAAAAATACTAGCATAACAAATTGTTGCATGCATTGTGGGTTGATAGACTGACAAATAAGAAATCAATTGGCATGTCCCCATACCAGTTTTTCTATGGGACGGATGAAGTTTTCCCAACATCCTTAGGAGTGCCAACCATGAAAATCATTCAAGAAGTACAGGTTGAAGAGAATTATGTACAAAGAAGAGTAAGCCAGACCATTCAGCTACAACAGTCCAGAGAAGAAGTTTACAACAGAACTCAGGTGGTGCAAGAAAATATAAATAAGATCTTTGACAAAATAACAAAAGAAAATGATTTCAGTATTAGGGATAAAGTACTGAAATGGGATTCCAGAAGAGAAGATAAAGTTAAGCATGGAAAGTTTGAAAACATGTGGAAAGGCCCATATATTGTTCATTCTTTCAGGGGAATAATGCATTTTTTCTACAAGAGATGGATGGAAAAGAGTTGCCTGGAGGTCCTGTTAATGGCAGGATGTTGAAACACTACTTCTTCTAAAAATAGAGAATTTTCTCACTCCACTGTAAATAACACAATTTTTGGCTCGGATCCTGTTTGTAGGCCACCTTTTTGTGTGAAAAATTAGCAATAGAAATTCATAAAAAACAAAAAGAGAATATTCATGGAGATTATTTCAGAAAAGAAGTATACAAAGCTATTGGTCTTGATGTTCTTTACACTTCCCTAAGAAGAACTGTCATCCCTAGCTAGAGTCATTGTTAGAGTCCTATAATTTATAGTATCACAAGGTGACTTTGTATTTATTATTTCCAAATTTTCATATTGTACATATATTTCAATATTCAAAAATAATTTCCAAAGAAGATAAAAAGAAACAAAAAAAGAAAAATAAAAGAGGATGTTAAAAAAAGAAAAAGAAACCCCCCCAAAAAAACTGAATATTTCTGAAAGTGTTGAAAATCGAAATTCCACTACTATTTAGAAAAGTTTGTGTAGTCATACAGCTTAAGCATGATTGTACAATTTTGAATTTTCTGCTGATAGGTTAGAAAATGAATATTTTCCAAACCATTTAATATTGTCTTATAAGTATATAGGTAGAAAATGAAATTGGTTCAATAGTTTAATCTGAAACAATATGTGAAATAAGGGATAGGTGGTAGGTTAGAAATTCAAAAGAAAAATGATTTCATAGTTTGCAAGTCCAAATGCACCCTAAAAAGAAGAAAAAGGTTAGATATGTATTTTGGGTAGGCAGATACATTGAAAGAGAATAATGAAAGAAAAAAAGTAGAGACTATTTCATAAAGTACAACATCGAAATTACGCTTTTCCTATGGTGGAAGAAGAAGGACCTAAACAGAAGGTGCCTGCATTCAAAAGAGTGAAAAACATGGTTATATGTTGAAGTTTAGGAGCTCAAATACATCTCCATAGTTATTTGGGGTATAGTTCATGTTCTCATTTATTTTTTACCCTAAGCTCTGAGACATTATTGTCCCCTTACCCTGCCTCACTCATATTTTTCCTTAACCTAAAGTTTTACACTACCCCTTAGCTTCCATATCCCAACCCCACCATCCCATCACATGTCTCATCACACCTCACATCACTCATCCCCACCGCCACTAACCACAACGCATCTCCCCTTCATCCTCGCTACTCGCCACACATCCGATGACCCCTATTACATTCTCGCCCCCCTTCACCCTCTGAACATTAATAAAAAGGGGGGGGGTCTAAATTTGGTGATTCCCAATACCTCCTAACCCACTACGTGTTTCACTTGCAGCTTTTCACACCCCGCCCACGCCATTACCACAAACCCACACCATCCCGCTCCGAAATAGGTTTTTTCCACCAAATGAAACCATTACCCCCACCAACCATTGGGCTATCCGTTGCCTGCTACCTCTACGCCACGTCTCCATGTACCTGTCCCTCACATCCAATCGCATTCACTCTTGCCAAGAATCCGTTGCACCGTAAATGGTCGGGCCGTTGTCCAACAAACCTGCACCACCCCAATGTCTCACCAATTATGGATTAAACGATAAACTCATGCCCCATACACAGTTTATTGTGCGTATTTTGATCAATATTGTAGGTATCAGACTTAGAGAAAATTACAGAAAAAATCATAGTTAAATACTTGTTGCAGGAGAACCCATGTTCACCAAAATAATTAACAGCTCTCGGCAAACTAGACTATAGTATCCCCTTCAATCTATTTCCATTTTGATCGTGGTCCCTTCTATTATCTCCCTTCAGCAATACCAATATTTCCTTTCTCTTCTCCCTTTTCTTATATCCCATTCTCCATTACAGGTTGAGAATAAGCTACAGAAGACAAATCATGCCTCCTAAGAAGGGCCAGGAGCCTTTCAACCCCATGGTTTGCCCATAATTGGATTTAAATCATACAACCCTGGCGGAATAAGATCACAAAATTCACGATACAGAGTAAGACTTTGAATTTTTCGATGTCTACTTCTGGCTCGAGGAAAAATTTCTCGATGAAGCCAAAGACATTAGCTTGTGGGAGATCCAGTTGCCTCTGTACATCTTTCCTAAAACCCACGGTTGCCCCGAATTCATTAGAAAATGCCACGCTTTCTACGACATTAATCACAGGACCATAGACACCCCAACTGGAGAATTCATGTTCACCATTAATGCCCAGTCCATTCATAAAATGATGCAGGCCCCCAATCCTGAAGAACACTCCCCTTCTCTTATGAAGCCCTTAGGGAACTTTATCAAAGAATTGATTTTTCCAAGAGAGCCAAAACTCTGCAACTTCTCATGGAAAATGATGCACCAATGCCTTTAAAAAATCCACCCTACCCTTCATCTATTTTCCCCGAAAGAACCAAGCATATTATCACCGTTCTATATGATTTTTTAAGTTATCACTCTGATCAGTGGTTCGATGAAGTTGTGATAGGATTTTTTTCCATTTTCTCCTCATAATCTAAGCCCACAATCATGTTTAATTATGCCCAGTTCCTAGCAGACGCCATCCATGAACAGTTTTTAAAGTTTCACACTGAGGAGGTTTTCAAAACCTTTATGTTGTTGTATATGTTTGTTTATTTCCAGTCCAGCAGGTTTCAATTTCAGATGGCCAAGGTAAATGAATATGTTGATCCTCAATCTATCATCTTCTAGAACACCTTGCTATTTAAGGAACAAAATAGCTATACATATAAGGAATTTCTGGAATTGTTTGTGCATCCATCCATCAACACACTCAGTAGTGTAGCAGAGCCCATGATAAGTGAAGAGATCAGGAAAAACATGCAGCTAACAGAGCAAGTGAAGAGAACAGATTTGTACTTGTACCAAAATTACACGGATATTCAAGTCTATGGAAGTGAGATAGCCCCTTAAAAATTTCCAAAGTTCCTCTCCATGAGGATCTTTGCATTAGAGTACATAAGGCAGATGATAGATGCAGATGAGCTCCACCTTGTTTTTGCAAAGAATAAGTCTCAGTTAAAAATCAAGACACAAGTTGGGCCTTTCATCTGAAATAATAGAGCAACAAGAGAGAATGAAAACAAGACACTAAAGGGGATGGGTTTCAGTCACAATTTCACTTGTTCTTATGACACTGCATGGATTATCTCCAACAAAAAGCTGGAAAACAGATCCACACCCTATGTTTATACACACAGACCTATTATTGAGCAATATGCCAACCAAACAGAATGAGTAACCAACACCCTCCAAGAATATTAAGAACAGGTGATCTCCACTTCAGGAATTTAGACCCCAACACCACAAGAAATGAGGAGTGTATAAGACAAATAATACAAGGGGAAAGAACCAGAGAGAGAGATAGGGAGAAATAGGCCAAGAGAGGATCAGTCACCTTCGATGACTGATACCTCTAGCAAAGAATTCAAGCTTAAATATAGGAAAACGACCTAAATTCATATGAAGATCGATCAAGGAGGTGAATCAAAGTAGCAGAAAAATTCATCATTAATAGGCAAAGAGACAATGGCCTTGCCTACATCATCATCCATAATGTATTCTCAACAACAAAGTCAACAAGCATCTCCTTCCAAACTTTCCATAGAATACCAAGAGAATTCTGTCTTTGAGATATTGAAAGAGATAAAGTTGAGGAATGATGTGTTGAAGACTAATACCTATAATCAATTCTGGAAGAGGAATTCAAGTTCACAAAGTAGGATACTGTCTCCCTTTGACACTGAAAAAGGGAGGATGCATATGGAATTTCTAAAAGGCCTGGTCCCATAGCCTCAAGGAGCGGGAGATTATAAGAAAGAATTATTCAAGTTCAGTGCTAAGGACATCCATCCTATTGACCAGATGGAATTACACAAGTAGATGGGGGAGATGGTAGCCTCAACATTGACAAATACTACTATGAGCTTGTCAAAACTGAAGGTTTCCTTATCCATCACCTAATCACATCTTAGGATGGAGAGGATATCTGCCATGGCTAGAGACTCAAGGATCAAGTCTCTAGAAGATTTAATAGTGAAGCTTGGGCATGACCCAAACAATATTCAAGTTGTGGAGGAGTTTTTGAAGAAAACGAATGCTGACATAGCAGCCCTCAGGAAACAGCTCAAGATGCCAGTGACATAAGACCCCTTAGCAAAGGGAATTGAGGAAGATGAGACACATAAGGCATAATTAATGAAGTTAGTTATCGAATAGTCTGCCCAAATCAAATAGATGGAGACCGAGATGGAGAATATAGTGAAGTAAAAAGAAGAAGCAGCTAGATGGGAACACATCCCATTAGAAGTTCTCTCTATCTCATCAATTCCATTAACTGTTCCAGCAACTAGTGGAGCATCCAGTGGGTTAGATCAGTTGTCCAAAGCTATGGAAAGTATGACCCTGCAATCCCAAGATATCAAGAAGTTGGAGACACATATTGGCATCCTTAAGGATCAAAAGGAAAGATCAGAAACTCCCCATGAGATGGCCAAGGAGCACATTGAGAGGTAGGAAAAGGCAGAATTTTTTTTTTTTTCTAGCAATATATTGGGCCAAATGAAACTGATAATTTGGGGCAGTATCATAGAGTTAGTGGATGGGATCTAACATTCCATCCACATTATTTTTTAACAGAAGGAGCTAATTGACAAATGCAAAGTGGCTATCGATAAAGCAAGTTAAGAGTTGGGATATATGCCAATAATAGCCCTTGATATTATAATGTTCTTTAATTCCAAAACCAGTTTTGAGCTAGAAGAGCTGGATATACAGCACAAAACAACAACCATACTAGAGGTAAGAAGGCTCCTCACTAAGAGGAATTTAGTGAGGAAATTGGAGGAGAAGTGTCATGAATTGGGCATGGCCATCAATAGGTTCTTAAACAAGATTGAGCCCCTGAGGGTAAAGGGACTACCCTCATTCTATGTAATTAACAACAAGATAGTTCAAAAGGGAGATTACATGACCAAGCTTAGGGAAGAAGCAAAGGAAACCACTAGATTTTCCAATATTAAAGGGAACATGCCCAGGAAGGTTGTCTTGGATCTTCTGAGCAATGATATCTTCATTCAACATGAGCTGAAGCATGCTTTTCTCACTAAGCCTAATTTTAAAAAATACATAGAGGTGGATGAAGTGTACCGATAGGTCATAGGTACGAGAATTATAGGTAAGAAGGAATGGGGTAAATTGTGCATGTACCAAGGCTGAAAAGGCAGGGTAGACACATCAGCACAACCACAGTTCGATCTTAAGAGCCAACATCACATCATATTTAATAATCCAACAGCAACAGCCCCAAAAAAAGAGCCATATGTCAAGGCCACTACTGTTGCCTCTTCGTGACCACCTCAACCACCTTCAACCTAATTTTTTTATTTATAAAGAGCTGTAAAAAGTTAATGTTACAGTCAGTGTTTTTCCAGAGTTTTTTGGTTCGGGCCTTGCATGGCTGGATTTTTCAAGTTCTAATTAAATTGCAGTTAATGAAGGTTACCGAAGTAGATTAGGGAAACTGGCATAGTCGTAGTTAAATACTGCATGTATTTTCATTGTCAAGGGTTGGACCTTGTTGGACTCTGCTTTGTAAGAATCATTGTATTGGAACACTATATTTTTTGAGTTGAGCATCAATAATAAGAGACCTTTCACAAGATTCTTAAGCTGTATTAATGGTGACATTATTTCCTCTATGTTAATGTTTTCTTTGTCTTTCATGCTGTGCATTGATTTATCTAATTATAAAACAGAAAATTTAGATTAATATTTATTGAGAGAGAACCTTAATTCTATCTATGTTTACTATCTTAAAAAAATTTCTTCTAAAGTATTGTTAAAGAATTATTAACTACCCTTTAGCTATTACTAAACTCACTATTTTATTTCATCTCATATTCACACTGCAGTAAGATCCAGTCTGCATAGTTAGCTTGCCTTGTGAATTCCCTTCAAAATGCAATATTCCTAAATTAGCATGTAGCTAATAGGAATATTTATTTTTGCTTTTAGCACCTAGTAGGTGAATAAATGGGTAAAGAAACCCATACTTGTCATGAAAAAGCATAAAATCCCTCTTGATGTGAAAAGGGATCATAAAAAATAACTGTATCTAGCACTCTCATGTGTGAACAAGGCATAATGGATGTGGAAAATGTCAAGTTTGACCAAGTCAACAGCATTAATGTGGGAGAAGTTGATCATCAATAAAAATAGCTCAATATGAATGAGGATCAATCTAGACAACTATATGTGAGATGTAATGAAGACCATTAGGTGTGAAAAGGGCTGAAGTAGGTTGAAGAGGTCAACCTTGACCAAATCAAACAATGTTGTCATGGAGGAGTGGCCTTGATCAAGGTACAATGCAGTTTTGGACGGAGATTTATTGTGTGATGGTGGAAACCCTCATGGATGCGACCCAAGGTGAGAAGGCTCACTTAGTTTATAAGGAAGAGGATGGCAGCCATTTGAGGTTAGCCTATGAATTATATTTTGATATGTCTGCTTAGACTTTTTCTCTCTTTAGTTGTTTAGCTAAGATTGCTGATGTTGTTTGGCACTAAGGTATTCCTATTTAGGAATTCCATCTCTTCCCCTTGAGTAGCTCTTGGGAGAGACCTGATCCATCATTCCACACACCTGGCATTGGTGTTAAGCTTCATGATCAGGTGATCATGTCCAAGAGGAAAAAAAATGCTCAAAATTGGAACTTCTCAAAATTGGTTGCAAGCTAAACGACCGGATAGACCTTGTTGCTGTGATTCTGGTACCATGAACGGGACCCAAATCCGATGTCGTATGAGGAAAATATTGAAGTTTTAAAACGCCCAATAACCTTCAAAACATGAATTTTGAACACAAAAATTTGTCATCTTCAGAAATTTTTTATGGAAAAAAATTTCATTTTTATATGGTGTTATTATGGCCTATTAGAGAGTGCCACATGGCCTTCCCAAAGGCTACCACGTGACCCCAGGCCAAAGGTTCAAAGTATGTTCAAAAAGATTTTTGTGGGAAGACGTGACCCGACCTGAACGAAGTTAGGTCACCCTGAACATAAACAAGTTGGGTGGAGGAAGACCCATCCCGAATGCAAATGGGTCATCAAATAGCGATCGAGTCGTTGTTTAATTAGGCAGAGTTCGATGCGACCTGAATGAGGATGGGTCAGTTGGGTCGCTGTGTTGTTTATTATTGAAGCCGATGGAGCAAGGAGTTAAGCCCCAGGGCTTAAGGGGGGAAGACTCTGTGACCGTCATGCAGAACTGAGGGCTCGAGCTATTCAAACTAGTGGGTTATCTGACTGTTACACTCAGCGGCTAAAACGGAAATGTGACCAACATTTATCCACGTGATTAATGCTACGTTATGGTTATCGTTTATTCGGCCGACGGGTTCGACCTTACATGTGGCCACATCATTCGGATTTAAATGTTACCATTGACAATTACCGCCTAACTTGGTGCGTTCCACCAATTCCGGCACTTGTGCCATTTCTAGCGCACCTAACTAGAGTTCATCCATATTTGGTGGGGTTTCCAAGGGACACTGAGCAGAAAATTATGGGGATCATAACTTTCTCCATATTCGACCAAATTAGAAAAAATTTTAGTAAATTTTCGGTATTTTGAGCATTTTGGAGCCTTTGGAACAGGTAGTAGAGCCAAAAAAGGTGTTTTTTAGCCATTTTTGCTTCAGGGATGCTTGTAGAGCCATGAGGGCCATGAGGGAAATGGAGTTGCATTGGGCTACACTTCACTGTTTGAGGTGAAATAAAAGCCATAATTAGCTTATTTATGTCTTCTAAACTCATTTTCACAGCTATTTCACCCTGTTTAGGCTTTTTTATCACTGTAAAACCAATTTGAGCATCATAATATAGCAAGGAGATGCCCATTGGGAGCCTTGGACCTGGCAGATGTAGCCTAGGAGGGGTGAACTGCCTCATCATGCTGTTGTGTTGTTATGGGGAAGTTATTCTACTGTGTATTTCTGATTCAATATGTTAAACAATAATTTTAATTAACATTCCCTTACACATAAACTCAAAAATAGTTACCAAAAACACTTTATTTAATTTCCAAGACATGACAAACACTTTGCACACTTAATTAAATGGAAATGAATAATTTGAATAATAGATACAAATAGTTTCATTTTCAAATCAAATGGTATCAGAGCTAAGGATTTGAGCATTAGGAGATAGAGTTTTACTCAGCATTTGTTTTGTGCAAATATATAGTTGATTATTTGCAAGTTTTGATGCTTACTAGGATTAAAATCAAGAGAGGTGAGGGACATTTGGTTAGTGTACAAAGTAATCCAGAACCAAGAAGGGTCAGAGAGCCACCTCCAAGAGCCATAGAGGCAACCTTAAGCATGTCTTCAAGAGAGGGAGAAGCTCCTAAAGATATGGATCCCAAAGAAGAGGAACGGGTGTTCCGAAAGGCTTTCTTCGATATGACAGAGATAGTGAGGATACTCTACCAAGAAAGGAATGATAGGTATGTTGGAGAAGGGTCTAAACACTAGAAAGAAGGAGAGGGTTCTTTAGGAGGAAAGAAAAGTGATGGCAAGTCAAATAAAGGACATGGAGGAAATGGTGATCCACCATCCCCATCTTCATCCTGTTCCTCTACATCGTCAACCTCAACTTCGGTGAATCAATCTCACAAGTCTAAAACTACTAGTAAAAGTCAATTTTTAAAGCTTGATGTCAAATTTGAGTTGTCTATGTTTAACGGTGAATTCAATGCAAAGAAACTTGATAATTGGATAAGACAGTTGGAAGTTTATTGAGGATACATAACCTTCATGATGGTGACACCAAGATACAGTTAGCCTCTTTGAGAATGGATGGAGCAGCATTGGTATGGTGGGAAGCCAAGACCAAGGATGAAATTAAAAAACATGGTAAGATCACTTTATCATGGGCTGAATTTATTTCTACAATTAAAAAGCAATTTTATCCATTAGCTCATTTACAAAAGGCTATCATGAACTGGCAAAACTTCAGACAACTTAAGGGAAAAAATGTACAAGACTACACTCAAGAGTTTAGGAGAAGAGCACTCTTATTAGGGGTAGACTTACAAAGTCAAGATACTTTGCTGAAATATATAGGTGGTTTTCACAACTACCTTAGACATACTATCCTAATGTTCAATGCTACTAGTCTAAACGAAGTTTGTGTACAAGCTACCCATTTAGAGGCTAGAGGAAAAAACACTTTTGATGAGGGTAGAAACAAGCCTTTTAAGGGGAAAAAAAAAGATAAAACCTTTAAGGGAAAATGAAAAAAGTATTCATATGTCAAACAAGAGGGTGAGAAAGTGATATGTAAACACTATTCAAGAGAAGGACATGAAGAGAAAAACCGCTGGAAATTACATCCTGAAAAAAGAACTCAGTTTAACAAAAATAAAGGAAAGAAGAAAACTGTAGCTACTACAACTACACCACAAGACTTAGGTGATGATTCAGGTGATGCAACCAAAACTATAGCCATGGGTTTGAAAATTATGAAGGGAAAGGAAACTGAAACTAAGCCAAGCACTAGTGCTTCAAACTGTCATGTACAAGCTCCAAATGAGGAAGAAAGAATTGAATTGTTCCGTGTGAGGGTAGTCTCAAAACATACAAAAATTGACACACTGTTTGATAGTGGGTCAAAAGAAAATCTCATATCAAAAAACTTGGTCAAAAAACTTAAACTTGATACCATTCCACATCCAAAGGCTTATCCACTTGGGTGAACATGCAAGGATGCAAACTTACAAGTCTCAGGAAAGTGCATATTGCGATTCGCGATTACTGCACACTTTATTGACACATATGAACTTGATGTAGTACTTCTTGATATATCAGGAATTTTTTTCGGAAGACCCTACTTATTTGACAGGAAAGTTGTAATGTTCCAAAATTTTAGCATCAAAGCTAAATCGAACATTAGAGTTAGCAGCAGCTTTAGCCAGTGAATAAATGGGTAGAAACGCCCATAAATCTCCTAATGAGGATAAAAACACTCCAAGTGTGAAAGGGGACACTCTTACTAGCTTAATAAAACACCTCAATGTGTGAACATGGATAAAATCTAGTTTATTCAGTCCACTTTGAATAAGTCAACAACACAATTGTAGATGAGGAGAAATCCAAGAAGTAATAACGCAGTTTTGGAGGGAGATGTATCTTTGGATAGAGATGACCTAATTGAGTGGGGCCAAGGGAAAAAAAATCTTGTTTTATATCAAGAAGAGGATGGCAACATTATTCTTCATGTCTTAGATTATTTTTCATGTCTTCTCAGACTTTTGCTTCCACTTGCTATTTAGCAGAGTAGCAGTGTTGTTTAGCACCAGGTGTTCCTGAGTGGGAATCCCACCTCTTTCCTTTGAGGAGCCTCAATGGGAGAGTTTTTATTCATCATTATACATCAGGTTTTTAGGCCAAGATTCAGCCAACTTCCTTAGTGCAGTTTTTCCAGAGATTGTGCAGTGTTGTCGGGTGCAGCAGTGGAAGGGATTGGAATCCCGGTTTCTGAGCTATTTTCTCATTGGAGGAAGGTTTCCTTCACTTGAGAGACATATTTGGAGAGCTCCAAAGCAGATTTTAGATCTGTGGTATCATACCACACTTTTCCCATACATTCCCAGCGTTGTTCCAGCTAGTGAATACGTTATTCTGGAGGCAGTATTTAGTGCATGGTTTGGTGGCTCTGTTGCAGTGTTTCCTTGTGATTGAGAGGTTCATCCTTTCATGGGAGGAAGCCCTTGAGGGATATACATCAGATCATACATATTTTAGCCTTATACACTCATGTACTTTAGTGTTATAGTGGTGATTTAGTAAATTATTGAATATCCCATTTTGTATGCAGAGTGTTTGACATGAAACCCTTGTCGGGTTATCTTGTATTTTGTATAAGGAGACTAGATCTTAGTCCTTAAAGAATATTTGATTAATATATTAGTATATATATTTTTCTCCTATTTTCTTAGTGTAAACCATCTCTTAGACTATGCAGTCCCTTATGTAGCAACTCCGGTATTTTGCAGTCATGGGGTTTTAACACATTTTGGTAATCCTAGGTGTGGGAGATCTGTTTAACCCACCTAGTTTGATTTGTTTCAGCTCTATTCTTGGATTTAGATTTTATATTGACTTATATATGGAATACAAGAGTAAATTTCATTTTTTTATTTCATATATTGGTGGAATTTCGTTTTTAGTGCAGGATTCATGAGCTATCCCGATTTTGGGATATTACAGTGGTATAAAAGCATAATCTTGGATCAGCCTATGGATCTTAGGCCATAAATTTTAGAGGAAGGAGAGATGGATAGAATTTAGAGAGCTTCAGTGTGTGAAGGAAGAAAGGAAGACAAGCTTACCAAGCTTCTTCCATAATCTATGCAAAGCTTTCAAGGAGAGTTGAAGAAGTTGAGATTAGAGATGGGATCTCCAAAGAAGTTTGAATCTAGAGCTTCATCTAGATTTTCACATGGTGAGTGTGAGAATGTAGATACACACCATGATGCATAGCACAGTCAAGTGCCTAGATCTGTCTTGAGATGGATGGGAGGAGGAAGAATGCCTAAGAGGAGAACTCTTAGTGAGTTGTTGTGTGAGTATGAATCTCAAAATGAAAGGTTTATAGATTATAATAATTTCCAAAGGTTTTACAAGATCCAGGTGGAGAAGAGAAAGCAGCAAGATGAAGATAGATTTCTTCTATCTACTTTTGTCGGATCACCTACATGTTCAACTGGAGCTTGGGTGAAGGAGCTAGACTCCTATTTGTAGCTGCACCATATTTATGAAGATGAAGCCATCAGAGTTGCAGCGCTACATTTCAGAGGTAAGGCTCATGCATTGTGGATTTTTGAATCTTGTTCTTTAAAAAATGCAAAAACTTCCTCTTATGCAAGATTCATAGAAACATTGGTCGGGAGGTTTGGTGAAAAACTTCCTAAGGCACATGAGCAAGGAAAACTTGAGAAAACAAAACCCTTGCATTTGATGAAGGAAACTCCACTTCAGAAGACCATGGGAGGAGTTGACATCTTACATTACACATTGCCAGAAGCAAGACCTCTAGTTCATATTCTTGAACAAGAGGGCATGGGGATCTCCTTTTTACAAGAGAATCCGACTGTTGAGATGTTTCCCATGCACATTGAGGAAGATGAGGGCAAAAACGCTGTCAAATCTAGAGCACATCCAGTGCCTCATGCAAAGGGAGGAGGAGCACATGATCCAATAGGAGGAATTCTTGTATCCTCACAAGAACTTCCCCAGGATCTCATACATGGAGTTCCAAGCACAATTAGTGAGCAGCATGATTGTGCAGCATTGTAGCTGGAAGGAGGAGGTAGGGAGGAAGAGAAGCATTACTTGATGAGAGGCACACACCCTTCTCTATTTCACAGAGCCAATGCAAGGAAGAGGCAGACTGATTTGCGCATCAAGTGCAAGGGCAAGATTTCCTAATCATATGTACAGTCTACTCTTGACATTTATGTCTCACTACATGGAGGAATTCCACCGGGGAGGCCACCAGATCTATAGTTTATGAGAGATATCTTGTCTTTGGGTTCACCACTCTTGGATTTTAGAGAGGTGAAGAGTTTGGAGGAGAAATTTGGCATGAGGGATGTCAAAGTAGCAGGCAGTAGCATGAGGAAAGCTTCACATGCCAGATCACCAGCGCTGTCTCTTAGGAGGATTGATCCTTATTAGAGATCTCAGCTCTTGGTAGAGTACTCCGAGGATCTTGGTGCATGCATGATTCTTTATTACCTAGGTGGAGATGACAGATACATGGTGGATGTTGTGGTCATCTATTCCTATGGTAGGATATTCTTGACTAGATCTTCTAGTCTCAAGGAGAAGCTGCTACATGCATCACATGAGGACTTCTCTTCTATGCACTGTGAGGCATATTTCCATTTGATGGAGGAGTTCACTTGGGAGGGCATCCAACATGACATATATCATAATATGGAGAGATGCATAGCCTGGATGGTAATGAAGAGGAGGTCACAACCACTTCCCTACTCTTTGGAGATGCGGGAGCATTTCCAGCTGAGCCATTTCAGCTCAAGATCTCAAGTACATGATGGAGGAGGTATCATTTCATAATTTGTATTGTACTTATTTTCCTCATTTGAGAGGCATGATGTAACAAGAATAATTATCTCTTCTTTCATATTTTATGATGATGTACTTGCAGCTACTTGTAGCATTGATTTTGGCTATCCTTTTGATGGTTTGTGCGGGAAGCCACATGATTCATGGGGTACACCATTGGCACCATCTTGTAACTTCATGTTTTCATCTTATGAGATGACTGTGGAAGCAAACAAGTGGCTGATAAATAATTTTTTTTTTCTTATATTGATGCAGGCAAAGGATGCACTGCGCTAGTTCCATGAGAGGGACCCTAATTCACTCTCCGATTTTCACTTGGTAACTTGTTCTCATTGTACTTTTCTTCCATATGTTGCTGATATGTTTATGTTCATGGGGAGCTTTGTTTTGGAGAGTGGGCTTGATATTGAAGATGCCCATTGGGAGCATGATTCTCCCCACTTTATATGTTGTACATTTTAGGAGGGACCATGGGAAAACCATGATTGCCACATCACACTTTTTCTCTTCTTGTGGGAGGAACCACTTGGAGAATTTGAGGAGGCACTTCATGGCTGAATTGTTTGTTGGGACATCATACAAGTTGACCATCATGATATTAATCCATGGCTTGTATGAGGGAGAGATGAGGAAGCAAAAAAAGTTGTTGTTGTTGTGGTTGCACTTGGGAGAGTATGGGCATAATTCTTCCCATACTTTTCATGAAATTTCTAAAGATAAGAAAGGCACATTCATGGTGCAAGGAGGTTACCCTTAAGCATTGGAGGATCATGAGAGATTTCCATGTAGGAATAAGATCTTCTCACATAGAAGCATGATGGTGGATGACTTTGGCATATAGAATTTCAAAGAGAGGAGTCTTGGGGCCTTATTACAAAGGCCTACAGCGCTGTCACATAGGAGTATGTTCTTATGGATGGAATATTCCAAGGAGAGGATGTATCCCTTCTTCTTGCAGATTTTTATAGGAGATTCTCATGAGAGGACTTATTAATGGACCTCACTTTCATCCAACTCACTATGTATGGTAGCGAATGGATTTTTGTACTTGTTGATTACTGCATTGAGTATTTGTACTTTCTCACCATGTTTGAACAGTGAATTGCTCCTTAAGATAGCAAGAATATTTTTAGGTTTCATGGTCACTTTAGGGCCAATATTTATGATGATAGTAGCCAATCTATACATGAATTTGGGCAAGTATATTTTTATTTTATCTATGTATAGCTGATAGAAATTGATGCTTACCTCCCCATGTTGGGAGAAAAAACATATACAACTTGTAACTTGTTGCAGAACCACTTGCCACATGACATTCTCAAACAACAATTGGGAAGAATGCATAATATCCACTTGGAGAACCTTTGGTACCATCCAAAATTGCACATAACTTTCAGCATTTTTCTGATTTGGATGCCAAATGGTGATTATGTGCCATTCATCTTGGATGGAATGGTTTGGGTTGGCATGTCTCATGATTTTGGAGGAAGAGTCTTTGGAGACTCAATCTTCTTCTTGCCATTGCAGGCCAATCATGTTACAGCCCAAGATCAACATGCCCTCTACACTTATCATAAGTGGAGAGGAGGATAGAGTGAGATAGGCCCTCTTTCCTATCATGTTCATTTATTCAGCCCACCTACATTTCAGGAGCCAAAGGTGGAGGAGATTCTTCATGAGTTGCCATGTTGGAGGGTAACTCACTTCATTTGGATGATAGCATGGGTGAGGGAGGCACTCATTCACCATGTTGGTCATCACTCCTACTTTGTGGAGGCCATGAGATAGCAAGAAGGTTTCCATTCACACTTTCCACCCTTGATTGATGTAGACCATTCGGTTTTGAACACTTGGGAGGGAACAGTGGATGACAGTTTATTTGCAGATTCTCTTGATGCAGTGATGGGGGCTATTGATGGGAGGCCACATGAGGAGGAGCGGAGGAAATTTTCTCTCCCTATGCATTTTTTTGAGGATAAGAAAAGGTTTTTTAGGGGAGGACTGTAATGTTCCAAAATTTTAGCCTTAAATCTAAATCGAACATTTGAGTTAGGAGCAGCTTTAGTCAGTGAATAAATGGGTAGAAAAGCCCATAAGTCTCCTAAGGAGGATAAAAACACTCCAAGTGTGAAAGGGGGCACTCTGACTAGCTTAATAAAATACCTCCATGTGTGAATAGGGATAAAATCTAATTGATTCAGTCCACTTTCACTAAGTCAACAATGCAGTTATAGAGGAGGAGGAATCCAAGAAGGAATAACACAGTTTTGGAGGGAGATGTATATTTGGATAGAGATGACCTAATTGAGTGGGGCCAAGGGCAAGAAAACTCATGTTTTATATAAGGAAGAGGATGGAAAAATTATTCTTCATGTCTTAGATTATTCTTCATGTCTACTCAGACTTTTGCTTCCTCTTGCTGTTTAGTAGAGTAGCAATGTTGTTTAGCACTGGGTGTTCTCGAGCGGGAATCCCACCTCCTTCATTTGAGGAGCCTCATTGGGAGAGTTTGTATTCATCCTTCCACATCAGGTTTTCAGGCCAAGCTTCAGCCAACTTCATCAGCATAGTTTTGTTGGAGATTTTGCAGTGTTGTTGGGTGTAGCAGTGGAAGGGATTGGAATCCCAGTTTCTGAGCTAGTTTCTCATTGGAGGAAGGTTTCCTTCACTTGAGAGACCTGTTTGGAGAGCTCCAGAGATGATTTCAGATCTATGGTATCAGAACACACTTTTCCCATACATTCCAGGTGCTATTCCAGCTAGGGAATGCGTTATTTTGGAGGTAGTATTCAGTGCATGGTTTGGTGGCTCTATTGCGGTGTTTCCTTGTGATTGAGAGGTTCATCGTTTCATGGGAGGAAGCCCTTGAGGGATCTACATAATATTAGACATATTTTAGCCTTCTACACTCATGTACTTCATTTTTGCAGTGGTGATTATGTAAATTACTGAATATCCCATTTTGTATGCGTTTGACAAGAAACCCTTGTCGCGTTATCTTTTATTTTGTATAAGGAGACTAGATCTCAGTCCTTAAAGAATATTTGATTAATATATGAGTAGATATATTTTTCTCTTATTTTCTGAGTGTAAACCCTCTCTTAGACTATGCATTATCTTATGCATCAACTCCGGTATTTTGCAGTCTTGGGGTTTTAACACATTTTGGTAATCCTAGGTGTGGGAGATCTATTTAACCCACCTAGTTTGATTTTTTTCAGCTCTATTCTTGGATTCAAGTTGCATATTGAATGATCTATGGAATCCAAGAGTCCATTTCACTATTTTATTGCATAGGTTGCTGGAATTGCATTTTTAGTGCATGATTCATGAGCTGTCCTGATTTTGGGATATTACAAAAGCAATCTTCCATCGCCATGAAAATAAGTATCATATATTTAAAGATGGAAAGGATTTCATTATTAGAGCACATCGTAAGAAGGAAAATATAGCAATGGTAAATGTAGGACATGTAAAAAGGCTAGTGAATTCTAGTAAGAGTTTTGTACTTCTTATGGTTAAGCCTAAGGTTGATGTGAATCATGAGTCATTTGAAAATTGTGATTCCAAGATTAAATTAGATTTATATGATGTAGTTGATGCACATCATGATATGTTTTAGGAACCAACAGGTTTACCTCCTAAAATGGAGATTCAGCATGAAATCCAGTTACATTAAGATTGTCCTCTTACTAACGTAGGCATGTACCGCATGTCTATCATGGAGAATGCTGAAATTAAGAGGCAAATTAAAGAATTGTTGGACAAAGGATTCATAAGACCAAGCACTTCGCCATGTGGGTCACCGATAGTGTTGATTCCAAAGAAAGATGGAACTTGGCGCATGTGTGTGGACTTCAGGGCATTGAACAAGTTAACAGTAAAGAATCGTTACCCACTCCCAAGGATAGATGATTTGTTAGATCAGCTGAAAGATGCTAAATATTTCACTAAGTTAGACTTACGTAGTGGTTATCATCAATTTAGAATTGCAAAAAGTGACATTTGGAAGACAACATTTAAAACCAAACAGGGACTCTTTGAGTGGCTTATTATACCGTTTGGTTTATGCAATGCACCTACAACTTTCATGCAGGTAATGGATGATGTATTACATCATTTTCTTGATGATTTCATTATTTTCTAATTAGATTAAATCTTAATTTTCAGCAAGACTAGAGAAGAGCATGTCATGCATGTTAAGAAAGTACTTGATATTTTGAAGAAAAATCAATTGTTTCTTAAAATGTTAAAGTGTGAATCTGGAAAGAATTATTTGGTTTATTTGGGACACATAGTAGGAGGAGGTGCTTTGAGAATTGATCCTTCTAAGGTAGAAGCCATTGTGAATTGGCCTACTTCGAAATCCATTACAGAGGTAAGAAGTTTTTTGGGTGCAGCTCAGTATTGAAGGAAGTTTATTTCTAACTTCTCTGTCATAGCAGCTCCTATGCATGTAGTGACAAGTGTGAAGCATCCTTTCCAATGGGGAGGCAAACAACAGAAAAATTTTGAGTCTTTGAAAGAGAATATAAGTTCAACTCTAGTCCTTGCATTACCGGACTTGAGACATCCATTCGAGATTCAGACCGATGCTAGTGATTATGCCATGGGTGCAGTTCTCTTAAAGCATGGTAAGCCTATCGCATTTCATTCTGAGACATTTAATGGTGTTGTTGTGAATTATCCTACATATGATAAGGAGTTGTATGTGTTGGTAAAAAGTTTCAAAAAGTGGAAACACTATTTGATGGGCAAAGAAACAGTTTTTCATACCAACTATCAACATTTACAGTAGTTGCAGTCGCAAATTAAATTACAGCAGTCATGACATTTCAGATGGATGGGTTTCCTAAGAAAATTTCATTTAGTAATAAGGTACAAGAAAGGTATTTTCAATAAATTTGCTGATATGCTTTCAAGGCCTATTATTAGTGCTACTACTTTACTTAAGAGTGATTTTGTTGTACATGAGAGCTACATAGAATAGTGTGCATCAGATGTTGATTTTAAGGATGTGTATGCTAACTTGAGTGAAGGGAATCATGTTGAGGAAAATGATTATCATTTGCATAAAAATTTTCAGTTTCATATGGGCAAGTTATGTGTACCATAGGGGGAGAGACTAAGAATCATGAGAGAAGCTCATTCTTCTCTTATTGCTGGACATTTCTGGGTAAGCAAAACGGTGGCACATTTACAAAGGTATTGTTATTGGCCTCGCATGGTAGATAGTGTTTCACGTTTCATTAGAGGTTGTTCATTATGTGCTACAAGCAAGCCTAGAAATAGGAAGATTGGTTTATATACGCGATTTTTGGTACCTTCTAGACCATGGGAAAGTGTTTCTATGGATTTTGTTGGAGGTCTACCATTATCTAGAAAGAAACATGATTATCTTTATGTAGTAGTTGATAGATTCAGCAAGATGTGTATTCTTATGCCATGTAAGAAATATATAACTGTTGAACAAACTGCTGATTTATATTTTCAACATGTATGGGTTTATTATGGCTTGCCTACTTCTATTTTTAGTCAAAGGGATTCCAGATTTGTTGGGAATTTTTGGTCCAATCTATGGAAGATGATGGACACCAAGTTGAAGAAGAGTATTACATTCCATCCACAAACAGATGGAAAAACAGAGGTAGTGAACAGGACCATTATACATATTTTGAGAGGTTATTGCAGCAAGCATCCCAAGATTTGGGATGAGAACTTGCATTACATTCAACATGCTTACAACTGGGCTAAGCACTCTTCTACAAATACTTCACCTTTTGAAGCTTGTTTTGGGTATTTTCCTAAGTCACCTTTAGATTTCATTCTTGAGAAGAGTGTGGCCATTGATGGGCATAGTGACATTGACAAAGCTCACATGTTCATTGAAATAATTCAACTCATACATCAGCAGATTCAAGAATAGCTTGAAAAAGGTCAAGGCAAGTACAAGGAGAGGCATGATAAAAAGAGAGTTGATCATAAGTTTCAAGAAGGAGATGAGGTATGGCTGCATATTAGTAAGGAAATAATGCAAGGAGAAGGTAAAAAGCTTAAGCCTATTCATTATGGTCCATTAAATATCCTTAAACAAGTTGGAAATAATGCTTTTCAACTAGATTTTCCTTCATATATGCAAATGTATTCCATTGTGAATGTGGAAAATTTACGTTTGTATGAACCTCCTTTAATTGTTGATTATGGAAGTGACATTCAGCCACCATCCATAGAGGATTTCTTGCCAGAATTTTTGGACGAGCTGAAAGAGGATGATTCCTTGACAGAAGGAGACACACTTCGAGGAGGGGAAATGTTGATTATGTTCGGGTTGGTCTTAAAGGCAGCAAACCTAGTAAGGAAAAGTGGATTGGGGTGGAAAAGGTGAGGGATCTGTACCCTCATCTTCTTAATAGATAATTGAAGGATTTTGGGGTCCAAAAGCTTACCAATGGGTAGGTGTGTTCAGGTGATCATGTCCAAGAGGAAAAAACTGCTCAAAATTGGAACTACTCGGAATTGGTTGCAAATTGAACGATGGGATAGGCATCGTCGTTGTGATTCTAGCACCGTGAACTGGACCCAAATATGATGTCGTATGAGGAATATATTGAAGTTTTAAAACACCCAATAACATTCAAAACAGGAATTTTGAACACAAAAATTTGTTATCTTCAGAAAATTTTTATGGAAAAAAATTTCATTTTTATATGGTGTTATGGTGGCCAATCAGAGGGTGCCACGTGGCCTTCTCGGAGGCTGCAATGTGGCCCCAGGAAAAATGTTCAAATTCCGTTCAAAAATATTTTTTGTGGGCAAACCCGACCCGACCTGAATGGAGTCGGGTCACCTTAAACGTAAATGAGTCGGGCGAAGGATGACCCGACCCAAATGCAAATGGGTCATCAAATAGCAGTCTAGTCATTGTTTAATTGGGCGGAGGTTGACCCGACTTGAACGACGATGGGTCAGTCGGGTCGCTGTGTTGTTTGTTGTTGAAGCCAATGGAGCAAGGAGTTAAGCCTAAAGGCTTAAGGGGGGAAGACTCCATGACCATCATGCGGAATCGAGGGCTTGAGCTATTCAAACTAGCGGGTTATCTAACTGTTACACTCGGCGGCTAAAACGGAATTGTGACAATCATTTATCTGCACGGTTAATGCTACGTTATGGTTATCATTTATTCCTTCCATGGGTTCGAACTCACATGTGGCCACAACATCCAGATTTAAATTTTACCATTGAAAATTACCACCTAACTTGGCATGTTCCACCAATTCTGGCACTTGTGCCATTTCTAGTGCACCTAACTGGAGTTCATCCAGATTTGGTGGGGTTTCCAAGGGACACTGAGCAGAAAATTGTGGGCATCATAACTTTCTCCATATTTGACCAAATTATACAAAATTTTAGTGAATTTTGGGTATTCTGAGCATTCTGGAGCCATTGGAATAGGTTGTAGAGCCAAGAGAGGTGTTTTTCAGCCATTTTTTCTTCAGGGAAGTTTGGAGAGCCATCAGGGCCATGAGGGAAATGGAGCTGCATTGGGCTACACTTCACTGTTTGAGGTGAAATAAAAGGCATAATTAGCTTATTTTTGTCTACTAAATTCATTTTCACAGTTTTTTCAACCTGTTTGGGCTTCTTTATCACTGTAAAACCATTTTGAGCATCATAATATAGCAAGGACATGCCCATTGGGAGCCTTGGACCTGACAGATGTAGCCCAGGAGGGGTGAACTACCTCATCATGTTGTTGTGTTATTTTGGTGAAGTTATTCTATTGTATATTTCTGATTCAAGATGTGAAACAATAATTTTAATTAACATTCCCTCACACATAAACTCAGAAACAGTTACCAAGAACACTTTAGTTAATTTTCAAGACATGACAAACACTTTGCACACTTAATTAAATGGAAATGAATACTTTGAACAACAGATACAAATAGTTTCATTTTTAGATCACTTCGGTCTTTAGTTTTAGTGCAATTTCTGTAGGATATTGTATTCAGTTGCAGGGTGTTGCAGTGGAGGGTTGAGAAACCCAATTTCTAAGTTGGTTTTTCATAGGAGGAAGGGTTCCTTCTATTGGGATATCATTTTGGAGGGTTCTTCAGCTGATTTCAGATCTTTGGCAGTAGGCCAATATATTTCCATTACCTAAAACATTATTCCAATCTGGAATTGCGTTATTTTTGAAGGGCAGTTTCAACAGTGCATCTGGTGGTTCTTTTTGGGAGTTTTCCTGTGATTGAGAGGTGCATCCTTTCATGGGGGAAGACCTTTGATCAAATATGAATCATATCTACATTATTTCAGCTGTATATACTCATGTGCTTTATTTTTTAGTGATTATTCAGTCTTTGTGCTAAAGATCACCATTTGAATTTGGGTGTATTCCTAGAAACCCTTCCCAGGTTCTCTAGATTTCGTATAAAGAAGACTAGATCTCAGTTCATGGGCCATATTGTTTAATATAATATCAGATCTATTTGTCTCAGCTATTTCTGTGCATAAAATATATTTATAATGTGCTTCCTATTTATGCAGTAATTTCATGTTGCAGTAGTTTTGGGGTTTTACCAATTTTGAGTTATACTAGTTGTGGGAGGTCTGTTTACCTCATCTAGTTTGATTTGTTTTTGATATATTCTTGGATTTAGATGGTATATTGACATATCTAAGGGATCAAAGTTTTGATTTAATTTTCTGTAGCATACATTTCTGAAAATTCATTTTTTATGCATGTAATGCTGAGTAGTCCCATTTTGGGATATTACAGTGGTATCAGAGCAAGATCTTTGGCTCAGCCTGTGGGCTTCAAGAAAAAATTATATAAGAAGAATGAAAGATCAGAATTATGTGGAAAATGATCTTTGTCTCATCATTTTTCAGATCTATGAAGAACCTCTCGAAGGAGGTCAAATAGAAAGAAGAAAAAAGAAGCAGTGAAACTTCTAGAAGGTTTCAAGAAGAGGAAGGGCCATGTACTTCCTATTCTCAAAGAAAGGAACCAATACTACAGAAAGCTCCAAAGCATTAGACCTTGCCTTTTCCTTTTTATAAATAAAACAAAAGTCATGGAGATGTAGGGCACTTGGAACATGAGATCCTAAGTGGATACCTTGCAGAATAGAAGTCACAATCTAAAGTTTTCAAGGAGACTCTAGCTCTTCCTTAGTTTATTCAGCTGGAAGAAGAAAGGAGGCCCTATAGCAATAGGAGGATGAGAGGCAATAGATTTATATTGTCTAATTTTTATGGATGATACACATTTTCAGCAAAGGCTTGGGTGATTAAGCTTGATGCATTCTTCCTACTACATCCAATGGTAGAAAGAGAGGCTGTTGAGATCTCAGCGCTGCACCTTGAGGGCAAGGCAAGCAACTAGTGGTTCAAACATGTGAGTCATGCAAGAGTGTCTACCTTTGCAGATTTCACTCAAAGGGTGATCAAAAAAGTTTGATAAGAAGAAATCAGAAGGGAAGGAGCCTTCACCACCACTTGAGAATATTTGTACCAGTGCTGGTACAAGTATGGAAGAGCAGCCATCATCCTCAACGGTTGGGGAAGCCAACAAAATGGAAGGAGGAACCCTTGCAGCCATACAATATGTTCCCAAGCTTCACCAAGGTATGCATGAATTTCCACTTTTTGTTATTTCAACAAATCTTATGAGGGGTTGTGGAAATCTACCTTTGCATGACCAAGGGTCAACACATATTTCTGATTTGGAGCAGAAGGATTGCACTGCATTGTGCAACCTTGAATGGATCAAGGAAGGGATGAAACATCATCCTAATGTGCCACTATTGAGGTGCACACCACACTTGGGGTTGGGGTGTGAATTCTTGGATGATAGGATGAGCTTTGTCCCAAACAAACTTATGCAAAACCATATGTTCATCCTTGAGTTGGGACATGAGACAGCCAAAACACCATGGAGGAGATTAACAATGTTGTCAATCAATAGCAGTGAGGAGGTTTTTCCTTCATCACACTTGGATCCTTATGAATTCAAGATGGTCATTGTTGTGGGATATTTTCTAGAAGATCTCCAAGGATTTGCATTTCAACATCCCATGAAATGCAAAAGGATAAATATGATTTGGGAGGATGGTAGTCCTCTTTGCAAGAGTGCTAAGGGAGAGCATGATGGGAGACACCCACATTTGGGTGAATGGGTGTGGATGGTGAGCAAGAAGCTAGAAATCTACTTGCAAATCTGTGATACTGGGCAGTAGGAGGCTTGGCTACATTGGCTACTCTTGAAAGAGTTTGGCCATCATGTGACATATCCTTTTTCTAAGGGTATGTGGGTGGAGAAATTTTGGGAGGATACTTGCATCATAGGGAAGAAAGGAGTATGGATTCTTTGTGTTGATATGAAATTCTTCATATCACTCATTATGTTTTCATCCCATGATTTGTATGATGGAGGTATGAGGAGGCAACAAAAACTTTTGTTTCTTGGGTTGTTCTCTGGAGATCATGGACATATTTTCCCTCATACTTTACATGGTGTTGCAGGAGTAGGAGATGTCACTATCATGGTGAAAACGGGATACTCATTAGCCTTGGATGATCAGGAGGTACTTCCACCTTGGAAGGAATTTCCTACATGTAGCAGCATTACGAGAGATGTCTTTGACAATGGTTATGTCAAAGAATGGAGCTATGAGTTGGCAGGAGCCTATTTACATAGGCCAACAACGCTCTCACTTTGGAGCTGGGGTTTATTGATGGAATACCCCTAGGATCACTTCACATTGGATACACTTGGTGATCTTCTTAACTTGGATCTCCAAGCATAAGAAGGGTGATTTGCATGCATCATATGATTCATTCCTCTTCATGGGAGTATGTCATACCAATCTGGAGGACTTATTTATGGATCCATGCATCTTATTACTTCGAATACATGGTAATAAATTTGTTTTTTCATCTATTGATTACCTAACATAGTATTTGCATGCTCTTACCATTTCTATTCAGTGCATTTCTCCATAAGAAGGCAAGCTTCTCTTTGGGCTCCATGGTCAATTTTGGGCCAAATTATATGATGGATACAACCATCTTTCATGTGGCCTTGGGAAATTTTTTCACTACTCTTCTATGTATGCTAAGTTGATTCACCAAGCCATTTACTATTCACTACTAGATGTGATAACATATACAACTAGCCCATTGTCAAGAAACAACTTGCCATGCTATTTTCTAAAGTAGCAGTTTGGAAAAATGCGTTGTGACCACTTGGGAAACTGTTGGTACCTTTCAAAACTATATAAAACCTTAAATATTCTTCTCATTTGGATTCCATGTGGTGATCATGTTCTATTCATCACATATGGGATGGTTTGGGCCAGCTTGATTCACAATGTTGGAGAGGAAATATTTGGAGATCTAGTCTTCATCTTGCCCCTTGAGGGAAATATCATTGCAGCCCAAGGTCAGAAGATACTCTACACTTATCGTAAGTGGAGAGGAGGATAGTGTGGGGTATTCTACTTTATCTACCATGTTCAGATTTTCAGCCCACCTACATTGCAGGAGCCAAAGGTGGAGAAGAATTTTCAGGAGTTGCCATGTTGGGAGGTGACTCATTTTGTATGGATGATTACTTGGGGATGGGAGATCCACATGGGAATTACAGTTCCCAGAAATTTCATATTCCATTCCCCAAAGGGACCTCTAGGCAGCAACTTCTTGCCTCCTTGAGTACTTTACTTATTCATGATGATAGCTATTTAGCTAGCTTGCAGGCTTGCGAGGGGCAATATGGAGATTCATTGTTGAGACAACATCTCATCCCATGGAGGAGCTTATCTTATGTGGATGCTAATATGGGAGGAGGGGAGAATCTTTAGTTCTATCCTTTCAGTTTCTTGAGGAGAAGCAACATTTTGGAGGGGAGGACTGTAATATTCCTAAATTAGCATGCAGCTAATAGGAATATTGATTTTAGATTTTAGCATCTAGTAGGTGAATAAATGGGGAAAGAGACCCATAATTTTCTTGAACAAGAATAAAATCCATCTTGATGTGAAAAGGGATCATAAAAATAACTGGATCTAGCACTCTCATGTGTGACCAAGGCATAATGGATGTGGAGAAAGCCAAGTTTGACCAAGTCAACAACATTAATGTGGGAGAAGTGGATCATCAATAAAAATAGCTCAATATGAATGAGGATCAATCTATACAACTATATGTGAGCTGGAATGAAGACCCTTAGGTGTGAAAACGGCTGACGTGGGTTGAAGAGGTCAACCTTGACCAAATCAAACAACGTTGTCATGGAGGAGTGGCCTTGATGAAGGTACAATGCAGTTTTGGAGGGAGATTGATTGTGTGATAGTGGAAATCCTAATGAGTGGGACACAAGGTGAGAAGGCTCACTTAGATTATAAGGAAGAGGATGGCAGCCATTTGAGGTTAGCTTATGAATTATATTTTGATGTGTCTTCTTAGAATTTTTCTCTTTTCAGTTGTTTAGCTAAGATTCATGGTGTTGTTTAGCACTAAGGTATTCATGTTTAGGAATTCCATATCTTCCTCTCGAGTAGCTCTTGGGAGAGACCTGGTATATCATTCCACACATCTGAAATTGGTGCCAAGCTTCAGTCTTCAGTTTCAACACAATTTCTGCAAGATATTGTGTTGAGTTGCAGGGTGTTGTAGTGGAGGGTTGAGAAACCCACTTTCTGAGTTCGTTTTGCATAGGAGGAAGGGTTCCTTCTATTGGGAGATCATTTTGGAGGGTTCTTGGGCTTATTTTAGATATTTGGCAGTAGGGAAAGATATTTCCATCACCTACAGCATTATTCCAATCTAGAATTTCGTTATTTTTGAAGGGCAGTTTCAGCAGTGCATCTGGTGGTTCTTTTTGGGAGTTTTCCTGTGATTGAGAGGTTCATCCTTTCATGGGGAAAGATCTTTGATTAGATATACTTCAGATATACATTCTTTCATCCTTATACACTCATGTGCTTCAGTTTTTAGTGATTATTCAGTCTTATTTAATGCAGAAGTGTCCTCAGACACGTACTTTTATTGATTATGGAAAAGAAATTACATAAAAAGTTGCGGAGTTTACAAACGTAAACTTCTACTAACTTGAAAATAGGAGACTAACCTATTTATAAGAAATATGTCCTAACTTAGTTTAGATATGGATCACTTGAAAAGATAACAAGTGTCCATTTACAATAAATGACTTTCTAACCATTCTACTAACTTTATTCCTATTTTAAAGTCTTTCAAACGACTCTATTATAGAGTCCTATTTTTAATAACACAATTCTATTTCTAAGTATCTCAAATATTTATTAAATATTTCAATTTAATAAATATTTTTATTCTCTAATATTTATTAAATATTCTAATTTAATAAATATTTTATCCTAACTTTACATTAACATATTTGGATCATCTAACATTCCCCCCTATGATCTAAAGATACATTACAACATATACGAAGTTCATCTCTGAACTTAGTAAATTTTATTCTGCCAAGAGGTTTGGTGAAGATATCGGAGGTTTGATCTTCTGAAGGACAATAAATCGGCTTGTTGACATCATTTACAATGAGTGATCTGATATGATGATACTTGGTGTCCACATTCTTTGTCTTTGAATGAAAAAATGGATTCTTGGCAAGCTTTATTGCTGACTAATTTTTGAGGAATAACGAGGTAGCTCCTGCTGGAGGAATTCCTAAGTCCTGTAAAACTTGACGCAACCAAACAATCTCACACGCTTCTTCCCATGCTGAAATGTACTCTACTTCTGCTGAAGAAGTAGCCACTTTAGCTTACTTGTTGCAACTCCAGGAAACTGTAGCTAACCCCATGTTCATTAAATAACCTGAGGTTGATGCCCTATCATTAATATTGCCGGCAAAGTCGACATCTGAAAATCCACCAAGTACAAAATGTTTAGTCTTTTTGTAAAGAATACCAAAATATTTTGTTCCTTGCCTATAACGAAGAACTCTTTTAGCTGCATTCCAGTGGTTGTCTCATGGTTCCTCCATAAATTAGGAAATAATACTGACGGAATAAGAAATATATGGTTGAGTAGTTGTTACATAAATCAAGCTGCCAATCAATTGTCGATAAGAAGTGCTATTCACCATTTCCCCCCCTTCAAATTTTAAAAGTTTCAAGTTTTTTTCCATAGGGGTAAGGACAGGCTTGCAATCCTACATTCCAAATCGCTAAAGAATTTCTGTTGCATACTTACTGTGAGAAATGAAGATCTGATGTGGACGTTGGAATACTTCAACTCCAAGATAGTAGTGAAGTAGCCCCAAATCTGTCATATTAAAACTTGCATGTAAATCCTTTTTCACCTATGTAATGTGATCATCATTTTTGCCTATGATAATCAAATCATTTACATACATAACCTAAATCACCAGATTTTTACCTTGTTGATCTACATACAAGGTATTATCAGATTCACTACGTTGAAAACCAAGTTTTTGAAGGTATTCATCCATGTTGGCATACCAATATTGGGGAGCTTATTTTAACCCATATAAACCCTTTATCAGTTTGTAGACATTATGTTCCTATCCCTCGATTTCAAAACCTGGTGGTTGTGTCATGTACACGTCTTCCTGTAAATATCCATTGAGAAAAGAACTTTTTACATCCATTTGATGAACTTTCCATCCTTGTTGAGCTACTAAGGCAAGTGTGAGTTAGATGGTGTTCCATTTAGCTATAGGAGCAAACATTTCCTCATAATCTATCCCTTCCTGCTACACAAAACCTTTAGCAACAAATATTGCTTTATACTTGTCAATATAACCAATTTGCTTGTACTTGATTCGATAAACCCATTTGCATCCGATAGGTTAACACATGTTGAGGACAATCAACAAGTTGCCAAGTATTTTTGTCTTGAACTACCTGATATTCATCAAGCATAGCCTGTTTCCATGCTTTATGTTTTACTGCCTCGTGATAAGAAGAAGGTTCAGTAAAATCATTTGCTATCAAAGCAAAATTGCCTTCATTTTGTTTTGATCCACTTTTTCTTGTTTTATTCTGTTCATCAGGCCTTACATATTTCAAAAGTTGAACTGCCCATTTCGAAAATTGATGTTCAGTGGTTTGAGCTTGTGAAAAAACACCATCATTAAAAATAGGGTTTATGTAAACTGATGTTTGTTGATCAACTGTAGGTTTTGGAGGCAGAGAGTCATTGTCATAAGAACTGTTGTTGCTAGGAGAGTTGGATGAACTGCTAGAAGACCTAGATGGTGCTGATAAAGAAGACAGAATGGATAAATCATCTTCAGATGAAGGAAATTCAAGTTCATATCAATTTTGTGAATTTGGTTGACTTTGTAAATTTTTGTTTCTTTTATCATTTTTTGTTTCTAAATTTTGAAGAAGACTTTCAACTTCTTCAGCACTCTTATTCTCATTTTCAACAAAAATCACATCTCTACTTACAATAAATTTCCCATTCGAAAAAATTCGGTACCCTTTCTTCTCATCAGAATACCCGATCATTGTGCACTTCAAGCTTTGTGCATCAAGCTTAGTTCATTTTTCCTTTGGAACTAAAGCATAATAGATTGATCCAAAAGCTCTAAGATGTTTTACTCGAGGTTTGAATCCAAACCATGCTTCATAAGGTGTGATTACGTCTAAAGAAGCTGTGGGAGATCTGTTTCTCAAGTAGACAGCGGTATGAATTGCTTCAGCCAAATATGAAGGAATTAAATTTTTTAAAGTTAACATAGATCGCGCCATTCCTAAAAAGGTACGATTCATTCTTTCTACTACTCCATTTTGTTGCAGAGTGTAGACATTTGTAAGATGTCGTTTTATGCCACTATCCATGCAATATTTTTTGAATTCATTTGAAGTGAATTCTCCGCCATTGTCAGTTATAAGAGTTCCAATCTTCTCCTTTACTTCATTTTCAATAAGCTGAAATTTTTTTTTGAACTTTTCAAATGCTTCTAACTTTTGCTTCAAGAAATATACCCAAGTCATCCTGCTAAAATCATCAACAAAGACTAAGAAATATCTGAAAATTCCAATAAAAGTTGGGAAGGGACCAAAAATATGACTGTGAACCAACTGCAAATGCCTATTTTCTGACCATGAACTGGTGGGAAAAGTCTCTCGATGTTGTTTTCCAAAAATTCAAGATTCACAGTTTGCATTATCCCTTCAGAAGGTTGGAAGTCCTTTAACCATTCCCTGTTTTTTCCACTGAGAGAGACTATCAAAGTTGAGATGGCCATATCTGACATGCCATAATCTGATTGGTGAAATATCTGTACTTACTGTGCCTGCAAGGTCAGAATTTCATGGAATAACTATCCCTTTCATCCTTAACAGTTTTCCATGTTCATAACCTATCATTACTATTTTCATGTTTTGTTTGACTGAGTTGATTTTAACTAAGCCATCTTCCATAATCACTATATGTCCTGCTTGTCGAATCGTGACTAGAGATAACAATTTGTTTTTGAATGTTGGGACATACCAGACATTTGAAATCATCCTTTCTCTAATGCCTGGTAGAAAAAATTTAACTAAACCTTTTCCTGAAGGAGTATGTTTGGTTTTATCAGCAATATAGATTGAATTTAGATGGCATTCTTTGAAACTTCAAAAGAAGTCACGTCGAAATGTTATGTGTTGAGTTGCACCTGTATCAAGAATCCATGCATCTTCATAATCACTTCTGAGAAAGCTTCAAACCTGTAAAGTTGTTGCTTCTGTGTTGGTGAAGACATATTAGAAACTATCAAGATCATATTCATCATTTGCAAACTGTACTGAGTCTGGATGAAACTTACAAATTTTCTCAATAGAAGTTCTACAATATATCGCATAATGACCAACTCTGTTACATCTCCTGCAAACAATTTGACTCAAATCGGTGCTTCTTCCCTGAGACTGTCCTCTGCCTTGAGACTGTCCTCGGCCTCTGCTTTGTCCTCTATTTTGAGTTTGTCCTCTTCCTAGACTTTGTCTTGTGCCTTGATGATATCCTCTGTTTTTATTGTTGCCTCTACCTTGAAAATTGTTTCTGCTTAAATTGGAGCCTCTGTTGGAATTGTTTCCTCTGTTTTGACTGCGACCACGACCTTGGGCTGCTTTATTTTGATTGAAATTTCCTCTTCCTCTATTTCTTGAACAGTCAGCTGAGGAGTTACTTGAACTGGCTTCGGTGAAGAAGAAATCTTTCCCAATCTGCTTCTTCTTCCCAAAAATTTTATCATGTTGGGCTAACATGTCACTCATTTCATCAAGCTTTATCTTCTCTAACTTTCCAGTGACTTGCAAAGTTTCCAAAAAGTGAGTATATGATGATGGCACTCCAACAATTAAAATCGTAGTTAAGAAACTTTCATCAACAACTTGAAAGCCAACATTTATGATTTCTTGCTTGATGTTTTTAAGCTATGAAATATACTCAAGGACACCTCCACCTTCAGTTAATTTTTGTTGAAGCAATTTTAATTGAAGATCAAATTTCTTTGATTTAGGTTATGTATCAAAGAGATCTTTGAATGTATGTAAAGCAGTCCATGCATCCAAGGAATTCTCAATGTGTATGTACATTTCATTACTAACTGAATCTTTTATAAGAGCTAATGCCTTGGCACTTTTTATTTCCCATTTTGCAAGTGAAGCTGGACTTGTTGGTTTATTTGGCTTAATGTTGCCATCACAAATGTCATGCCACAATTCATTAAAAATAAGAGTGCTTTCAATTAGACATTTCCATGTCTTATAATATTTCACTCCTTCTAGCTTATCAGATTCAAAGAACAGATTAATTAACTTCGACATTGTAGTGTTGAAGTAGTGCACCAAAAGAATCAAGAACAAAGAATTTGAGCAACTCGTCACACGAAACACACCACGCAAAAAAAATGAGCTATCGGGGCTTGGCCTTGACCCTCCTATAGTTGTTGAAAAAAGGAGAAAATGACTAAGCTTTGCACTTGGCTCTAGTCAATTTCTCATTGAGTGTTTTACAATGAAATATTTGCAAAATTTGACAATGCCTTTTCAAATTGCTTCTTTAAGAAAAAAATTATTCCCCCCCTCAAAGTAAAAAGTACATTGAGTTATAATGTCACTCCTTGTTTCTCCAAAAAAAAAAACAATTTTCTCCCTTATAACTCCAATTACAAAATATTACAATGCTCTAAAGTAAAAAAAAATTCTACTTATTCCTCCAAATACAAAGTTCTACTTCACCTTATTGCTCCAAAAAAAAAAATGACAACATTATCATTTTTTTTCTTTTCTTTTACTTCACCTTATGACTCTAATTATGATTTCAATTACAAAAAAAAAAATTATAACTCCAAAAAATTTTATGCTTGACTCACGTTTTGTTGATGAGGACGCACTAGAATTTGACAATTTTCAAAGATTGCTGCTGAGTTTTCCAAATATGAAGTCAACACTAACTTTGTAGGTTGATGCATGTGCTTTACTTGAGACAACAATGTGCTTTAAGTATGAAGTTGCACCTGTTATAATTGTTGTCACTGAATTGAGACAACAATGTGCCGTGACATTTTCTGCAGTGGACTTAGAGCCAAATCTGCTAGGTTCTGTTGCTCCAATCAATTATTTGATGGTGTCCCGCATCTTTCTTTGATCAATTCAGTTAGGTGTGCTCGTGAATCGATCCTTTGCCCTCGTGATCAACAAAAATAGCAAACAATGGCTATCGGTCTTACAAAAAAAAAGACGTAGAGACAACGGCTACCTCTGTTGCGATCAGGGATTGTGTTTCACGTAGTTGTCACTACTGCTTTTGCATTGACATCGTATCGGAGTGGGTGCAGCTGAGGAATGAACACATTTGATGCGAGTTTTTATTCTTCATGGTAAGGAGAGAGAGGCTATTATGTAGGAGAGCTCCAAGTGCTAACCTATATTAATTTAATATCTGAACAAACCATATGCATTTATAACAACATACAATTACTCGGGAGACCAAAAAACAAATAATTTCATATGCATCTACAACTATGTTTTCATTGCTGCAAAGTCAAAAGGAACTCATGAAGGGCCCTGTGCGGCTTTGTACTGTAGGCTTCTCCGTGGATTGGTAATTCTAACCATTTTCATTTTCTCATAACATAATTAAATTTTCACTGTCCTCAGTCCCTTGGCGGAAAAAGGTTCTATTCCATTTTTAAATGCTACACTTGTAAAAATTTAACCTACTCGTTGTTGGCCATGATCCAGAAGAGATGAAATTTCCTGCAGAAAATTGAATTTAAAACAAATTGAAACTTAAAAAAAAAATTGATTTGCATATTATAACCAATAAATTTCTTTTCCTTAAAGCGTTGACAATATCGCATACCAATTCATCCTTTAGCAAAATTTTCCAAAAGTCTACAAAGATGAAATCTCCACCTTCACCTCATCTACATTACTAATGGCTCTGATACCACATTAATGCAGAAGTGTCCTCAGACACGTACGTTTATTGATTATGTAAAAGAAATTACATAAAAAATTGCAGAGTTTACAAACGTAAACTTCTACTAACTTGCAAATAGGAGACTAACCAATTTATAAGAAATATGTCCTAACTTAATTTAGATATGGATCAATTGAAAAAATAACAAGTTTCCATTTACAATAAATGACTTTCTAACCATCCTACTAACTTTATCCCTATTTTAGAGTTTTAGAAACAACTCTATTCTAGAGTCCTATTTTTAATAACAAAATTCTATTTCCAAGTATCTCAAATATTTATTAAATATTTCAATTTAATAAATAGTTTTATTCTCTAATATTTATTAAATATTATAATTTAATAAATATTTTATCCTAACTTTACATTAACATATTTGGATCATCTAACATTATTGTTGAAGATCACCATTTGTATTTGGGTGTATTCCTAGAAACCCTTCCCCGGTTCTCTAGATTTGGTATAAAGGAGACTAGATCTCAGTTCATGGGCCATATTGTTTAATATAATATAAAATCTACTTGTCTTAGCTATTTCTGTGCATAAACTCTCATTAGACTGCACTATCTCTTTATGCAGTAATTTCATATTGTAGTAGTTTTGCGGTTTTAGCAATTTTGAGCTATACTAGGTGTGGGAGTTCCGTTTACCTCATCTAGTTTGATTTTTTTCTAATATTTTCTTGGATTTACATGGTATATTGTCAGATGTAAGGGATTCAAGTGTTGATTTCGTTTCCTATAGCATAGATTTATGAAAATTCGTTTTTTATGCATGCATTGCTAAGCAGTCCCATTTTGGGATATTACAAAAAATTTGATGGACAATTCAGCCTTTTATGACACCATATCCCAATGGATTAGGTTTCATAGCTCTATCTTCCCAACCACATAATCAATAAAAACAAAAAAGCCCCATAATTTCTATAACTAGCCTAATGTTAGCATTTATAATCATCAAGTTAAATCATAGAAAATAAAGAGAGCCCTCTCTGAGTCTAGGAAGGCTAGGTCCTTGAATTCAAAGCTGTTTTATGTTCTCCTCTATCGTTCATTCTTGAAAATATTATAAATTATAGGTCCACAAAATAATGATAACCATACTTTGGAGTTATTGAAAAAGGTTAATTTCATCAGAACTCGAAAACCCTAGTCAAAATATTGTGTGATTCAAGTATTTTCCAGAGATTGGTTTTTTAAGCTTTTGTCAAATATTCAGCCTGTCTATGCTTTGGGTCTAAATTCAGGCTCCCATAAGAATACTTACCATATCTCATCCTAACCCAGATCCTCCTGCAATCGTTGAAAATTTAGAGAAAATCCTAAGAAAAACCTTGAAAGCTTAGAATCAAAATTTTGACAGATCTCTCCACAGAGCAAGTTCCCTCCATGGAAACCTTGTAACCTTGCAAGGTATCAAGCTCGATTTACATTTTGAAAAAATCTTATTCAAGACCAAATCTTAGAATTGGACAGCCCAAACATTTTTTGACCCATCCATCTGAGAACAAAGTCTATTTGGGGAAGCCTCCACCTCCAACCAAACTGACCTTCAACTTCTCCAACAATTTGACTCCCTCTAAGATCTGGTAACAGGTTTCACCTCAAAAATTTATGATGCCCACCTTCAATAATATATAGAGTTCTCTACTCTTACTGCAGCAGCTCCCTCTATTATTTCCAAGTCTTATCATCCTCAGTCAACTTATCCAGGTGTATCTACATCTCCTATAATTTCCCTGAAAATTTCCCACCAGACTTCCCAAACCTCCACTCATACACCCACTATCCACCATCCTCCATTTAATCCCCCACCTCCCTTGTTTAACCCTCCTCTTATTAATCCCCCTTGGGTTCCCCCACCACCATTTATGGAAGCCTGGTATCCTCCATTGGTGCTACCATTACCTATGGTGCCTATGCCACATGATTATCAGTCCAAAATCCCACATTTTGATGGAACTAGCCCTGAAAATACTCAACAACATGTGGAAAAAGTGAATGACTCTTTTGAATATCAAGAGATGGATGATGAAAGTATCAAATTGAGAATTTTTGCTCAAAGTTTTAGGGGAGAAGTAAAAAAATGGTTTAAGGCTTGAACCTGTGTCAGTGTCAGCCTTTGTAGCCTTCCTCCAGTGATCAAACATGCTCTTACAAAGTGATTTTAAGGTGTCAAGGTCAAATTTTGTCATTTCAAGGAGTCTTCAAGCAAAATTTGGTCACTAGGCATTAGGTCTAGGGTTTGTTTTCACTCTTTTCAAATTTGTCCAAATGTCGGTTCATGTAACCATTCAGCTGAGTGTACCATTATTCAGAGGGTTTCCATCATCATGTCAGGTTCCAAAGAGTCATTTTACACCTCGTTCATGCTTCAGTTGTGCCTAGGTAAGGTCCATTTCCCTCTCCTAGGGTTTTGGAGGTAATTTCTCTTGGATGGTCAAATCATTAGAAAAAATTGTATCCTGATGTTCATACACCTTCCCCTATCATTAATGTACCTTTTTAAACACTTCCCATCACTGAGATCCCCCAAATTCCTCATTTTTGCACAAACCCTAGTTTTTTGCCACAACTTGGCAATTTTCTAGGCTAGGCCTGTGTTTTGCCCTTTTGGACCCCTTCCCTTCACTCAATCTCTGATATTCCAATTTCCCCTGCTTCCTAACATCCCTCCCTACTCCCAAAATTTTCCCCAAGAATTTAGAAGCCCCTTATCCCCTTCATTTCGCTTCATTTCGACAAAATCCCTTGTTCCACACATCGGGATAGGTTTCACTCAAATGATGTTTCAGAGTAATAAAAGATGAATTTTGGAAAAATGAGAGAGGCTTTTGTCCAAAACATGCCAAGGAAGAAAAAATTCCTTCACTTTTTACACAGGTATAATGGTTTTGGAGAAATGTCAATAATACCGTTGCCTCAGGAGAATTGATGCACCTTCTGGAAGTAGTGTTGGGATATTTGATTTCTGATATGGTAAATGAACTCCAAATTGAACAATTCCACTTGGGTTGGAAATTATACTCCAAGATCTTTCCAACGAGCTATCACACGCTCAATTTGGACACCGGGAAGGCGTCCAAAATTCTCCTGAAAATGCACTATGTAGCGCGCTACGCATATAAAGTGCGGGCTACGCATTGGGCCAGAACACAAAAAAAATTTGCCATTTCTCTCCAACATCAAATTTTCTTGGTTTTTCCATGTTTGAACATCAGCAAAGGCCAAGACACATCAAGGAAGTGAAAAAAATGAGTTTTGAAGCCAAATTGTGTGTTGTGCTGGCGCGCTAAGCGTTGGGTGACGCGCTACGCGTATAGCGAAATTTTTTAGTGTAAAATTACACTGGCGCTACGCGTTGGGTGACGCGCTACGTGTATAATCTCAGAGCCAAAAAATTTCGCTCCTTCGTCCAGATTGATGCCAAACTGCCTCCAACTGCTTGCAAGCAGGTTCTTTACGTTTTCTCAGTGAATTTTGGACATGATTATGGTGTTTTGAAAGTGGAGAAACAAATGTTTAATGTGGAGAAATGTAAACCCTATGTTTATTTCCAAATTCACTTCTTGGGGTTTTGAGGCAAATGATAGTCACTGTGTGGGGGTTTCCAAGCTTATGATGTTGATATATATGCCTGTGTCATCTATTTTCAGTGGTGTCTCTGCTTCCACGCCCTCTCTTTGCCATTACATCACTGCTGTCATTATTATTTCCATTGTCATTTTAACACTGCTCATTATTCATGTTATGACATAGTCTCATTTTCACTTGTCCACATACTCCATTGACATTTTCAAACATTTCAAGGGCTATTTCTATTGACCTACACTACACTACACTCATTCCTATTCATGTGTCAAATCCCCATGTAGTCAAGGAGTGGCTATTTTCCATTCAAACTCCTTGTGACAGTCCTTTTCCCATTGTGATATTTCCTATAGCACCTTGACATATATGTGACACATATGAAATTGGAGCATATACCAAACTCTTTTTTTCATCATAACCATATCAGCATACTTTTCATACACATTGTGACACCATGACAGAGACCGACACATCACAACAGAGACAGTGTTTTCACTACTGAAACTGCATGCACCAGGAGGATACTGAAACGTCGTGAAACACATGATCCACTCCGAATCTTGGTGAATGCTTCCTTGGCCCAACATTGCATATGACAGAGGAAACTCAGTCCAAATTTCAAGGAATTTGGAGAATTTTTTGTCATTTTGGAAAATTTTGGTCTCAAAACAGGTTTTTCAGCCATACGAGTAGCGTGTCGACGCGCTCGCTTATGATTGGGACACTTGCTGGAGGAAAACTTTATATTTTTGGATTTTTCATGGAAATTTATGCATACTCCAGTATGTCCAAATCATTTCATCAAGTTTTGGATGATCAAAAGGCCCAAAAACACCATGAAAATCACCTTTCTGCCACCTTTTGCACCAGCAGGAAGTACTTCTGGGAGAATGAAGTTTTGGAGGGGAAAAGGAGCTCCAAATTGAAAAATTACACTTGGGTTGGATAGCCAACATATAGGGCTTTCCAATGAGCTATCATGAGCTCAATTTGGACTCCATAAAGTGCCCCAAAAATAGGTCCAAAGGCGCGCTACGCATATAGATTTTTGGTCAATTTTTCACCTTCCAGCTCAGGATTTCGGCCAGTTGGACCAGTTTTGATTGTGGATGTAATTTTTGATTTATCTTGATGTAATTTTATGGTTGGCATGTAACTTGGACTCACTTTTACCTATTCTAGATGATTCACTCCTAAAAAGGTAAAAATCAAATGTAAGAATCAGTTTCCTTCCTTTTAGAGGCAAGTTGTTTGGATGCCTATATTCTAGCTCCTTGTTTAGAATTAGTTGAAACTGCTCCTAGAAGGAGGAATTCGACCCCTAGAGGCATGGGAAGGGGTTATAAAGGTCTATAAGATGTATTTTCTCAGTCATTTCCAAAGGTTGGATAGGTTGGACTCTTGGGAAAAGTTTGGCACACTATTGTACATATTTTTTCATATTTTGGCTAAGGAAAGATCAGAGGTTTTGCACCACCTGTTGGGATTCTTGTGGCTTTCAGTTCTTGATGGTGTTTTCTCTCAGTTTATTGTAATTTTTTTCATGTTTAATGTATTCCATTCCTTTCTTATGCTTCTGAAACTAAATGAATGAGTAAATGAGGTTGAATCCATTGATTTTAGTGCTCTGCCTTTAGATTTGTTTAGTTTTACATGTTTTCGCTAGTTTGGAGAGGATCCATGTTCTCCCTTGCCGTCTTTAGCTCCTTTTTGTTCTGATCCATTCATACACTTAATAAAAAAGCATCAAGACTACTGCCTACCTCACCCCAACTCGAATTCTGCAAAGATCTGGCCTTATCCCCGAACCCAAAAACTGTTTTTCCATTTCTCCAACAAAAACCCAAAAATCAAAATCAATCTTTCCTATCTCTTTACTAGCCTAAAATCAGTACCAATTATAAGTCATATCACACCCTATTGCTCAATTTATTGAGATAGACCCGGAGAGAGCCCTCTCCTGTCCTCGTAGGGCTAGCTACGAGGCTGAGCGTGGTTTGATGTAGCCTTGAGTTTTACCTTATTTCAGCCTAAGGTAGATTTGAGCGCTAACATAATGGCGACCATACTAGGGAAGAACATGGTTGCTTGTGGGTGTTATTTGATTTATAGCTACAGACGGAGTCTGAAGTCACGCCAGGTAGCCTTCGAACTGCTCTTGCTCTGCGAGTGCATAGTAGATAAACACTGCTTCAGTCGATCTCCGGTCTAGCTTGTAATCGTAACACTTAACTTATAAATTGCCCCAGTACATGTATCAAGTTCTGATCTGATGGTTGATGGTGGACAACGATCAGACATAAGAAGGCTGAAATCTTTCACCTGGTGACTCCAATTCAAAGTAGAGACTCTACTAGAGGACTAACTCTTTCTTTGCGAAAATGGAAGGATCTTACACAAAGTTTAGGTATCTAAAGTGGAATGGTATTCAGGATCTAGTCTGCTTTCTTGTAAATTACTTTTTCGCTGGTCTTGAAGTTGTCCTGAAAGTTTTTCAGTGTTTGTTGTATGAGAAAGGTGATCAAAATCTTCACTCGACCCATTCAAAAAGTGTAAATTCTGAGTTTCCCTTTGATCCTGGTCTCCTTACTTTTCCAACATATTATGATGACTCTCTTCAGAGTGATGAGCCTAAAGAACACAAAACTGATCCCGCAGCTCTTGTACATACCCCTATACCTTGTAAAATTCCAGATCGGTACAAACCTCTTGTTTTACCTTCTGTTCTTCATGCTTTCCCTGCAAATTATGACCTATATCTACCAAGATTTAACGGTGAATGTAACAATGTCAACGCTGAGCAACATGTGCAGAATGTTGAGAATTTTCTAGATCTTTTTGAAGTTGATGACGAAGATGTTAGTATTAGGCTTTTTGCTCTTTCTTTGCAAGGCCAAGTGAAGAGTTGGTTCAAAGCCCTGCCTGATGCGAGCATTTCAAATTTCCAGAAGTTTGTTAAAGTTTTCCTTGACAGGTGGATGATTGGACAGAATCCTTTCCTTATTATAGAAGAGTATAACCAGCTGAAAAGACTGCTAGGAGAGACAGTACAACAGTTTTCTGCCAGATTTAACCAAGTATATTTTTCGATGCCAGCTGATATAATACCTTCTCCTAGATCTTCCCTCTTGCACTACCCAGGTGCCTTTGATCCGGAAATGGAGTTTCAGCTGAGAGAAAATAATATTGCAACACTTCACGAGATGCAGAACAAGGCAGTAAATGTAGAGGCTCATTTGCTGATCTTGAGGGCAAGGTTGAAGGAAGAAGAAAAGAAGAATGTTTTAGAGTAGCTGACACCTTCAGAGGAAAAGCTTGATCTTTTCGTAAATGCAATAGAAGAGATGGTGTGGAAAATGACTGCAAAAAATGAAAATGACATTCAAGAACAAGCGGCTGACCCAAAACATTTTGTTTATGATCCCAGTTGTCATAGTGATTGCTTTGTAGATCATCTTGAAGAAGAGAGAGTTGTTGATATGACATGTATGCTTGATGATTTGCCTCATTTCGATCAGTATGATGATGATTATGTTCTCCAAACAGAAGCTAATCTTGCAGATGAATTAGCAGCTAGTTTGTGCGAGGAGGAAGTTCACTTTCAGCATCTCGAGTACAGTGATCAACCGATGCATATCAGCTATGGCAATGATGAGGAAAGTGCAGCAAATTTTGAAGTAAGTGAAGGATCTTTGCCTTTTTTTTTTGACTCATTTTAGTTCATCAGAGACAATTTCCATGCAATCAGAAATCAACTGCCAAAAAGTCTTGATTTGGACCATCTTGAGGGCAATGAAAGCCTTGTTCAAAACTTCTCATATTCATATTTTCAGCCCTCGAGTGCCATTGATTGTCAAGCTGAAGATGAGGACTTGGAAGCTGGTACATGTGATCAAATGATACAAGGTGACTCCGTACCATTTTGTTTTGAATCATTTCAGTTTTTGAGAGGAAAATTGCATAGTAAATTTTCAAATGAACAGCCTATAAGAAATCAGCAATCTCTCAGCGTTAATGTTGAGGATGAGACAGATAACAAAACTCTTGAGCAGCCTATAGCATCAGATTTGCAGCCACCAAATGAAATTGAAGGTTAGATTACAGATGAAGGTGTGGAAGATGAAATACATGATTTGATGATGCAGGAAAATGCTGTACCCTTTTGTTTCAAAGAATTTCAGTTTATAAGGCAGAATCTTCGTAATATCTCTCAAGAAAAAGATGAACGGCCAGTAGGATGTCAGACAGTTTCAATGGATACAACGCAGCAGTCTTCTCGAGTTTTTAATGATCCTATTGCTCGTGTGTTGGATGATGTTTGCTGTAAAATTTCTTCTCCATTAGCTAACCATGTGCCCGAAAAGAATGTTGATAATAATCTTGTTCAAAAGTCAATTTCATTGTGTTGTTCAAAAGATTTTTTATATGAGGAGATTGATAAAGGAGACTTTTGTTCTGTCTGGAATCAGCAACGGAGTTTGGTTTTTCATGAATTTCAGGATCCTTTTGACAGCTTGCTGCAATCACCAAAGAAAAGCACCGCAGATGTGAGGAAAATTTTAAGATCAAGGTATGGAGATTATCTGAACTAGAGCTATGTTTATGAAGATCCTTTCACAGTATTCTTGCAGTCATCCAGTCAATTTGTGCTTTGCAATTTTATCAGCAGTCCACTTGGTTCAAAGCTTCCATGGGAGTTGCCTTTCAGTAGTTATTTCTCGTTCTTCATAAGCAAGCACTTGCGGAGAATTAAGATAGCAGCCAACATTCTTACATGGTTGCATTGGCTGTTTCATTTCACTTGATCAGGTGATGAATGAAATTGTTAGAGTAGGTTGTATTGAATAAGCTCTACTTTGAGCATATTTCCAGCTTGTCAGTTCTGTTTAAGTATCGAGTCAGTTCTTAGTTGAGTGAGAGTCAATTTGTGTCGTCAAGTCATCAGTTTTCAGTCATGCATTTCAGTTTGAGTTTTTTATTCCATTGCCCAATGGATAAGGCACTGGTCTGCTCTCCCAAAGATCTGCCGTTCTTGGCACCTCCAAGGAGCTACCATCCCCATTGGAGCCAATGTTAGTGTCAGCCTTTGTAGCCTTCCTCTAGTGATCAAACATGCTCTTACAAAGTGATTTTAAGGTGTCAAGGTCAAATTTTGTCATTTCAATGAGTCTTCAAGCAAAATTTGGTCACTAGGCATTAGGTCTAGGGTGTGTTTTCACTCTTTTCAAATTTGTCCAAATGTCGGTCCATGTCACCGTTCAGCTGAGTGTGCCATCATTCAGAGGTTTGTCATCATCATGTCAGGTTCCAAAGAGTCATTTTACACCTTGTTCATGCTTCAGTTGTGCCTAGGTAAGGTCCATTTCCCTCTCCTAGGGTTTTGGAGGTAATTTCTCTTGGATGGTCAAATCATTAGAAAAAATTGTATCCTGATGTTCATACACCTTCCCCTATCATTAATGTACCTTATTAAACACTTCCCATCACTGAGATCCCCAAAATTCCTCATTTTTACACAAACCCTAGTTTTTTGCCACAACTTGGCAATTTTCTAGGCTAGGCCTGTGTTTTGCCCTTTTGGACCCCTTCCCCTCACTCAATCTCTGAGATTCCACTTTCCCCTGCTTCCTAAAATCCCTCCCTACTCCCCAAGATTTCCCCAAGAATTTAGAATCCCCTTATCCCCTTCATTTCGCTTCATTTCGACAAAATCCCTTGTTTCACACATCGGGATAGGTTTCACTCAAATGATGTTTCAGAGCAATAAAAGATGAATTTTGGAAAAATGAGAGAGGTTTTTGTCCACAACATGCCAAGGAAAAAAAAATTCCTTCACTTTTTACACAGCTATAATGGTTTTGGAGAAATGTCAATAATACTGTTGCCTCAGGAGAATTGATGCACCTGCTGGAAGTAGTGTTGGGATATTTGATTTTTGAAAGGGTAAATGAACTCAAAATTGAACAATTCGACTTGGGATGGAAAGTATACTCCAAGATCTTTCCAACGAGCTATCACACGCTCAATTTGGACACCAGGAAGGCCTCCAAAAGCCTCCTACAAAATGCACTATGTAGCGCGCTACACATATAAAGTGCGCGCTACACATTGGGCCAGAACACAAAAAAAATTTGCCATTTCTCTCCAACATCAAATTTGCTTGGTTTTTCCATGTTTGAACATCAGAAAAGGCTAAGACACATCAAGGAAGTGAAAAAAATGAGTTTTGAAGCCAAATTGTGTGTTGGGCTGGCGCGCTATGCGTTGGGTGACGTGCTACGCGTATAGCGAAATTTTTCAGTGTAAAATTACACTGGCGCTACGCGTTGGGTGATGTGCTACGCGTATAATCTTAGAGCCAAAAAATTTCGCTTCTTCATCCAGATTCATGCCAAACTGCCTCCAACTGCTTGCAAGTAGGTTCTTTACGTTTTCTCAGTGAATTTTGGACATGATTATGGTGTTTTGAAAGTGGAGAAACAAATGTTTAATGTGGAGAAATGTAAACCCTATGTTTATTTCCAAATTCACTTCTTGGGATTTTGAGGCAAATGATAGTCACTGTGTGGGGGTTTCCAAGCTTATGCTGTTGATATATATGCCTGTGTCATCTATTTTCAGTGGTGTCTCTGCCTCCACGCCCTCTCTTTGCCATTACATCACTGCTGTCATTATTATTGCCATTGTCATTTTAACACTGCTCATTATTCATGTTATGACATAGTCTCATTTTCACTTGTCCACATCCTCCATTGAAATTTTCAAACATTGAAAGGGCTATTTATATTGACCTACACTACACTACACTCATTCCTATTCATGTGTCAAATCCCCATGTAGTCAAGGAGTGGCTATTTTCCATTCAAACTCCTTGTGACAGTCCTTTTCCCATTGTGATATTTCCTATAGCACCTTGACATATATGTGACACATCTGACATTGGAGCATATACCAAACTCTTGTTTTCATCATAACCATATCAGCATACTTTTCATACACATTGTGACACCATGACAGAGACCGACACATCACAACAGAGACAGTGTTTTCACTACTGAAACTGCATGCACCAGGAGGATACTGAAATGTCGTGAAATACATGATCCACTCCGAATCTTGGAAAACGCATCCTTGGCCCAACATTGCATATGACAGAGGACACTCAGTCCAAATTTCAAGGAATTTGGAGAATTTTTTGTCATTTTGGAAAATTTTGGTCTCAAAACAGGTTTTTCAGCCATACGAGTAGCGCGTTGACGCGCTCGCTTATGATTGGGACACTTTCTGGAGGAAAACTTTATATTTTTGAATTTTTCATGGAAATTTATGCATACTCCAGTATGGCCAAAGCATTTCATCAAGTTCTGGATGATCAAAAGGCCCAAAAACACTATGAAAATCACCTTTCTGCCACCTTTTGCACCAGCAGGAAGTACTTCTGGGAGAATGAATTTTTGGAGGGGAAAATGAGCTCCAAATTGAAAAATTCCACTTGGGTTGGATATCCAACATCTAGGGCTTTCCAACAAGCTATCATGAGCTCAATTTGGACTCCAGAAAGTGCCCCAAAAACAGGTCCAAAGGCACGCTATGCATATAGCTCAGGCGCGCTACGCATATAGATTTTTGGTCAATTTTTCACCTTCCAGCTCAGGATTTCGGCCAGTTGGACCAGTTTTGATTGTGGATGTAATTTTTGAGTTATCTTGATGTAATTTTATGGTTGGCATGTAAATTGGACTCACTTTTACCTATTCTAGATGATTCACTCCTAAAAAAGTAAAAATCAAATATAAGAATCAATTTCCTTCCTTTTAGAGGCAAGTTGTTTGGAGGCCTATATTCTAGCTCCTTGTTTAGAAATAGTTGAAACTGCTCCTAGAAGGAGGAATTCGACCCCTAGAGGCATGGGAAGGGGTTAGGAAGGTCTATAAGATGTATTTTCTCAGTCATTTTCAAAGGTTGGATAGGTTGGACTCTTGGGAAAAGTTTGGCACACTATTGTACATATTTTTTCATGTTTTGGCTAAGGAAAGATCAGAGGTTTTGCAGCACCTGTTGGGATTCTTGTGGCTTTCAGTTCTTGATGGTGTTTTCTCTCAGTTTATTGTAATTTTTTTCATGTTTAATGTATGCCATTCCTTTCTTATGCTTCTGAAACTAAATGAATGAGTAAATGAGGTTGAATCCATTGATTTCAGTGCTCTGCCTTTAGATTTGTTTAGTTTTACATGTTTTCGCCAGTTTGGAGAGGATCCATGTTCTCCCTTGCCCTCTTCAGCTCCTTTTTGTTCTGATCCATTCATACACTTAATAAAAAAGCATCAAGACTACTGCCTACCTCGCCCCAACTCGAATTCTGCAAAGATCTGGCCTTATCCCCGAACCCAAAAATTGTTTTTCCATTTCTCCAACAAAAACCCAAAAAATCAAAATCAATCTTTCCTATCTCTTTACTAGCCTAAAATCAGTACCAATTATAAGTCATCTCACACCCTATTGCTCAATTTATCGAGATAGACCAGGAGAGAGCCCTCTCCTGTCCTCGTAGGGCTAGCTACGAGGCTGAGCGTGGTTTGATGTAGCCTTGAGTTTTACCTTATTTCAGCCTAAGGTAGATTTGAGCGCTAACAACCTAAACAGTGTCCATGACCTCCCTGCCCTTCACTAGCTATTCATAAATAGGTGGGAAGTTAAGAAAGCCCCTCTTCAAATCTTGTCATAATATGAAAAAATCAGGAGGAATGTTGGAGAGAGTGTCCAAGACTATTGTACCAGGTCTAATAGTGTATATAATGCACTCCCTTCTCATATGAAACCCCACAAGGCTTAGCCTTGATGAAATTCCCAGATGGTTTCGATCCAAAGATGGCTTATTGGCTTAGAGAAAGAGATACTTCTACATTAGAAGACATTAAGAAGGGTGCAGTAAGTGTAAAAGCCAACTTGGCTGCAAAGAGGGTTAGAATGAGAAATGAGAAGAGAGTGACTATTAGGGAAGAGCCCACAACTTCCACATTTGATGCTAATATTTATAACTTGGAAAGGACTATGGAGAGAATGATGGAGAGAATCGTCCTGAATGAGAGAGTTATCCCTAGGGATAACTAGCTCCTCAAAATGGAAACCAAAACTTTAGAAGGAACCCCCCTCAAATAAGACATGTATAGAGAAAAGAGAGGCTCTGACTAGCAAATTAGGCCTCCATTCCAAGAGAATTATGTTGATGAAGATGAGGGAGTGGTTGAAGAACTAGAAGAAAGTCAAATTAATCTAATGGGAATTAATGAATAGGATTATGTTTTCCTTACTGAAGAAGAAAAAGATTTATTTTCTTTGAATCAAACTGAAGTATAATATGAAGAGTCTGAAGATTATAAACAAGGGTTTTATAATTCCATCATGGACGTACATAGACAATATAATCTTAGAAGAAAGAAAAAATTTGATAGTTCCAAGAAAACGAGCTCTGAAAAATTCTACTAAAAAGGTTCCTGAAATTGATCGCAAGAAAACTGCAGAAGTTCAAAGAAAATTTTTAATATCCCTCGAAAGAATGATATAGAAAGCAGCACTAGTAAACCAGCTATCACTCTTCGCAAATCTGTTCACGCTGATATCCCCACTACATGTCACCAATCTGAATTTGCTGCTAAAATAGTGCCTGAGAAGAGCGACTGTTCAAATCTACCAAAAACACAGACACCATTCAGCATTGAGAACAATATTTCTAAAATAAAAATCTCGATTCCTCTCACTAAATTGGTAAGCAAGGATGTATGTAGGTCCCAAGTCCTAAAGGTGTTGAACATAGGAGAAATTATTGACACTGTCAATATGGATGTTGATAAACCTGAAATTTTGTTTGGGTTAGAGGTAGAAGGTAAATCCCAGGAGGGAGGTGTTCCCCCATTTTATATCAGTCTGAATTTTAATGATAAAGTCCTCCAAAATTCCATTTTAGATTCAGGTGCCTCTCATAATCTTATGCCGAAAGCAGTCATGGAGAAACTTGGCCTTGAGATAACTACACCCTACAAAGACTTGTACTCATTTCACTCCAGGAAAGTCAAATGTCTAGGTCTCATAAAATATCTCTGTGTCACTTTAGCCCAGATGCCATCCAAGAGTCTAGTGATGGATATAGTAGTGGCTGACATCCCTCCTGAGTTGGTATGCTTCCATCACATTCATGGGGAGCCAAGCTTCAAGGGATCCTCCAAATGGATATGACTTATGCCACCATACTAGTGTTTGGTCAACAAAGAAGGTTTTTGTTGGCAAGGGATCAGGTCTCGCGGGCAAGAACCAGGTTCAGGGATTGTGGCCAACAAAAGAATCCGCTGTAGTCTAGGATTACACCGCCATTATCACCCTACTCCGGAGAGTAGAGAGTCTCACCCGAGGCATGCCGTGACCACATGCAGGAGGGGAATAGACCAGGGCAAGGAACAGATTCGAAACCCATTCTCATCAGTGGTTAAATCGCATGGATAGAATTACGTACACGACATCGTTCAGAGAACATACAAATATTAAGCAAATGAAAATTTTAAAGCATCTCAATCAACACACATGCATGTGAACCACACAAATAGATAGCAACATGCAATTGTATTAAGCTCCTGGCGAACTCCCGGTTACATAGCTTTGCAATGATCTTACAGATTTGATACACATATCTTGTGGAATAGAGATTCTACATCAATAGACCCTAGGAACCATAGAGACCTCATCCATCCTCTGGATTCCTGCTGCAGCATGCATTTCCTCACCTTTTGTCGCTCTCTTCTTTCTTCTGCTATGTGATCCTTGTCATCCTCTTTCTTTCATCCTGGTGACTGCTATTTATTCGCCCGTTGTCGCCACTGTTAGTTCTCTGTATGTCCTTCTGCAACTGCTTCTAGATTTTCTCTGATTATTTGTGTGTTCCACTTGCGTTATTTCTGCTGTATCTTCTCCTTATCTACACTTATGCATCTAGTTTCCTCCGCTATGTGCCTGTTCTGTCGCAACCTTGGTAGCTCCGCCGTTTGATGTGGTTGCGACTTGGTTGCGGCTGCCGTGTGTCCTTGTTCTGCAATCCCAAAATCTAGTCGTTGTTCCAAATTCAAAACATTCAAACAGATATTTTTCCAAAACAAGGGCCCCAACAGGCCCTGACCATAGTTCTTTGACTCGTCCCCGAGTCAATCACAAATTACGGTCTCGATCTCCATTGCCTTGCTTGACCCCGTGCCCTGTTCGCCCTGTGCACTTTCATCCTGTGCCCATCCCTGCTGTGCATCTTCAGCTTGTTCCTGTCCCTGTTGTGCTGCGTCGGATGGCTATTCAAACAAGGGCCCCAACTCTGGAACCCTTTGGAACGTTGTAGCTCGGAGCTCAGTAAACTCCGACATGGCTTGTTGTCACCCTTGGATGAGCGAGTCCGTGTCCTCAGTGAGATTGGTGACAGCAGCTTCCTCAATGGGCGTGGGGACAACGCCAAACATCGTGATGATCTATGTCTCGGCTGCTGCTGCGAGCTGTTGGATGGCCCGGGTGCTAGTTTGAAGCGGCGGTCGGAGCTCACGAATGACGCATTTGGCCTCTGCCGAATAGGCCTCTGTGTGCTGGAGCTGTGCCTCAAGCTCATCGGCCTGGGCATATAATTGATCCAGGCAGGCGGGGTCATTAGCCTCTTGAATTTCCCTGGAAACCTGCTGGATTTGGGCTGAAATTGGCTGGGTTTTGACAGTGAGGGCCAGGGAGCATTCCTGAAGGCCCTTCAGGAGGTCACGGGCCTCTCGTGCCGTAGATTGAAGTGCTTCCTGCATCTGAGCTTCCTGGCTCTGCTTGACGGCCACTTGGGCTGAATAGTCGACCTCGGGCTCGGCCGGCGTGGCACGGGCTGCCAACACTGCCCGAAGCTCATGATTCTCCTGGTGTAATTCCTGAACAGCGATGCGGAGGTGGATAGCTTGCTCTGAGAGGCTGGCCGCAGCAATTTCAGGAGGCAGCAGGGGGTAATGAGGCCCGAGGGTGGGCTATAACTTGGAGAACATCCGGGTGACATTGGTGATCATTGCTTCAATCTGCTCTCGTGTTGTTTGAAGGTGGTCGCGCTGTTCAGTAAGTGCGGAAAGTTGGTGTTGCTGCTCGGCATACTACCGCTGGAGTCCCAAATGAAATCTTTCGGCCTGCTGGGCTGCCCTTTGAATCAGCAGATACAACTGAGCGGGATTGTCAGGCTGGAAGGTGGTGGTCCCAGAAGGGCTCTGCGCCGACATTTGCTCCTGCAACGGTTGGCCACCGGCAACTGTGCCATTGACATGCCCAGGAGGTGAGAAGGGCGTGGCCGCTGGATGTGCAGTGTCAACCATATTTAGATCCGGCGGTTCTTGCTGATCAAGGTGAGCCGGATGTGAAGGAATTGTGGCCTCAGGCAGAACCCCAATAGAATCAGACCCGGTGTGCAGCTGCTGTGTGAATATATCAATGACAGGAAGGTGGGGTTCAACAACTGGGTCAATCGGTGGTATCACTGTGGCAGCACTAGAGTCAACCTCGGCCCTGCGGTCCCCACTCATGAGTTCCTGGATAATGGGGTCAGACACCGTAGCTGAGGAATTAGACGGGGCGGATGAGGTGGCAGGCAGAGGAAAGGTGGATGGAGCTGTGGAGAGTATGGTGGGGGTGTATGGAAAGCGCATGTTGATGAATTCGAATGGGTCAATGAGGGGTTCTTCAGTAATCAGCACCCCGGTGCTTGGGGGTGGTGGTGGATCATCAGCAGTGAGGTCCACCACCGGATTTGCCTTGGTGGTGCGGGCCCTCTTAGCTTGGGGGGCCTCGGGTGAATCTCTAGGCCCACTCCTCTCGCCCATCGGGGTCGTGAGTGGATCAGTAGAGGTAAACAGGATAGTGGGGATGGGGGAGGTGAGCGGAGCAGTATGGGGGTGCGAAGTGGAGTGAGTGAGCTGAAATTCAGAAAATAAAGGAAATGGGGTAGCACCGCTAGACATAACCTGAGCCGCCACGTTGATATTTTGTACCTGATTGTTGAAGTGGCGGACGATGGGGATGAGTGGTTCGGGGAGTGCTTGTGATGGTGCTGCCACCACTATCTTAGCAGGCTGTTGCACCGGTGCCATCCTGTCAAAATTGTATCCGGGGAGCCCGTCCCGCATATGCTTCGTGACCCCCGGTCATGAGCAGACTTCATGATGGAAGGTAGCATCGTCCAACTGAAATTTCAGTGGCATCATTCGGAAGGTATCTTCCAGAACGCAAGTAGGTTGGAGGTAAGTGTGCTTGTGGCTTACCCCGAACCATACTTGCTCACTATAGTCGTCCAACAGGTTCCTGGGCACCCGTTGCTGGCATGCCACCACATCCGTCATTAGTCGGTACCATGACCGAAACGCATTTGCATTCACCAACTTGGTACTGGGGTCATTTGAGACCTGCCATGGAGTGAATTTCATCACGAGGGGCTGGCCCTCGGGGATCTCTGTTGGGAACCGGATGTGTGGAGTGTGCCATTTCCACATGGCAAAAGCAATAATCAAATAACCATAAATAAAAGTAGTTGCACGCTTATAATTCTCCTCGCACGCATCGAACAACTCCTTTAACAAGAATGAACACCAATTCTGTCTGGTGCCTTGAACACAATGTTCGGCAATTGAAATAGTATCAAGGGTGCATTCACCCTTGGTGTAATGCCTCATTGTCTTGCTGGCAATGAGGTAACAGGCGAAGCGAATCTTGGGCTTGTTAATGAGGTCGATCTTGGCTCCCTTTCCCCCCCTGCGAGTGCCATACTTGGTATAGAAGTCCTCATCGCCCGATTTTCGTGCACGCTTGGAGGAGGTCTGGCCGGCCGTTGAGATGTCGGCACCCGTCTATGAAAGCCCTGTGAGGCGATGAATGTCTTCGGTATGAATGGGAATTTCCTGGGTCAGCCACAGGGACCCATTCTGAATTTGGCTGAGGAGGAAGTGTGTACACTGCAGAACTAGTCTGGTGGTGCCAAAGACCGGAAGATTTCTCAAGTTCATCAGGGATGAAGTCTGAAGGTCCCTGAACTCGGGCAATAGGCGGTTGGCGGGATTTCCGGCTGTAGTGCAGTATTTCTCCATGTATGCCTGCCGCTGGAGGGACGGAAATTCGACAGCATTTGAGAGTTTGGCGTCAATCAAGGCTGCGTTATCATACTTTCCCACCAGGGACTCGATCTTGCGAATCAGGGTGTCGAGCTCCGGTTCAACGACGGCTGGAACGGCCTTTGGCATTTTGGCCCGGCGCTGATAGACCTGTAAAATTTTCCTTGGGCGCCTTTCCTGGTGCAATGCGTTCTGAGAATGCAATGGCTCTAGTGCAACTGCACTTGCTAATTTGAACGGGTCCAGCATTCTCGTGCTTTTGGTGTTCATGCAAGTTATGTTAGCACCTGGCACGAGTGGAGTCGATGAGACCCCCTAACAAATTAATTCCTGCTGGCATTCTTTTTGCAAAAATCGTGCGATCAATCGCATGCCAATGAGTGTTGTGACAGTTGCTGATGGTGGCAAGGGGAAATGGGCGGATGCGATGGATGAGGTTATTGAGGGTGATGGCCAAATGATGGCAGAGTGGTCGCTGCCAAGTATGGTAATTAATGTTGCAGATCTAAGTGATCCTACGGACTGACACAAGTACATGGGTGGGCTAAGCTGGACTGACGTGGAAACTAGGATGGATCCTACAGGGATGACACGCTGGACCGGTGCCACCCTGACCACAGTCGGTTGCGGTGCTGACCTCACAACTGAGCAGTTATTGACACGCTACCTATGAACAGAGAATACGCCCTACTCTCATCCCGGTTGCGGGAGAGTTATTCAACTATGCTACACTACGGGTGCTCTCGAGTGCGAGAGTTATTGATGAGAAATGAAAGGTACTTACTCCTGGTAGGGCTTCAGGCGTGCACCATTCACCCACCTAGGCAGAACTGTACTGTCCAGTTGTGCCAACCGAATGGCTCCAGAGTCTCGAATCTCGATAAGGAAGTAGGGTCCCAACCAGTGCATCTGTAGCTTTCCAGGGAACTTCTAGAACCTACTGTCATATAAAAGAACTTTGCCACCAACTTGGAAGGTTTTGTTCTTAATGTGGCAGTCGTGCCACACTTTCTGCTGGTCCTTCTGAATCTTCTGGTGAAATTCGGCCAGGAAGCGGGCTTCATCCAGTTCCTGTAATTCATGGAGGCGCTCCTGGAGGGAGGCCTCTTCCGAAAAATTCAAAGTCGTGGCGATCACCAGGCTTGGTACTATAAACTCGGCGGGGATCATGGCCTCCCGGCCGTACACGAGCTGGAACAGTGTTTGATTGGTCAGGCGCTTCACCGTAGTCCGATAGGCCCACAGGGCTGCTGATAGGCACTCATCCCAATCATCATGCTTGGCATTGCAAATCTTAGTCAAGCCTTTCTCAAGAATCTTATTGAAGGCCACTGTACGATTAGCCTGCGGGTGATACGGGCTACTTTTGTGATGCTGAACCATGAAGGTGTTCAGCAGTGTTTTGGCTGCATCATTAATGAAGTGCGTACCCTGATCACTGGTTAAACTCCGCGGGCAGCCAAACCAACAAATGATGTGCTCAAAAATGAACCGAGCGGCGGTATCCGCTGTGCAGTCGCGTACCACGGCTACCTCAGCCCACCTGGTGAGGTAATCCATGGCTGTAATGATGTACGAAGCCTTGGAGTGTCTAGCGACCGGAGCTATGGGCCCCACAAAGTCGACAGCCCACTTCTCGAATGGCCGCAACACATGCACTGGGTGTAACGGAAGCTCATCCCAATGAGAGCGCCTGCCTGTCCACTGGCAGACGTCGCACCGCTTCACATAGGCCTTACAATCGGTATGTACTGTCGGCCACCACAGGCCATCTTGGAGCACCTTCCTTGCGGTGGGTTTCGCACCCACATGCCCTCCTGCAACACCGCTGTGACATTCCCACATCATCGCTTCCTGTTCGTGGTCAAGGACGCATCTGCGCAAAACCTCATCAAGGCCCAGTTTGTATAGCTTCCTTGCGATCAATTGGTAGTCGGCGGCACGGATGACCAACTGCCATTTCTGCAACGTGGTGTAATCCTGAGGGCATTGCCCCGTGGTCAGATAGGCGGCAATGTCGGCAAAATAATCTGGTATAGCTTCGACTCGGAAGAGGTCAGCGTCGGGAAGCTGATCATCAAGGGAGCCGTCATTCTCCCTCGTCTCCAACCTGGATAGGTGATCGGGCCCGACATTCAACGTCCCGGGCTTAACGATTACCTCAAACGTGAATTCTTGAAATAGCAGAAGCCAACGGCAAATTCGTCCTTCCAGAACAGGCTTATTGACCAGATACTTCAAGGCAGAATGGTCTGTGAAGAACTTGAACTTGCCCCCTAGAAGATAGTGGCGGAACTTCTGAAGAGAGTACACCATCGCCAGCACCTCCCTTTCAGTCATGGTGTAATTCTTCTCTGCACTAGACAATTTGCGGCTGGCGAAGTATACCGGGTGGTCAACTGTCGTATCACCTGGTTGTGCCAAGACAGCTCCAAGTGCAATACTGGAAGCGTCGATGTGCACATGGAACTGCTTATCCCAATCGGGATGAACTAGAATAGGCACCGACGCCACCTTTTCCTTCAGGGTGTCCAGGGCTACCTGACACTCCTCCGTCCACTGGAAGACTGTGGACTTCCGTAGAAGTTGTTCTAACGAAGCAGTGATCCTGGCATAGTTGCGGATAAACCTCCTGTAGTATCCCGTGTGCCCGAGCAATGCCCGCAACTGTTTCACCATCTTGGGGGCTTCCATGTGTAAGATCACTGCAACCTTGGCGGGGTCGACGCAGACCCCTTTCTTGCATACCACATGTCCCAACAACATGCCGAATGGAACAGCAAAAATACATTTCTTTAAGTTCAAGGAAATCTACAGCTGGCGGCACCGATCAAACATAATCTGCAATAGGGTAGCGTGTTTCTTCAATAAACTATAGACAATCCAGTCGTCCATGTAGACTTCCAGGAACTTGTTAAGGTACTCTCGGAAGGTGGCTATGACAATCTGGGAAAACACGGCTGGAGTGTTCTTCAAGCCGAACGGCATGACATGGTATGCGAACGATCCCCATTCGGTGGTGAAGGTTGTCTTGGACTTATCTTCTTCCGTGATACGCACTTGATGGTAGCCTGAAAAGCCATCAGTGAAGGAGTAGGCTTCGTTCCCCACAACATTGTCCAATACTTCGTCACTGAAAGGTGTGGGGAATGGATCATGAATGCAGGCATTGTTCAGACTGTGATAATCGACACAAACCCATATCTCTGCCTTGTCCTTCTTATTCTGGATGACGATAGGGCTCACCCACTCTGCTTCCTCCACGGGAAAGATTAGGCCCGCGGCCAACATCTTATCGATTTCCATCATAACCTTCTCTTTGACTCGTGGGTTCAACCGGTAGGGCCGGTGCTTCACAGGCCTGGCACCTGGTTTCAGCACGATGCGCATTTCCCCCAGATCGCCTTTGATGCCCTTCAGATCTGCGACTAACGAGGGGAACAAATCCTCATATTTATAGAGGAGGCTGAAGATCTCTTTGGTCGTCTCCTCATCCCAGTAATCGCCCACCATAGCCAACTTAGGCTTCTCCTCCATACCAATGTTTAGCTTCTTTGTCTTTAGCGGTCGTAAATGGACCCCTTCAGTGGCCGGCTCTTCGTTAACGTTCCGCTCGCCTTCCTTCTCTTCGAAGTACAGGTGCCTCAGGTCTTCCAGACCATTGTCCTCCAGATCGCCGTCAATCCTTTGGCAAACCAACTCTCGCGCAGCCTCGGGACGGGCGGGCAGTGTGCGGCAGTTGAGCTGCGGACCGCGGAAAAAAATTACCGCTCTGATAGCATGCAAGGCTTGAGATTCCAACTCTGTGTCTCCCATGAAAGAGAAAAACCGCACAAATTTACGCGCGACTTCCATCCAAGAACTATTCCCTCGTTTCCGTTCTTCCTCCAAGTACCATGCGTGGGGGATGGTGTCTAAAGAGTGGACAAACCGCTGAACCCACAGCTCTTCCAGGTATCCTATACTTCGCCACTGCTCCTCACAATTCCGCAAGTGGTCCTGCGGATCGGAAGCCCCAGAGTACCGTTGCTTGCTGCAAGGGCCTTCATCTTCTTTGAACCGTGCCCTCAACGCGTCTGCCACACTACTCCACCGCGACAAGGTGTTGAGGTGATTTTTCCACCACCGGGCTGCTATAGACTGTAGTGCGACGTCTAAAAGGGGTAGTCTACTCCCTTCCGGCACGATGTCTTCAACCTTGGTGATAAAGGTATTGACAGCTTGCATGTTTGACAGGGTGGGGTATTTTCTGAACTCAGCACCAATCCAGCTGACACTGCCAACATGGGCACATCTCCACCTGTTGGTCTCGTACCCCCCCTGCTGCCAGTCTTCCCACGCGAGTTCGGATCCCAGCTCTGAGCTCTGGACACTCCGCCAACTGACAGAGCCAGTCGCGGTCGGGTTAACATAGTCTTCCCGCTTTCCTGCAGTCATCTTGTAGAGGTGGTCCATCATCAAAGCATCCTCCTGGTTATCCACCATTTCGGTATACCTCGGGCCTTGATGTGGGTCGAGAGGCTGAGTGACCCGGACCTCCCCATCTTCAAAGATAATCAGCTCCTTTTTGAGGTCGATGATAGCATAGTTCTCAAAGGCCCAATCGATGCCCAACAGGGCGGGGTAAGGATCCTTGTCTGCCATGATATCAATGACCTCAAAATCGGTGTAAGTCTTTACCCCTGCAATGTCAACCTCGACACCTTCGAGTCAGCTAATCGGCAGAATGCAGTACTGGTTCGCCATCCTGAGTTGGATGGGCGAGTAGGCCAGCCGTGGCTTCCCGAGAGCCTCCCACGTCTTGCGTGGCAGGATGTTGACGTCAGACCCTAAATCAAGCATGGTGTCACTGATTTGGAATCCCCCAAGTTGTGTATTGAGCCGGAACTCTTTACTCGTTCGTCGCTTATTTCGCTTGATGCGCTGCAGCGATTGGGGGGCTAGGTCCACTGGTTCCCCCAGTCCTGTCCTCCCCTGTAGTGCCCCTTCCAAGGTACACTTGAGCTGCTGCCGTAGAGCAGCGCTGTCAACAATCTTGAGGAATAGCTGGAGCCATTCTTCCATCAGGGTTCCTGGGGTGTGATGTGGCCCAAGATGTGTCGGCAGGGGTGCCTCCAGGCCTTCCGCTTCGCACAGTTGAGCAAATGCTTCAACCGCCTCCTGAAAATACTTCTTCTGCGCCTCTGGTCTGATTACCCAGTGCGGGGAGGCTGGCCTAACAACTGGTACTGGCTCCTGCCCACGAGCATCCCCCCCCATTTTCTTACCGCCCCTCGTCACAATAGCGACGTTCTGCATAGCCGGAGTCGCGGCCACCCGGGGCTCGGCGTTTACCAGGTTCGTGCCCCTCTGTCGCGCACGTTCTTCCCATTTTTTGATGAGCTTGGGACAGTCTTCTGTTGTATGGGTGTTTACTCGGCACTAGGAACACCATGGATGGCGAGGGAGGGGACATTCATGAGCCACGTGGCCCTCCTGGTCACAGTTATATCATTTCACTGGCCCTCGGCCCCCAGCGCGGCCTTCGTGCACCCCGCCCCCTCTTCGTCTAGGAGCCTCATTCACCCTGTAGGAGGGTCGATCCAACCGGTCCGCGAGTGCGTCGAGAGCCCGACATTGCTCCGTGTTGTGAGTCGTGGAAGCGCAAAACTCACAATATACATTGTTTGGCACGTTGGAATAATTTTGTAGGATCGGGCACATCCGAGGCGGATGTCCCACCGTCCGGAAAATCTCACAATACTCCATGGCGGCTAGGTTGAGCTGGGAGGGGAACCCCGCATAAGACTGTTGTGGCTGGTATACCCCCTGCGAATTTAATGCCGCGCCACCACCCGTGGGTTCCCCCCATTGAATTTCCGCGACCGAGGGTCCCACCCCCGCGCCATGCAACCGAGGACACTCAGTTGCGACATGGCCTTCGACCAGGCAGTGAGTGCACCAAACGTTCGGCCTGGCTGGTCTGACCGACTGTATCTCCTTGAGCTTCTCGGTCAGGCTAGCTATCTGATGCTGCAATCCCACCAAGGAGGGATCCTGTGGGGTTGGCCCTCCCCTATATTCCTGAGGGTAGCCCGCCATGGCCTCGATCATCATGGCCTGCTCCAGAGCGTCCTGCAGATTGTCAATCTTCTATTGGGTGAGGGGGTTCGCATCAAGGGAAGCAGAGCCTTGATGAACCAGTCCATATGATGGTTCGAGTCGATCGGATAACCGAGTTTCCCGATCGCGTCCTTGAATCGCCGCATTAGCTCCCATGCGGTTTCTCCTTCCTTCTGTTTAATTTCCCAGAGCTCGGACAGACCCTGTTGGTCCGTCTGGGGAAGCTTAAATTCTCGTACAAAATCTCGCATTACGTCCACGATGACATGATTCGGGTGGGCTTCAGACCACTTGATGAACCATCGCAGAGCCCTCTCTCTGAGCGTGGTCTGGAATTCCATTAGTTTTCCTACGTCCGGCATCTGCCGAGCCCTCAAAATGGCTTAGCACAGATACCAGTGTTGCTCTACGTCATCATTACCCTGGCCCGAGAACTCGGGATATCGGGTAAAAGACCCAGCCATGTTCACTTGCGGCGGGTTGACCAGGATAAATCCCACGTGTTATCACTCAGGTTTTCCTTGAAGTTGTGGAAAAGGAAAGTATACCCGAGGTAACCACAAACCAACCTTCAGATGTAGAATCTAGCCAATCTGCATCCAGAGAGGGCTCTCTCTTTATAATTTATCTTTGTTCTTAGAAAGTTTTAGGCTAGTTATAAGTCCAAGAGTTTTGATTTTGTTTGAATGGTGGAATCCATCAACTAAGGGCAAGGTTGAAGATTTTCAGTCCATTGGGCTATGGAGTCAAAGGATGGCTTTACTGGATTTCTATTCTACACACAAGATGGCTTTGCAGGGCAAGATAGCCAAACAGAGAACAATCCTTAAAATTTAAAGTGGATGGAATGGGTTTGAAGGAATGAAAGGCAGCTAAGAATCTTTCACCATGTTCAAAAATAACGAAACGAAATGATTACAAACAAAGAGCAGTGAAGAATTCTTTATTATAGTAATCAAGAATGTTTAAATTAGCAAAGCAAGAGCATTTAAGAATTCGTGCTTATAACCAATTTAGAGGAAAACATTAAAAATAATCACATCTGAAATCAGAGTACAATTAAGTAAATTCTGATTCAATCCTTTATGTAAATTATTCAGAAATGGACACAATGATATTATAAATAGATATAGAACTTAACACATAGGATAGAAAGACTTATTGAACTGCAGTCCAACACATGAATCCTGCAAAAAGTCCTGAGCTTCAAATTGTCATCCAGTAAGCCACTAATAAATTTCTCCAAAACGCTTTTATTCCAAAAACTTCAATGTCACAGCAAAGTAATAGAATCCACCCTCAACACTCTCTTTGAGGGTTTATTTATACAAAAAATGATTGAAAAAATTTCACACTAACCTAGCTAATAATCTAGGGCGACTAATGAGTAAGTTACAATAAAAAGGAGACAAATGGTCTCGTAAATAGGACAAAAAGTAATTGCTGGTGTGTTGTTTCCTCCTTTTGAGGATGTGCTGGAGGCAGGTGCTATAATAGGGCTCGATGCTGTCACTTTGAGTAATTCTTTAGCTTGCCTGATACTCTTCATTTCTACTGACACTCTTTCAGCTGCCCAACTGATACTCTTTAACCTGTACTTATTTTTTATCCTTTACATGATAGTAAAAAGATAAAATTCTCAACCTGAAGATAAATTTCATAAAATTTCCAAAAAGTCATCCCACCATTGATCTTCTGCTATTATGGTTCTTTTAAGTTTTCTCAATGTTTCATCGGCCTCTGTGAGTTTGTAAAAAGTGGGCTGATTAGGGAACAAATACTTTATTTCATGTTCAAGATGAAATAAATTCTTCAACCCGTCATAAAGATTTCTCCCTATTGGCAATGTTGCTTCTGGAAAAATGATAGAATGAGTAGTTGTATTATGAGCATGGATATCTATTTTCTTAACATAGGTTTCCAGGTCCATTATCTAGTCTTCTGAGAGCATAGGACTGGGTAACCCATTGTCCAATAAAACCTGAAATTTTCCTTTGAAAGTATTAATTTCTTCCAGAATATCTGAGCACTTTCTTTCCAAATTCTGCATAAAAGTTCTTTTGGTGAAAACTCTTTTTATCTCCAAAATAGTGCCTGTCCTGTCCTCAATTCCTAATTCTGCAAGCTGTTGCTTAGTCCGGGTGTTCAAAAACTGTATAAGTTGATTGGCTTGTTCAGGTCTATTCCTTAATTCATTTCTTGTTCTGTTTATTTCTTCCTGAGCTACTTTAATCAAGTCATTCTTTTCAAAAATTGCTTGAACAGAGGGCCAAATACTTTTTATTAACTCAATTATATTATCCCAAAGAATTTCATTTATTTCCCTCAAAGGCTTCTCTAATGAAAGATCTTTTTCTAAAGCCTTAACCAATCCTTCCAACCTTTTAATTTCCCTGGTATTATCAGCAACGGTCTTTTTAGATGTATCATATTTCTGCTCCAAATTTTCTAATTGCAATTTTGTGGTTTGAAGTTCTGTGACTCTTAGTTTTAAACTTTCCATTTGTTTTATCAATTCATCAGAACTTAAACCAGAAGTGTTTACCTGCGCTGGCTCTGTTTGTTGATCTGCTGTTGTAGTACATGTAGTTGTAGTAGCTTCTGTGATGGATGCCTGCATGATAGCTTCATTTTCTTGCAAAGCTTGTTCCAATTCTTTCTCTGTTTCACTCAGTTGCTCAGTCATTTTTAAGAGCAACTCCATCACTTCTTCCTGTGAATTTTCCTTCAAGACTTCTTGGGTCTGGGGATGCCTTGAGGCTGGCAATTTCAGCTGCTTTCTCAGTGCAGCTATGTCGTCATCTTTCTTTTTAATTAGTGCCTCAATGCTTTTGATATCTTTGGGGTTGTGACCCAAGCTGATGATTATGTCTTCCAGAGACTTTATTCTGTTATCTTTGGCCTGAGAAGAGGCCTTCTCAATTTGCAATTGGGTGCTTGTGTTATTTAAAGAATCTTGCAGCCTTAGGGCTGCCATGGCCTTATCAGTAAGAGTGGAATACACCATTTCCCCAGTTTGTTTATGCAACTCTATCTGGTCCAAGGGATGAATGTCTTTAGCCAGGACCTCAAAATTGGTCCTAATATAATCAGCTGCTGTTATGGGTTTTGGCACCTTGGAATTGAAGTGGCTCATCACCATTTTGCCTTGTGAAATGTCAAATGCTGACATTAACCTTTCCTGATTATGTGGAGCCATTTTCAGATATTGATCATATACCATCATTCTCAATGGATCATTCTTTGCCTTTATATTAATGAAAGTTCTTTTTATATCACCTGTATCTATTTTTGGTGGCTTAAAAGAAGATACTTCAATACTCAACTGCTTTTGCAAAGCTTTTCCTTTCTGATCTGTGTGTGTCATACTAACAGAACCAGTTAGTTGACTATCTTCTCTATCATCATCAAACATCTCATCTATAACTTCCACTTCCGGGAGTGGATTGAGTTTCTGCTTTTTAGCTTGATGTAGCTCTGAGGTTTCTTTGGGAGGAGTAGTATCTGGAACCTGCATTTTCTTTCCTATTTCCATATTGGATGGAGTTTGTAATTCTGAAACTTCAGGATGATTTACCTGAGTGGGAGAAACTTGTGATTGATCTGGTGCTCTGGAGGTTTGAGGTTTCTCTGCCATGATAAAAGTTTCAATGACCTATATTTCAGGTTTCTTTCCTTTGCCTTTTGACTCTGCTGCAATTGATGGACTGCCTTCCTGTAATCCCTGTTGTAGATTTCCTGCTGAAGAAGTGCCAATGTGAGGTACCTGCACTTGACCACAAGATTCTAGGTCATAATTCTTCTCAAGATCTTTCATAATTTTGTTCATTTTGTCTTCTTCACTATCTTCCTCAACTAGTGTTTCTTCCACCCATTCATCTTGATTAGCATATTGTTCTATTTCAGGCCTGCTGTTGTGAAAGTATGGGGATGATTTGTTCTTCATTATTTTATCACAGATAAAATCAAATGGATCATAAGGAACCCAACGAAAACTTCTTTGGAACTTGCAATGGTTTTGTAGTATATCTTCTGCTTCTCTCTCAGCATCCCTAGAGTTGCATATGAAGGGACCTAATTGACTTTTGATCCTGAGTTGGGCTTTCTTTTTTACACTACAAAAATGAATCATATCAGAATTATTCATTTGCCTGAAATATTCCAAGGAAAAAAGTCTCATGGGCACATATTTTGGCAACTTAAATGGATGCAATTCACATCCATATATTCTGATGACTGAATGGTTTTGATATAAATACCAATCTCCAACTTTATATGTCCTTGAAAGCTGCAAAGTCTTCTTGATTTCATTACTGAGCCTTGGAGGAGAAATTCCTATCAACAAAGTAGTTGCAGGATATACAAAAAGATCGATGAACTCAGCATAGGAATAGGGAGACTCATAGGAAGAGTGAGTTATGGCGGACCAAAATATAACTGATCTAGGGTTTCCCTTGGCATCAAGCTTTTTAACAAGAAAAGGGAACTTCTTTGATTGATAATAGATGATGAGATGATAAATGACTGAGGAATATTTAAACACTTTCTCATCATCTAGCCTCATGAACTGGTCGTGGATTTTATTGGCTATGAAAGATGCAAAGTCATATTTTACTGCAGGAGGTTGCCCAGGAGTAAAGATAGACAGCAAAACCAGGGTTATTTCATCAACATATTCACTTGTATTGAAACCCAAGACAAAAGATATCATATTTAGGATGAGCCTTCCTAATTTAGTGAAATAAGAAAAACCATAGGGAGGAGGGCCCCTAGGTTGATGTTCAGGCAACATAAAATTCTCGCAAATGCACTTCAATTTTTCTGGGGACAATTTATTAGACTTTTCAATCAGTTCTTCCATGGACAAAGGTGTTAGCTCTTGATCAGGTTCAAAATGTAGCATTGCATTGATAGCTTGGGGAGTAATGGGGAAAAGAACACTCTGGTCAGGGGACATTACTGCTCTTTGAGTTGGATCATAGTTAGAATGGCAGTAGTGGATAATTTCTGGGAAAATGAGGACTAAGGGGATGAGATATCTCGGGAAATTGGATTCCCACAACCCAATGACATCCAATCCCTTCGAATAATCGTCTCTGCAGCGACAATAACTTCGAAGGGGGCTTTCATCAAACACTAAGTCTTTAATTTGAAAGTCTTTATCCACTAAGGGCAAATATTCTAACTCTCTGTGGGGGGCATTCAATGGAGTTACGTTCAGGGCTACCGGAGCTTCCATTTTGGTTCTTGTGTGTTCAAAATGGAAGTTTCTGGGTTTTCTTCACAGGCCGGGGCGCAATTTCAGTTTTAATGAGGGAAATTGGCACAATTGCAAGTTTGGGGGAACAATTCACAGTTTAAAAACCAGGGAATGTTCTTAGCAATAAGATTTTAACATTGATTCAGTGGAAAAACAAGGAACACAGAGTTTCTTTTGAAGTTCGGAGCGCAATAGAATAAATACCTGTTTTCGGAGGAAAACTGGGATTTAACAGGTATCAAGTGGTGGCAATAAGATGCTTGAAAACTGGTCCGGCGAAATTGTCAAGCGAAATTGGATAGAACAGTAATTTTCAGTGGAAATTTGAATTTCGCAGTGGGAGGCGCAGTCGCTTTCAGCAATGAAAATGACAGAAAAAACACGAAATTTGTTTTATTTACAAAGTCAAAAAGGGATTTTTATTTTATCGAGGAATGACGTCATCGAGGTATGGGATGACATGTGGCAGGGGTCGGGCGGTAAGTGGTAATTTCCGCACCGCTTATGGGCAATGGTCGTATTGAACGTGAGGGCAGCGATTCCATTGGGGGAGTGACACGTGGTCGAAGTACTATTCCAAAACCACCGTGCCCCGCAAGTTATCGTTCGGATGTTGGAAGGCTAGCGGAATGAATGCTGGTCGTAGATCTCGTAGCGGAAGATCGGACGGATGACAAGACGGAGAGATGGCCGGAAGTAAACATGCGGGCCCGATGTAATTAGTGTTTAAATAATCATCCCGGGGGTGTTTTTATAGGCGGAAAAGTTGGTTATTAATTAATCCAGTTAATTAATTAATCCCATGGTTATAAAGGGTCGGGGTAGGAAACTTTGCGCGCGAGATCTCCAAAGTTTAGTTTTAATTAAACTTTGGTTTATTTTTGTTTTTGTTTTAAACATACGAATTATATGTTTAATTTTTTTCATATTTTTATTATATGATAATGAAATTAAATCAATTCAATTACCATAAGGGGTGGGACTATTATATAATGATATATTTTAACCAAAGGGCACATAATGTGGGTTTTAATTTGAATATATGGGAAATAAATACTTTGGTTAAAATCATAATAGAGGGGTTTTTTTTTGGGATATATATGTAAAAGGAGTTATATACTTAGGATAAGGCATTTTCACTAGGGATTTAGTAAATAGAGTTAAATGTTAATATGACAAAGGAACAAGGACAACTCAAAATACTTTGCACATCTAAGAAAATGAAGATTTCTGAAGTAAATCACATCATCTTAATTTCAACACTTCAACATAGAATAGTAAGTGATTTTGAGGGATTATTGTGGAACTTTACATGATTTTCCTAAGTAAAATAGGATTTTACTTAGGAAAAGGTAAAAAGTGAATGATTATAATGACAAATGATCTCAAGTACTTAGGTCTTTTTTATCATTAGGCCGAGGGTCCGGTCCCTCCAAAAGTAAAGGAAATGCCTTGAGCCCCTCTAATCTTCAAACACCTTAGCACTTTAGGGAAATTAATAAAAATCTTAGGGAAAAAGTGATGTGGAAAGTTAATGATTTTGACTTTTCTTTCTTTGAATTTCCAGTGCATTTCTTGTTTCAGTACTTGTGATGAAGGTAAAAGATAAAACATATTTAGCACCATCATTCATCACATAAAACTTTGCAACACCATCTACCTACCCTATCTACTTGACACTACCATTTTCTCTTCTTTATTAGGGTGCATTTGGACTTGCAAACCCTTATCAACCTTTTTCTTTTTACATGGCCAATCTATCTAATTCTACCCTTATTGCATCCAAGGGCTTAGATTAAAATGTTGAGCACCTTTTATTAACTCTACCTATCTACTTATCTGCCAAGATTAAACTGTTTGGTTAGATATTTATTCTCTATTCTACAACATGAAATTGAAACATGAATTAGTCAAGTTTAAACAGTTTGACTCTTCACCAATTGTGGCAAAAGTTTGACAAGCTGCACACAATTATTTATTTACAAAAATGAAATAGTAGTGGCATTTGGATTTTCACACTTTCCTTGGTATATTTTTGTTTGGGGTTCATTTCTTTCACTTTCTTGACCACTTTATTTTTTCTACCCTTTGATTTTTCTTTTAGGGTATACCCTCTTTACATTTTTTAATTTTTTTTTTTTTTTTTTTTTCAAGAATATGGAACACCTTTGCACAAGAAAAAGGTTTGAACATATTCCATAGTTCAATCAAGACAATCATGAAAAATGACACCTATTGGTATAGGAGTCTAACACCCCGGGTCTTGGTTGCATGACTGTTCCACTCAGGAATGCAATGCTACCAGTGTTACTCCTACCAACGGGTGTTGCTGTCAACACTGAACTACTCTGCAATTGACTTAATTCTTGTAATTAAACGAAAATATTACTCAAAGGTTGATAAAGTACCAGGGGAAGGTAGGGATTCTAGCCATGAATATTAGGAGGAGTATGGCAGGCTGGAGAACTGAATGTCGTCTTCTCTTGAAACAACTGTTGCATCAAAACGTACCATTCACCATCGGAATTTTCCTCGGGCTGCGCATCTCCATCATCTTCGTCAGTCACCGTCTCGCGTGCTCACTTGGCTGGGCTCCCATGCACCCATCGTACTCCCACAGTGGTCCCTTCTCGTTCCTGAGTATCCGCGTCCATACTTCCTACTCTCTGAGGCACCTCCTTCCGATTCTTCCTCTCGATCTCTCGTCTCTTCAAATCTCGCATCACCCTTCTTCGCCACCTATCGGAAATCTACGCCCGCCGATGTGCACGTCGCTCCCTCAGTGTCCTTGCGGCCTTAGCATCCATTCCCCACTCCCTGCGTCACGCTCTACGTAGCATCGATCCCTTCAACCCTTCCCCCAGTACCGGTGGTTTACGCTTCCATACTTGTCTTGCGGAGTTCTATCAACCCTTCATCCACCATCAGAGCTTTGATCCACAGCGGAATCTCCTTGAGCAGCTTCCCTCTGAGCCCGGAGAGGAAGGTAGCCTCGGCCTTCGAGAAGGACTGATAGAACTCAACAGAAAACTCCACAATGTATTCTTCCACCGTGGTCTCCACCCAAAATTCCACCGCGCGGGTCAACTCGGTGTTCAACCGATGCAGAGCCACCAGATCTCCGTGCACCCACCTGCGGTTTATCTTCCGCGAGCTATCCCTAGGTACCTTCGTCTGTAACCTACGCAACCAATTGTAAAGGTCGGTGGGGAACTTTCCCTAGAAAATTTCGTACGTATCAGCAGCTAAATCTGAGAAGAGGATGAGCTCCTTGATCGTTGCCTCCCCTTTCTTAATCAACTCCGCTCGCTGAGCGATGAAATGGTCTAAATGGTTATCCCACCATTGCTGTATCTCCCCTTCGAAGATCCACGATACCATGGTCTGGATCCCCTCATATCATGTGGGTCCCGGCAATGGAACCATTTTTTGGCGAGGGATCAGGTCTTGCGGGCAAGACCTAGGTTCAGGGATTGTGGCCGACAAAAAAATCCACTGTAGTCTAGGATTACACCGGCATTATCACCCTACTCCGGAAAGTAGAGAGTCTCACCCAAGGCGTGCCGCGACCACATGCAGGAGGGGAATAGACCAGGGCAAGGAATAGATTCGCAACCCATTCTCATCAGTGGTTAAATCGCATGGATAGAATTACATACGTGACATCGTTCAGAGAACATACAGATATTAAGCAAATGAAAATTTTAAAGCATCTCAATGAACACACATGCATGTGAACCACACAAATAGATAGCAACATGCAATTGTATTAAGCTCTTGGCCAACTCCCGGTTACATAGCTTTGCAATGATCTTACAGATTTGATACACATATCTTGTGGAACAGAGATTCTACATCAATAGACCCTAGGAAGCACAAAGACCTCATCCATCCTCTGGATTCCTGCTGCAGCATGCGTTTCCTCACCTTTTGTTGCTCTCTTCTTTCTTCTGCTGCGTGATCCTTGTCATCCTCTTTCTTTCATCTCGGTGACTACTATTTATTCACCCGCTGTCGCGACTGTTAGTTCTTTGTATGTCCTTCTGCAGCTGCTTCTAGCTTTTCTCTGATTATCTGTGTTCCACTTGCGCTCTTTCTGCTGTATCTTCTCCTTATCTGCACTTATGCATCTAGTTTCCTTTGCTATGTTCCTGTTCCGTCACAACCTTGGTAGCTCCGCCGTTTGATGTGGTTGCGACTTGGTTGCGGCTGCCATGTGTCCTTGTTCCGCAACCCCAAAATCTAGCCGTTGTTCCAAATTCAAAACATTCAAAACAAGATTTTTCCAAAACAAGGGCCCCAACAGTTTTATAGGGAGAATTTAATGAAATACATTGTTAGAAGTCAATAAAAACCAAATAACTACCCCCTTTACTCTATTCATTCTGACCTTGACTCATTCATTCTTTACACTGAGAAATAAATTGATGAATAAGTAGCTGGAGAAGAAGAGGACTAGAATAGAGAACAAATAGACCAAATGGAAATTGTACAACACAAGTTTGAATCTGAACCATTTTGGAACATGATTTTTGATGGTTCTTGTGGCAAAGAAGGCTCAAGAGCAGGGGTGTGGGTATGCAATACTGAAAAAATCACGGAGAGGGTCATTCCTACAAACTAAATTTTCAGTGCACCAACAATATAGCAGAATATGAGGCACTCCTTTTGGGTTTACACCTACTGAATATATTAGGAGCCAAAATAATCTATGTTTATCAGGATTCTGAGCTATTTATCACACAAATCAAGGGAGAATATTTAGCCAAGCATCCCAGATTGAGAGAATACAGGAACACTTCCCTTAATATCTTGAAAACATTTGAAGAGTATGACCTTGTTGCAGTTCCAAGAAATCAAAAGATCCTTGCCAACGGGTTAGCATTTTCATCCAACACTTGTCAATCACCTCATCCTAAGAAACAATATATAGTACAAATTAAACATCGCCTAGCAGCCCAGCAGTGAGTTTGAAGATTCCAGCTCAGATCTAGATTGTGTAGAAGATTGTCCCTCTAAAGGAAAAATGTGCAGGCATGAACCACCTCATAATTCTAATATTTATATTTAAGCAAATGAAGACCTACATCGAACGAAGATACATAATGACCCATAAAAATAAGAGTTTGAAGTAATCAAATTCAATGATAACATCCTTACTAGAGGACTTGTCCCTTTGGAGGAAATATTTGATTTCAATGATGTGACCAGAAAGCCAAAGATGGAACCTATAGAAGCAAAAATTAAGGAGTGCAATCTGTGCAGTGAGTAGGATCCCAAGATAATTAAGTTATCAAATACACTGCCAGCATCAACAAAGTAGAAATACATTGCTTTGTTTAAAGATTTCATTGATGTGTTTTTTTGGAGCTATGAAGACCTGAAATCTTATGATACTAATATTATCCAACACAAGATTCCAGTCAAGAAGAACCAAAAGCCTTTCAAACATAAACAGGATATGATAAATCATGTCTGAATTCCCTTGGTTGAGAAGGATATCAATAAGATGTATGATGCCAAAATAATAGTCCCAATTAGATAGTCTAAATGGGTTTCCAATATTGTGCCTGTAAGAAAGAAAACAAGTGAAATCAGGCTCTGCATTTACTTTAGAAATCTTAACAAGGTATCACTCAAGGACAAATAACCTTTACCAAATATGGACCACATATTAAAAAGGGTAGTGGACTCTAGAATGATTAATTTCCTAGATGGATTTTCAGGGTATAATCAAGTGCTAGTGCATACGGATGATCAACAAAAAACAACGTTTACCACTTCTTGGGGAACCCTCATGTATGTAAAAATTCCTTTTGGATTAATAAACGATGGTGCCACCTTCTAGAGAGAAATGGACATTTCTTTTTTAGAATAAATTGGTCTTTTCATTGTGATCTATCTTGATGGTATTAAAATATATTCAAAAACTGATGAAGAGCATTTGGCCCATTTGAGAAGAGTTTTTGAAAAGTGTAGAAGGTTTGGACTATCTCTGAATCCTAAGAAATCATTATTTGGTGTTGAAGAGGGAAAGCTTCTGGGCCATATTATATCTGAATAAGGAATCAAAATTGACCCCAGTAGGATTGAAGGTATACTTAAAATTAGTGACCCCAGGAACATCAAATAGCTTCAATCTTTCATTAGAAAGATAATTTTTTTGAGAAGGTTTATCCCAAACCTTGAAAAATTGTTGAGAAATATCACTAACATGATCAACATAGATTCAGGGATTAAGTGGACCATGGAAGCTAAACAACCCTTTGACTTATTAAAGTAGGCACTAATTAAAGAAATGGTTCTGATCAACCTTGACCTCACCAAGAATTTCATTATTTTTTCCTTTGCATCAGTAAACACTATTGTTGTTGTTTTTCTACAAAAAAATAGGGAAGGGTAAGAGCAGTCCATAGAATTTTTCAGCTAAGCTTTAAGAGATGCACCTTTAAAATACAATATCATGGAAAAGAAAGCCTTTTATTTGATTAAAGCACTAAAGGATTTCAGAGTTTACATTCTACATTCACATATCATTTCCTTTATGACCAACACATTTGTCAAAGACAGCCTAACGCAGGATCCTAATGGAAAAAGAGGAAAATGCATTTTTGTTATCCTGGAGTATGATTTAGAGATCAGACCCACCAAACTAATCAAGGGACAAGGATTAGCCAAATTGATGGCTGAAACCAATTTTCAAGCACTAGATATAAACATTATCCATTTACTGGATGAACAAGAGGAGTTGGCAACTTCACCTATTGAGGAAGCATTCCTGAATTTTCTTTGGCACACAGATATATTATATGTTCTATTTAATTTAAATGCTCCTCCTATTTTGTTAAAAACAAAGGCTAGATACTTGAAATTGAAAGCTGTAAAATTTTGCATCCTAGGGCTGGTTTCTATTGGCCTACTCTTTTCCTAGATATCCAAAAAATGGTAGCTATCTGTCACAAATGTCAAATTTTTTAGGGAAAAAGAAATTTGTTGCCTTTTCCCTTACAGCCAATATTTGTTGAGGCTCCTTTCCAACAATGGGGTTTACACTTCATTGGAGAAATTCATCCCTCCTCCTCTGCCCAACACAAATGGATCCTCATTGCTACAGACTATTTTACGAAATGGATAGAAGCCATTCCTTCTAGAACTACTACTAACATAGTGATTATAAAATTCCTTGAATCCAACATCTTGTCTAGATTTGGTTGTCCTAGGAAAATCATCACAGATAACACTGCTACTTTTAAGTCCAAGAAAATAGTGGATTTTTGCCACAAATATCACATCTCTCTGGGACATTCAATATATTATTACCCTCAAGGTAATGGAATCGTTGAATCCGCCAACAAGATTTTGGTTAACATTATCAAGAAATTGTTGGAAGATAATAAGAAATTCTGGTATAACAAATTGGTGCATGCATTGTGGGCTGACAGATTGACAACCAAGAAAACGATTGGAATGTCCCCATACTAGTTGGTCTATGGTATGGATGCAGTTTTCCCAATATCCTTAGGAGTGCCAACCATGAAAATCATTCAAGAAGTACATGCTGAAGAAAATGATGTACAAATAAGAATAAGCTAGACCATTCAGCTACAACAGTCCAGAGAAGAGGTTGACAACAGAACTCAGGTGGTGCATGAATATATAAAAAATATCTTTAACAAAATAAAAAAAAGAAAATGATTTCAATATTGGAGATAAGGTACTGAAATGGGATTCAAGAAGAGAAGATAAAG
>CM076573.1:714000548-714196408 GCA_034641835.2 Pinus albicaulis | reverse complement strand
TCATTTTGTTTGAACCAAGGAGGCCTAGTTTCAATCTAGCCCTTTGCCGAAAACTATGCAAATATTGTTGTTGAGAGTGCCCAATAACTTGAAGTACTGTGTTTAGGTGTTCCAGCATAGTAATTTGATTTGTTTGTCTTCCTTAAGTGTTTTCCCCAAAGTCTGATAGCCATTTCCCAAAGTTAGAGGGTCATATACTTCTATGCATGGCTTGAATGTTTATTTCTATGTATTGATTAGCTTGTAGTTACATTTTGCATGATTAATGGTTTGCCCTACCATGTTTGTGTTATCTATTGAACTAGTTATGCTTGAAACTCTTTGTTGTTCACAAATTTGATGTCCATTTACTCCATTTTGCCCAAAGATCCTTTCTACCTTGAATCAAATCGGCCCTTCAACAGCCTTGTATCGTCATCTAATAGCTTTCTTGACCTTTTGACCCCATAGCTCAGTTAATCTAACATCTTGTTATCTATTTTATATCTTTGATCAGTTTCATCCCTCACAACTAAAACCAAAACCAAAAGCTTACTTCAGCAACTTAGCACAAATGAAAGAACACAAGAAAAACACATGAATATCCCTTACACATGCCAAGCTGACCTCTCTGAAATTCGGAAAGCCAGGTCCTTGGGCTCAATAGTTTGATGTTGCCAATCATTTGGCGCAATCCTTAAATCCGAGACCTGTATAATGGCCGATCCTGGTGGGACTACGAGTATTAAACAAACTAAGATTCCTGAACCTTACGAGAGACCTTTTAGAATACTATTCGATTGACTTATCCCACCGTCTCACTAACATAATATAATCAGGTGGGACCTATTTAGTATGATATTCTAATAAACTCTTACAGGCTCTTTAGTCTTTAACCTCTAAGCTCGGACCATGGGCCTTTATATTAATCATTTGAGTGGGCTATTTTTGTAGTTTTTGTTCCACCATCTTAGCAAAGTGATGAATCAGGGTTATAACACTCTTACATCCTAGGCTGCACATAAAACTCAGAAAAAACCACAAAAACTCCCTTAGATTGGTTTTTGATAGTATTGGTGGTGGACCATACAAATATATCTCAAAACAACTAAAAATCCACCTGGCGACTCCACTAGCCTCCAGTAGGCCTTACTATTTTATCGAACTCTAGGTTACTACCCGATCAACCTATCCCATCGCTCACTAACATAGCGGGAGATGGTGGGACATTGAGTACATGAAAGTCTAGCAAACTCTTATAGACTCTTTAGTCCTTTAGATACTTAAACAAGCAAGCAGTCCATAAGATCATTTAGGGTAAACTCTTTTTGTTATCACCACCCTAGCAAAGTGTCGAAACAAGTTTAGAATACTTTAGGAAAACCATAGGCTGCACATAAGAACTCAGAAAAATCTTAAAAACATTTCCAGATTAGTTACTGGTGGTGGACCATAGAGATATAATACTGCAAAAACCTTGAGTTCCACCGTGACTCCACTAGTCCATCCTTTTTGTTTTGACCATCCTTCACATTATTAAAACCTTAGAGAGGCCATTCATCCGAAACATTCACAAATACCATCCTCTCTAAACTCTAGACCCAAAATCTTGCTTCACGAAGAATCAATACCAGATCTCATCCAGACCCAAATCCCCCCATCATAGTAGATGACCCAGAGAAGATTTTGTTGCAAGCTTGGCCGACAATCTATGCCCGATGAATCCATCAAGTAAACAAGATGAGTGCACAAAATCTCACTATCTTTGATTCACACTTTGAGCAATTCAACAAAAGCTCTTTTTAGTAAGTCACATAGTAAGATAAACTTTGTGAATCTTGAGCCACCAGACCCTGAGGTCCCAGTGAAAGCCTCTTTCACACTGACTTTAAACGCTGCATCACTTTGGCTCTTACCATCCCAGATCTGCTCAAAACCAGATCGCTAGTCCAAGTGCATCTGCCACACCTATCCAAACCACCTCAGCCCATCCCACAAACCCTCATCTTGTACATCATCCATTAGCTCCCTTCATGGAAGCCTGGTATGCACCTTTGGTGTTGCCACTACCTTTGGCTCCCCTACCAGATCTCTATCAAGACAAAGTCCCACACTTTACCGGAGAAGAGACTGCCACAGCTCAAGAGCATGTAAGTAGGATTTGCGATGCTTTTGAATACTTGGAAGTACAAGACGAAACCATCTGAATGAGAATATTTGCCCAAAGCCTGGGTGGAGAACCAAAAACATGGTTCAAAAGCTTGCCTCCAAACAACATCCACAACATCCCAGAACTATATCAAGTCTTCAGAAATAGGTGGGAAGTCTGAAATAACCCTATTCAAATCCTGTCAGAATATAAAAACCTAAAACGGGAAAATGGGGAAAGTGTCCAGGCATGCTGCACTAGGTTCAACAGTGTGTAACGCCCTCCCACCTCACTTCAAACCCCCACTTGGTTTAGCCTTGGCGAAATTCCCCGAGGGTTTTGATCCAGACATGAAATATCATCTAAGAGACAAAGATCCCCCTACCCTAGAGGAAATGCAACAAGTATCCATAAAAGCAGAAGCAAACTTAGCAGAAAAAAGAGCTAGGACTAGATCAGAAAGAAAGGTCACATATAGAGATGAGGTCTCCACTTCATCTCCTTCCCTTGATCCTAGAATAGATGACTTAGTCAAAACCATGGCCGAAATGTGGGAAAGGATAAATGAAAAGGTCCCTGTTAGGGAAAATCAGCCAAACCCTCCAAACAGAAACCGGAACCAAAATTTTAGGAGGGAGCAGCCTCAAAACAGACCAAGGGAAAATGATCAACAAATTAGGCCACAATTTAATCAAAATTATGTGGAAGAAGATGATAGGGATACATAACCCATTGATGAAAGCCATTTAAACCTCATAGGGTATGATAATAAGAGTGAGGTGTATCTCACAGAAGAAGAACAATCATTCTTCTCTCCGAATCAGGACGAAACCAACTATGAATATCCCGAGGATCCTGCCACATATTTCCAAAATGCCATAATAGAAGTTCACAGGCAGTATGACCTTAGAAGCAGGAAAAATCAAGACAACTCTAAGAAAGGTAGCTCAGACACTGCTAAAACCCCTGATACCATCCTTAAGAAAGAAGTCAACAGCAACAAAATCATAGTCGGGAAAAATAAACAAAACAAAAATAGAGTTACCCAAACTAACCCTGATTCAGATGATCCTATTACTTCTACAAAAATACCCGAGGTGGCTGTGGTAAACAAAATCCCGAAACAGACCCAACAAACTCAGAACATAGAGAAGGTCATGGTTGAAAAAGCTGAAACAAACATATCTAAACTACAACTACTTTTTAGTTTTGAGGGCGAGATTGCCAAGATAAAAATCACTATGCCTCTTACCGAGCTGATCACCCAAAATTATTACAAGTCCCAAGTGTTGAAAGTCTTGAATATGGGAAGTGATGCCAACACCCTTAATCTAGCTGATGACACCCCTGAAGTGTTGTTTGGTCCAAAAGTAGAAGGGAATTTCCAAGAGGGAACCACTCTTCCTTTTTACATCAGTTTAAATATCCACGACCAAATCCTTCACAATGCCATGCTAGACTCCGGCGCTTCACATAATCTTATGCCGAAGGTTGTAATGGAGAGACTAGGCCTGGAGATCACAAGACCATACAAATACTTGTATTCATTTGATTCGAGTAGAGTCAAGTGCCTAGGTTTGATCAAAAACCTGTGTTTCAGTCTGGCCCAAATACCTGCAAAACATCTAATCATGGACATAGTAGTGGCAAACATACAATACGAATGCTTTATCCGGATATGTGAGGTAAACTCCTAATGAATATTCTTGCAGATATGTCTTTACTTACTTCACAATGTTTGCAATGAAGCTCAAGAATACTCTATCAAAGAGGTCACACCTGAAATACATGATCGATGCTTGAAGATTGAGATAACATTCCAATATGCTGGTGGGAAAAATACTTAGAGGGGGGTGAATCAGTATTTAGAGCTGACTGAAAATTTTTTCACTTTTTGTTTGTCTTAAACCCATATGTTACTTTACTGAAACCAACTTGCATATAACTGTAGATATCCTTAATAAAACTTGCATATGTCCAGAGATCTTATTATACATTTAATTCTTCATAGAATTACATGCAGCTAACATTAATTAGATGTTTATTTTAACAGTTAGCATGTGTGATAATAATGATAAATATACATAAGCAACACACATGAACACCGGGATTTTAGGTGGAAACCCAAGTCGGGAGAAAACCACCGCTGCCGTTGTCTCAGCCTTCAATATTTTATTATAGAGAAAACATATTACAACAATGTGCTGGTGCAGACTCATACCAGCACGCAGGCACCCACCTACGCTCGTTTACCAGTCTCTCCTGGAAGGGAGCTACGACCCCCTACTCTTGTTTACCAGCCTCACCTGGAAGGGAGCTACGACCCCCTACTCTCGTTTAGCAGCCTCACCTGGAAGGGAGCTACAACCCCCTGACTGAAGGCTACAACCCTCAGCACCTCTATGGACCACGTTTCATCAATTTTAACACTGGATCCAACCCACACAATTAAGCTCAAGGAACATTCATCAATTCAACAACTTGCTCTTATAACGGATGTCAAATATTGAACAACTGAGATCTAGGTAAACATAGTAGTGGGGAATAGCGAGCAGATTAGACATTTCATGCCACATACTTAAATAAACCCTAAATTACATAAGCGCTTTCTTCAACAAGACACTGTGGCCACCTATACGCTTTCACAAATACCAACTAACGTATACATTTGCACACATTTAAGAGGGCGACTTCAATTCAGGCGTGCTTTTGGCAGACCTGGCGCGTCTCTCGCGCCTCCTCGGCGAACCTGCGTATAGATCCTGTAAATTTTAGGCGGGTGCGGCTCTCCCAGCTTGACTCGGATCTTCATTCTTTACTTGACTGGGTTAGCTCGTCACGGATCATCACTTCCATAAAAAGATCTAGAAGATACATATATATTTCAGATCTAGAGATCCCTCTTCATCATTTTCTTCATAGGTGCATCATAGATTCAGATCTATCATCAAATTGTTACCATTTCCATTCAGATATGCTTCAAAGAGAAGTATTCATTCAAACCCAGACTCATGCACAAACTTTGCACAATTAATTTCTTCTCCTTATATGTATTTAGCCTTTGTCAATACCATGAGCCAAAACCACATCACTTGGTATTCACAGATAGGATCATAGAAAATCAGCAGCTCAATAGTAGATTGTCTGTGGTAGTATACAGTTTCTGCTTTAGAGCACAATTGATCATACGCGACTTGGCACGTACTTTTCCGCGTGCATACGCGCCTTCTCCTTAACAAACCTGCGTATGCCTTGTAACACACCTTTTTCATCATTATTCTTGCACATACTGATATTTCTTTCTTCTGCAACTTCTGTACTACTTGTAGAACATCAGATTTACATCATCAATGAACTTATCAAGCATTAATAAAAACTTCATTAAGTAGGTTGCCATCATCTTCATCAAGTGGGTTGCCATCAAGGACAACACTCTGCATCATATTGCCAACAATCTCCCCCTTTGGACTTGATGGCAATCACGATGGTGTTTGATCACTACAACAGATAGATACATTGATTATAACCAGTATGCAGTAACCATGTTACTCTCCCCTTATTCAAACACCATGTTACTCTCCCCCTTTGACATCAAGGGCAAAGGGCGGATCAAAACCAACACAAGGTTTTTCTCCTCATGTAGAAAGAAGAGCGTTGTAGATCTGATGTGCATTGAAGTTACCATGCTCCCCCTGAGTTCATGCTGAATGTTCAAACATATTTTTCAATGAAGTACATGACTCTATGAATCATACTTACATCAAAGATCCAACCATATGTGACTCAAGTACCCAACCAAGAGGGTTTACAAATTTTGACTCAACTACCCAGCCAAGTGGGTTTACACATTTTGACTCAACTACCCAACCAAGTGGGTTTATAAATTTGAACAAGTCCTTATATGACTGAATATTAAAATTTTACATCATAGGTCTCATCATGACCTTTTCATCAAATTACAAATATGAATTTTTATGACCACTACCAAAAAGAACTCAAGAAATATCATATTTCAGAATCATCATAATGCCAACAATGCATTATACTCAACAAGGCTAATGCTCCCCCTGAAAATGTCCATGTAATGCATCCTTTCCATATGACCAAAACTCCTCCTTAGCTTATGCAACCTGAACACTTTCAACAGCCAAATCATCAAGGCATCTTTAAGAAACATCTGAGAATGAAACAGAATTATGAGTACTGGAACACCACCAGAGATACCAAACAATACTGCAGCTCTACTGAAGATTGCTGAATCAGAGAAATTTGTCAGCAAGCACCCATACGCGGTTTTAGTTTTATGTACTCACGTATATACGCGACTATAGTTTAGGAAATCCGTGTATCCATTTTAATCTTCTGATTTTGAGCAAAACTGATCTCCTGAAAAGGCAGAGATAACTTCCAGCTTCTATCTGGGATATTTTGAATGCTTCCCTGGAATATATGAGAGAAGAACAAATAGGACAATGTAGCTATGTTCAAAAGTGTCATCCAGCAGTTGTAGCATAAGCACATTAGTAACCAAGCCTTCAAGCTCTTCATATTCTTCCCAAGAGGAATTATCATTCCAGAACAACTTCTTCAATAGACAACACGTGTCAAAAAATCATCCAAGTGATCTCATATCACCAAAATCTTCAAGATTTACATCATGATGCAACATGTGATGGAATTATGTATAAAAGGTCAAAGCCATAGCAACAAACTCTATATGATCTATTCATATCTTTGAATCATAAGACTTCCATCTCATCCATAAAATAAAATACTCTTCATCAAAAAGCAATCAGGGGTTATCCATAACCTCATCATAAGAAGCCATGTATCATAACATCATCATTTGAGCATGCATAAGCAGATACAATGACAACCATGCAATCATCAGCAGTTATACTGATGCTCCCCCTGAACCTGTGCTCCTGTTCTTGAGCTGTCATACTAATTTCCTTATCATAAATGCATACGCGTCTGTGTCCACTGGAACTCGCGTGTATACGTGACTTTACTTCATTAAACCCGCGTATGGAAAGTGAAATACTGAAAATTTCACACTCCTTTTCTCCCCCTGAATTTGTACCACCTGTACCTGTCTTCTTCACAACAGATGCACTGTAAAAAATAAACATAACCAGAATAACCAAATCAACCATGAGAATCACCATACATCGCTCCCCCTGTGATGATACATTACTAATCACCAGAATGTATCTCACATCATTCATGCAGTCATTATGAGAAATAAGCTTTAGAAGCGGATGACTGCAGTAGGGTCAATATTCCCTACGTTTCTGACCGGTCCTCCTTCTTTTTCCAACTTTTCTTGAACTTTCTAATTGTGTGCTGGAAATTGTCCACTTTCTCAGATCTATTCATCCTGCATTCCTTTTCTACATGTCCATATTTGTTACAAGCATAACATCTTGCGTGTCCAGAAAAGTAAGCATACGGATCATAATGTGTTTTTCTATTCCTTATTCTATTGCAATCAACTGCTTTATGGCCATCTTGCTACATGAAAAACAATATCCCTTGAAGAAATCAGAGTACCTTTCTGTGTAGAATTTGTTTGTTTGTGATTGAAACAATCTGCTTCTGCAATTTGCTGCAACATGCCCATAATTATGACATTTAAAGCATTCAACATTATTGAATGATTTCCTTTGAGTGTTCATGATTGTCAGTTGAATTCTTGTTTCTTTCAACTCTTCAGGTTTTGCATTGACATCCTTTGAGTCTTTAGCACTTCCTTGTGAACTAGATTCTCCTTTAACAGTTTCATGAAAACCAAGACCAAGTTTAATAGCAGGAGATCTTTGATTACTAAGAATATTGTCCAGAATCTTATTACTATCTTGAAACCTCAAGAGTTTATCCTTTTCTTCTAATTTACCTTTGAGAATGTTTACCTCAACCTCCAATTTTTGGCATTTCTTCTTCATGCTTTCTTCGACCCTTTTTCCTTCTTCTACTTGATCATTTAATTTTAAAATTTCTTCCTTCAACCAATTTTCTTGTTCTTCACATGTTTGTAGCAGTTCTTCATTCTTCTTATTTTATTTTTCCAGATCTTATTTGAGAGAGATGATTTCTGCTTTAAGTCTTTCACTTTGATTGGTTGCATAAACATACAACTTTTGATACTTGTCTATCTGTACATTCAGTCTTTCTTTCTGTTCATTCATTCTAGAGATCATATCTTTGTAGATAGATTCTCTCTTATGAAATTGATTCCAATCATTACTTTGGTCATTGATCTTGATATTTTCTTCTATACTTATACTATTACTTTCACTATCTTCATTATTGCATGCACAAGAAAGTGGATCACAAGAACAACAATCAATACCTGTTTCCTCTTCTTCATTTTCTGCTGCACATGTTTTCTGAGGTATCTTCTTTCTTTGAGTAGCCTTCTTCTTTTTCTTCTTTTCCATGAGCACTTTTAGATCTTGGTCAGAATCTTCTTCATCTTCACTTGAAATTTCATTATTATATTAATTTGCATAATAACTCTTTCCCTTTACAAATTGTTTCTCTTTATCATGATTTTCTCTATAAGTACATTTCGCAGCATAATGAACAACTCTTCCACAATCAAAACATTTGAAGGGAAGCTTACCTTTGAATATTCCAGTACCTGGTTGGAGTCTTCTCACAAAATTTGCTTCTTCTTCTTCTGATATATAATTTTATTCCTTGACAACTTCCTTTTCTTTTTCTTTTGCACACGCCTTAAAAGCAACTTCTTTGATTTGAGAAGGACCTCCTTGTCTCATTTCATAAGCAGTCAGAATACCATGTAGTTGAACAATAGTAAGAGTTTTCAGATCTTGTCTTTCTTCAATAGCTGATACTTTTGACTCAAATTTTGAAGGTAAAGATCTTAAGACTTTTTCCACCAGAGTAGTATCGGTTATGGTTTCACCCAAACTTCTCATACGATTTACAATATCATCTAGACGTAAAAAGAAACTGGCAATACTCTCATCACTATGCATCCTTAAATTTTCATATTCAATTCTGAGAGTTTGGAGTTTTGCACTTTTTACTTTGGTATCTCCTTCACAGCTCAGAATGATTTTGTCCCATATTTCTTTTGCTCAATTTAGCTGCATCACTTTAGCAAATTCTGGTTCAGACATGCTTCCTAATAAGACATTGACGGCTTTGGCATTGATTTCATATTTCTTCCTTTCTGCTACATCAGTAGGAACACTTTCCGGATACTGATAACCTCCTTCCACGATTTCCCATACTTCTGTACCAAGACTTTGCAGATATGCTTTTGTTCGTATCTTCCAGAATAAAATATTATTTCCATTGAATAGAGGTGGCCTTATAGACATTACCCCTTCATGACTTCCCATTTCGACGGATCTCCTTCAAGCGATCAAGCTTCTGCAGAAGGACCTGCTCTGATACCAATTGTTGGGAAAAATACTGAGAGGGGGGGGGGGGGGGGGTGGGGGGTGAATCAGTATTTAGGACTTAATCAAAACTTTTTACTTTTCCATTCACTAAAACCCATACGCTACTTTGCTGAAGCCAACTAGCGTATACACGTGGATATCCTTCATAAAACTCACGTATACACAGAGATATTATTATGCATTTATTTCTTTACTTAGGTCTATGCATCATTCATTCATCAGATGTTTAGTTAACAGTAAGCATGTGCAGTAATAATAGAATAAACCATCACACATAAGCAACACACATGAACACCAGGATTTTAGGTGGAAACCCAAGTCGGGAGAAAACCACCGCTGCCGTTGTCTCAGCCTTCAATATTTTATTATAGAGAAAACATCTGCTTAGTGTCTTGATGCGGACTCATACTAGCACACAGGCACCCACCTAGAGAAGGCTGCAACCTTCTCGAGATGCTACTGGAAGGGAGCTCCAACCCCCTGCTTTGGTTATTTGGTTTCACAGGCCTCTCAGAATTTTTATAGCTACAACCACACTCACCTGTAGTTGTCACTCACGGAAGATACCGTCTACACAGTGAAGGCTTCAGCCTTGACACCTTTGTGGACCACGTTTCATCAATTTTCATACTGGATCCAACCCACACAATTAAGCTCAAGGAACATTCATCAAACCAACAACTTGCTCTTATAGTAGGATAATCAATATTCGAACAACCCAGATCATCATTGACATATAGCAGTAGAATAGCAGAACAGATCAGACATTTCATACCACATACTTCAGCAAACCCTAAATTACATACACGCTTTTTCTTCACTGAACCTGCGTATATACGCGCTTTCACAAATACCAACCTGCGTATACATCTACACACATTTAAGAGCTGACTTCAATTCTCATACGTGCTTTTGCTGAATACAAGCCGCGTATATACGCGCTTCCTCCTCGACGAACCTGCGTATAGATCTTCAGACATTTTAGGGCAGTGCAGCTCTCCAAAACAGCTCAGATCTTCATTCTTTACTTCAGCACAGATTCGCCAGATCACAGATCTAATCCTTCAGAAGATACATATACACTTCAGATCTAGAGATCCCTCTTCATCATTTTCTTCATAGGTGCATCATAGATTCAGATCTATCATCAAACTGTTACCCTTTCCATTCAGACATACTTCAGAGTGAAGTATCCATTCAAACCCAGACTCATGCACACTCTTGCACAATGATTCTCTTCTCCTTATATAGATTTAGCCTTTGTCAATACCATGAGCCAAAACCACATTACTTCCGATGGTATTCCTGGACGGGATCACATAGACAATCCATCGCTCAATACAATGGGTCAATACCATGGTAGTAACCCCTGGTTTTACACATTTAGAGCGCAATTGATCATACGCAACTTGGCACGTACTTTTCCACGTGCATATGCGCCTTCTCCTTGACAAACCCACGTATGCCTTGTAACACACCTTTTTCATCATTATTCTTGCACATACTGATATTTCTTTCTTCTTCTGTACTACTTGTAGAACATCATATTTACATAATTAATAAACTTATCAAACATCAAGAACAACTTCATTAAGTAGGTTGCCATCATCTTCATCAAGTGGGTTTCCATCAAGGACAACACTCTGCATCATATTGCCAACATGTACTCCGTGCATTCTGACCTAAAATCTTTTATTCTCTATACTTATGAGGACATTAAAGAACAATCTCAAGAAACTGAGGCAAACTTAGACCCACCACATCAGCTACCCCTAGTTCTCTATGATGAACTAGATACTCAAAACTACCATGATCATAGGCAGCTATGTCGTCAGGAAAGTAGGTATGTTCCTTCTGAAATAGGAATAGAGCAAGAAGCACAAACCCTTATGTACTATCAAGCGAATTTCTCAAACCTCAGTCAAACATCAGCAGTAACCTTCGGAAAATTCTTTAGGGTAAAGGCTTTAGAAGACCTACATATCACGAACCTGTTTGGAACTCAGGAGCAGGGAAATTTAATGTTTCTACCGTACCTCAAATATTTACCATCACATAACTCTTCCACTGTGAATGAAACTTTGACTGTAGCCATAACAGCCCAAATTCCAGGAAAAATTCTTGATAAACTTCTTATGAGCAAATATGATAGCTACAATCCAAATGTACCCGAGTTACTTGAATTGGCTCATATCTGTCTTTTCACCAAAAACTTATAAATGCTAGAATTAGCAATCTCATGCAGAATACCATTTCATACCGGGAAAACAGGGGAAAACACTGTGCCACTACTATTCCTTTAAGAAAAAACTTTGACAAGAGAAAATATAACAATCTAAACCAATCAGTAATAATCAGAGATAAAATAACTGGTCATAGGGTCTGTTTCGATTTTAGAAAAACTAATGCACATCCCTATAACAAAATTTTTGTCCTTTCTACCCAAGATCATTATATGCCAATGAAAAGTGCTTTTAATCATATGTTTTTGCAAGATGATGTTTCAGGTTATAGTCAAAAGATTCCCTTGCAAAGTAGACAGCTTAAAGACTTTTTTCAATATTCTGGAGGTAGTTCTAGTTTCAGACTCAGAATTGCAAAACCACCTGATATCAAAAATATGCTCTTGAAATCCATGTTTCCAGTCCTGAATTTCTGCATTTTTGCATACCTTGATGATGTCATTATTTATTTCAAAAATGACAGAGAGTATATGCATTACTTGAGAAAGATGTACAGTAAAGAAAGGAGTGGGAATCAGAGATACAAAGAGGTACAGCGGGAAGATATTGGTTTGTTCAGGGATTCTTGCATAAATCCTTATGTCATGTTAGAAAGAGAAAACTTTCCAAATTTCTCTTTTCAGGAGTTGAGTGGGCCGAGAGTGATAGGAGATCGTTACAAGGATAAGATGCTTAAATTTCGCCATTTCCATGATTTTTGAGTTTGAAACACTTTCATTCATTGTATATACCACTGTTTGAAAAATAGATAAACAGAAAAGTAAAAAATAGTAAAAGATAGAAAAGAGGGCGGTTGAAAAATAGGAAAAGGCCCCATGTTCCAAAAAATAGTCCTTCTAAAAGCGTGCAAGTCTAAATGCCGCTACTAGTACTCAAGTGTCTTTTTCAGCTATCTAGCCTAATCATAGCTGAACATGTTTAAATTTAATTTCTGATAAGTTAGTGAGTGAAAAATATGGTCAACATTGTGTAAGATTGACTTATCAAAGAGAGTAGATTAGGAAAAGATACTGGTTCCACACGCCCAAAATAGAACCAAAGAGGGAAGCGGGGATGAAAAACAAATTATGCATCTTAGCCCTGTTTTTCCTAGTTTCCATTTCATGCAGAATAATATTTGTGTGCAACTTGTCTTTTGTACCACAAATACATGACAAATCAGACTGTCTAATCCTGATTTGATCATCTTTTAAATTTCATGTTTTAGATTAGAGAACAAAATCCTGTCAAACAGCTTAATGTTGACATTTGATCTAGCGTAGGTAGAGTAATGAAGGAGTTCACCAGTTTAATCTGAACTCCCGACAGATATAAGTGTAGAATTAGATAGGTTCATTTTGAAAAAAGAAAAAATATGCATTGTCAAAAGGCTGCTAGTTCAAATGCGCCAAAAAGAAGAAAAAATGTGAGGAAAGGTAGTGGGGTAGGTAGAAATATCATTGATGCTAATCATGTTGTCACTTTTCAGAAATAGCATCAAGGAAGAATGAAATGTTGCGCCAATGGGTAAGGCACTGGTATTCATAAGCCAGAGATCTGAAATTCTGGACACCTTCTGAAAAGGAGCTGCCCTCCCCAAATGGAGCCACTGTTAGTCATCAATATTTTTCACTTGTTAGTGATGACTAGTTCTCACAGCCAAGTTTTCTAGGAGCTGATCCAAAAAAATTTCATATTTGCCAGCTGCGAAAACACCCATAAAACTTTTTCGTCCTATTACTATTTAGTCCACCTATGACGAGATGAAACCTCATTATCAAATCCTACCTTGCCTCAGCCCTACTAGTCTGCCCATCAGCTCTAAAAGGACAATCCACATCTATTCAAACAGTCTTCCCTAAGTTAGGAAGTGGCGCTTTAAAGACATTTCACCCTTGGCAAACTATCCAAGAGCAAAAAACCTCCATCTTCTATATACCAGTCATCATAGACCTTCCTACTCTGCTAATGAAGTTGTTCATAGCCCTAGGTCGCACCACTAATGCACCTTAAGTCTCAACAATACATAGACCATAATCTCAAGCTGATTTTAGGTGTTTTACAGTGTTTGATAGATCTTTCAAGGACAAGAAACATACCAGCATCTCAGAAGACAATTTTAGCGCCACATGAGAAGACAACTGCTTCTCAATATGATCCTGAGCCTGAGATGTTTTCTACAGGGCCAAGAGTTATTCATCAAACTCTTGCGACCTCGTTCACAGCCTGAAAGGACAGCAAAAGAAAAAGCAACACTGTCGAGAGGCTGGTGATATGACATGACAAAGAACCTCCTTCATCCATAATCAGAGGGTTTTTGAAAGGCCTCCTTCATTCATAAGAAGAGGGCCAGGGCATTGACTGTTTTCGAGTTTGATTGATCAAAGATGAGTAACAAGGACAGTAAGGGATAGTTGAAACAGAGAAGTACTGTAAGGATACCAAAAGGAAAGCAGGGGTACCACTGCAATCCAAGGGGTCAATCTTGTCTCATAACAGGATTCCTCTCAAAGACAGTCTGTAGCTCCAAAAAAACAAAATTTGAAGAGTGGTTGATGTGGTAAGTTATTGCACAGGCGAAAGAACTAATAATGATTATGTTTAAAAGGATACTGATCCCCCTACTCATAAGAGGATGTCCTTCAGATTACTATCATGAGTTGACAAAGAAATCTGAGCTCAGTTCCCCAAGAGGCAATACAATTGAACACATAAGTTCAAAACATACAAATGGGACTTTTGCATACTTTCAGATTCTGGAGAGGATTTCAAAACAGATATAGGCATGTTCATTATAAAAAGGTCAATGGTACCAGATCAATGCAATTTGAGTCAGAGAGAAGTGTTTAAAAGAGATCTCCTTTTAAAAAGGACTGGTATGGAAGGGCCTGAGTGAATGCAACTAAATTTTCGCACCTACAGTTGGAGGAAAAGCTGATGAGACACCAGGAGGCAGAAGCTATCAACCAAGTTGAAAAAGACAAGCCATTTCCTTGCAAAATGACAAAGCAGTTTTCAATGCTTTTTGACAAATCTTGAGTGAATTTTCCATGTTAAGATGTCACCAAAGGTGTTAACAGTAGCAAAATATGGTCCATAAATCATTGGGGTATTATTCAAAGTGGAGCTACTATGTTAAAAATGACGCCAGAGAGACAGCAGTGATAGAAGGCACTTTTCAAATATGTAAAATGCAATGAATAGAGTTGACCCTTGGAAAGAGTCATAACCATTGCTACTATTCGAGTGAAATATACAACCCTTTTTTGCCAACAGTGTTCAAATATAGACCCTTATTAACACATTCAAAGTCATTTTGTTTTGTTTTAATTGGACAAAGGAAATGGTTTTGAAAAAGGGTGTTTTCCAAACCCTCACATATTCATGTCAAGAATAGTTGGTTGCCTTGCGTTCAAAGGGACGAAAGACCGTTGCAAAATCATTATGAAAACTCCAAGCACGAGCCAAAGATCCCCATTGCTGCCCTCGAGACTAGAGAAGGAGGTATTGAACGAAGAACCAGAGTTTTCAAGGGTCAGAGTTTGCGTGGCACGCATGTAGCGTTGCGCGACGCGCTTGGGCACATTTTCTACACAGGGGCACACTACCGTGCGGCGCGCCTGTAGGTGCCGGTCCTGTCGGCCCGATAGTGACCCAATGGCCCATTTCGCAGGACGTTCTCCACTGTAAAAGTGTCGTGCACATTTCCAACGATCAACACACCTCCTAAACCATCTAGAAGCTGGTCCAAAGTGCTCAAGCAAGCCTGTCATAAAGTTTTGAAGGTCTTCTATGTACCTCCCTTGCTATTTGCAAAAATGTTGAGTGGGGAAAAGAGATGAAAATCACAATGTGAATCACAGTTTAAGTTCTTTTTGTTTATTTGAAAAAACAATTTCTGCTGTGGTCATGTTGATTAAAGGTGAAATAGCAAGAATGGCAGTTTCCCCTTAATGTTTCGAAACCTATGAGCTTCCCTCCAAACCATTTTAAGATAAGCCCAGAACAGTGTCCAAAAGGAAAGATAGAATTCTGAAGGTTGAAAGGGTGGGTTTGCTTACAAGTAGCAGTGATCATGATATGAATATTTTTGTCAAGCCAGAGGACCTCTCTGTTTGATGAAAAGAGACAAAACACCAGTGCTTTCCCCTTTACCCCATAAACCAAATATAATGTATAAAGCTGCAAATCACCACCTGGCAGTATTATCAGGGTCTAGGTATAAGGAAACAGTAGAAGTTGAAGAGGGCAGTGTTCTGTTTAAAGAAGGGTTTATTGCTGATTAAAGTCCTACATTTCTCTATGACCACATCAAAAGAAAAAACAAACTCTGTCACCTATTACCCAGTAAACCTTGGACTGTGTTTTACCTTCTTTGGTTGACTGTGTTTATGGTGGTGAATTGATTGGTTGAAAAGCGTACCAAAAGGGAGCAGTGTTTTTATTGAAGAATATTGTGGTTTTTTGCCTTTATCTGAATACAAGGTTGTCTCATTACCTCAAAACACCAACTGGCAGGGTACTCTTATCACAAACACAAGAAATTCCTTTTGACTGTGTTTGTCTTTGTTGACTGTGTATTTCATTGTGAACATTGGTTGATTAATATACAAAGGCAAGAAAAGGCATTGTTTTGAAGGGACAAGATCTTATATCAAAGGAGGGCATTTCACACTACACTCAAAACCATTGTTTCCTTATCAAACAGTGAAGTGACAGGTTGAGACAGAGTTTGGTTTAAAGAAGGCATTTCAATTGCTTTGAAGTAATTTGGTGTTTCAAAAGCACATCTATGTCAAGATGCCTCCTAGGCAAGATAACAGAAGTGGGTTACACAAGAGGTATGAGCCAATTTCTACCGAGGAATTCAATGGACACCCATCTATCTTATTCAATTTTCATGAGGTGGGGTGTTTGGGTTTCTGCCAGAGGGTACAAGAAGTCAAAATTTTCTCGCCTTTAACACATTTGTGCGCCTTGAGGTTCAAAGACACACATTTTCAAGTGGCAGGCCTTGATTTCAAGTTCTCCCCGAGATCCATATCCAAGGCTACTAAAATCCCATACATTGGCGAGAAATGGTTCAAGCAAGCCTATTTAGACTTGGATGACTACAAACCCTTCCTCAAGCCCGAGCATAGAGAAGCATGCCCTGCTATTTTCCCTTTCTCTTATCTTCTAGCCAGCTATGCTCCCCTTATGAAGATCATAATGAATTATTTCACTTGTGAGGGGAGATTCTCCCGGGTTTATGCATACCACATCCGACTGTTGATGCACTTCACAAGAACCAAGAAGCTCAATCTTCCTTTATTTTTTAGCAAAAGCATTGAGAAAATGGCCTCCTTAGTCCAGAAGAAGCCTCCATCACAAAAAATAGCCTCTTTATTCCATCACTCCCTCATTAAAATAATCATCCTTCACCAGCTTGAAAAGAAAGAGGTTTCTTGGGATGTTTTCATCAGTCACCCGGATTTTTCCACTGTTCCCCCAATCCATACATCCCCTACATCTCCTACTCATCGCCCCTCACCTTCCTCTAGAAGACCTACTCCTAGAAGGCTCAGATTCACTATAGGACAAGCATTAGAGCATGGAGAAGGAGAGGGAAGTGGCCAACAAAGGGAGGAAGAACATGAGCATGAAGAAAAAGATGAGGAACAACAGGAAGAAAGTGATAGAGGGAAGTGGCATGACAGTGGTGAAGATGAGCAGCAGCAAGAGCAGGAAGAAGAGAGTGGTGAACATCAGAAACTCAGTGGTGATGAACAGCAGGAACAAGAGGAAGGGCAACAGTTTGAGCAGCTGGTTGAACAACAGAATGAGCAGGAAATTGAAGCACAGCAGCAGCATGATATTGATGATCAAGAGCAGCAGTTTGAGCAACATGACATTGATGATCAAGGGCAGCAGGAAACTGAGACAGAGCAGCAGCACGACATTGAGGAGCAAGGGCAGCCTGAAGAAGATACACAGTAGTCTCCTCATGACACACATCATTCTCCTCATGATGATCAGCAGCCTCCTCAAGATACACAGCAGCCTCAAGAAGAAAAACAAGTTCAAGGGGATGAAAAAAAGATGACAAAGGAAAAGGAATCATGCCTTCCTCTTTTAAAAATACAAAGTCCCGGATAGCTAGGAAGAGAATGCCAAGGGTGGTCACTCCATATGTGACAAGAGCTCTTCGAAGAAAAGATAAATTGCCTAAAAAACCTGTCATTGATTTTCCTAAAAGGAAGAGCGTAAGGATAGCCTTCCAAGGCAAAGGGAAGGGCAAGGTAGGAGAAGGTCATGAGCATGAGAGTGCATTAGATGCCATCCCAATTCTAAGTGATGACAGTGATAATGAGGCCCGCATTCTAGAAAACCTTTTGATCCAAAGAGAAAGATAAATTGATGCATTACAAGGTGAGCTTCATAGGGCAAGGAATTTCAATCATTTTCTAAAAGTCCAAAACAAGCAAATGAGTGTCCATATGGCTATCCATGAGACAAGGGTGACTAAGTACAAGAAAGAGGCCTCCAAAGCCGAAGCAAGGATAGATGAGCTCATAGGTGATTTTGATGAAAGTGAAGAAGAAGACCAGCCTAGGCAAAAAAGGCCTAGAACCATAGGGCTTAAAAAGGCCCTTGAGAAACAAAAAGAGGAGGAAAATGCCCTTTTTCAATCCACTCCCCTCACTTCATTGCTTGAGCAAGAGATTGAAAACAATAAGGAGGCATGGCTTGAAAGAGAAAATGAACGTTTGGAGGGAAAGTTGGAGAAGGCAAACAGGGATTTAGAGCTACAAAGCAGGATGACGAAGCATTATCAAAAGCTAAATCAGTTTGCCCGTCGCAAGTTAAAGATTGCCGAAGAGAAACTAAAGGAGGTTAAAGGGAAGTTCCCGGCACGGAAAGGGAAGAAGAACACATCAGGACTTGACATTTTGGCTTCTGTTTCAGAGCATGTTGATAGGGACCCTTGAGGGTCATACTCACCGATTTTTTCATTTTGGGGATTCGCCATTTCATTTTGGGGATTCTTCAAAGGAGGAAAATGGTATCATTGGATGCCATAATTTCAGGAGCACACCCTCGGAGATTTTCAGGACATTTGGAGATCATTTTCCCCCTCAAAATGGCGAAAAAATCTCGCTTTTTGCACACTCTGCCCGGTCTATCAGCAGACTGTAATTTTTTGGTTTTTTACACATAGGTGATTTTTTGGAAGACTTCCATGCATCGGATTGGGAAAATTTCAGTGTTTCTGGAAAGTAGACACTCAGATATTTCCAACGAGCTATCATGAGCCTCATTTCGACATCAGGAAGGCTGCCAAATGTTGCCGGCAAGTCAGGGGACCTTTTGCTGATATAAAATTTGAATATTTTTGTAATTTTTGAACCTTAAAAAATTGCTTTTTCCAAATGTGCGTTTAGTTATTTTTGCACATGAAAAATAATGCAAAGTCAATTATTTTTCCTTTTTTAGCATTTTCTAGATATTTTATGAGATATTTTGTGCCTTGGGCTTTGCAAAGCCTCAAGGAAAAGATTAGATATTTTGATTAGGCCAATAGGATGGCAAGTTGAACCATGAGGTTTTCCTCACTTGAGCCTATATATTCCAAAGGCTTTCATTGTAAAACAAGGTTGAACTTGAGAAGAGAAGAAATATATGGTCATATAAGCTTTGGAAGAAATACTTGTCTTATGCTTTTGGATTGCCTCTTGGATGCTCTTGGATGAATGAAGAAGGATTGTTGTTGGATTCCATAACTTGGTAGAATGGTATAGTGTCTCTTGCTTTGCTGTTGTCTTCTAGTTTTCATTCATGAATACATGTTTCTTGCCTGCTATAGATCAGTAGAGAAAAAATTTGAGATATGCCCTTGGAAGCACCTCAAATTTCCTGTTTCTTCATAGCTTTCATGTTTTCCTCTTCCTTAGTTACATTAAAGAATTCTTAACTGCTCTTTAATAACTTGAGGATATTGTTGCTTGTTTCATTCATAGTTCTATGCATGCTAAGTATGATTTACGGTACACCCTACTTACCTATGGCTAGTTATAGTTCCATCCATGAAATTTCTCTTTGACTGATTAGATTATCATTTTGTTGAACCAAGGAGGCCTAGTTTCGATCTAGCCCTTTGCCTAAAACTATGCAAATCTTGTTGTTCAAAGTGCCCAATAACTTGAAGTACTGTGTTTAGGTGTTCTGGCATAGTAAGTTGAGTTGTTTGTCTTTCTTAAGTGTTTTCCCCAAAGTCTGATAGCCATTTCCCAAAGTTAGAGGGTCATATACTTCTATGCATGGCTTGACTGTTTATTTCTATGTATTGATTAGCTTATGGTTACATTTTGCATGATTAATGGTTTTCCCTACCATTTTTATGTTATCTATTATACTAGTTATGCTTGAAACTCTTCGTTGTTCGCAAATTTGATGTCCATTTACTCCATTTTTCCCAGATATCCTTTCTACCTTGAAATCAAATCGACCCTTCAACAGCCTTGTATCACCGTCTGATAGCTTTCTTGACCTTTTCGACCCCATAGCCCAGTTGATCTGACATCTTTTTACCTATCTCGTATCTTTGATCAGTTTCATCCCTCACAACCTAAAAACCAAAACCAAAAAGCCCTACTTCATAACTAGCCTAAAATCAGAACACAATAAGCAAACACACAGATATCCCTTACACATTATAGAGAGAGCCCTCTCTGAGTCCAGGAAGGCTAGGTCCTTGGGCTCCAAATCTTGGTTTTATGTTACACTGTCATTTGGCTTGCCAATTAGCCAAATCACGGGAACCTAACATAATGGCGATCACGGTGGGACTCTGAGTATTAAACAAACTTAGATTCCCTAGACCTTAAGAGAGACCTTTAGGAATACTATCTGATTGACTTATCCCACCGCTCACTAACATAATGGCGATCACGGTGGGACCTATTGAGTACATGATAGTCTAGCGAAATCTTATAGAATCTTTAGTCCTTCAACATCTAAACTCAGACCATCAGCCTTTAGAATCATTTAGAGTGAAATCTCTATTTCACCATCTTAGCGAAGTGATGAATCAGGTTTATAACACTCTTACATACTAGGCTACACATAAAACTCAGAAAAAAAACACAGAAACTCCCTTAGATTGGTTTTTGACTGTGTTGGTGGTGGATCATACACATATACCTCAAAACAACTAAAAATCCACCTGGCGACTCCACTAGCCTCCAGTAGGCCTTACTATTTTACTGAACTCTAGGTTACTATCCGATCAACCTATCCCATCGCTCACTAACATAGCGGGAGATGGTGGGACACTGAGTATGTGACAGTATAGCAAACTCTTATAGACTCTTTAGTCCTTTAGATACTTAAACAAGCAAGCAGTCCATAAGATCATTTAGAGTAAACTCTTTTTGTTATCACCACCCTAGAAAAGTGTCGAAACAAGTTTAGAATACTTTAGGCAAACCATAGGCTGCACATAAGAACTCAGAAAAATCTTAAAAACATTTCCAGATTAGTTACTGGTGGTGGACCATAGCTATATCTTCACAAAAACAACCAAGTTCCACCTGGCGACTCCACTAATCCATCACATTTATTTTTGACCATCCTTCACCTTAGTAGAACTTTAGAGAGGCCATCCATCCAAAACATTCACCAATATCAACCTCTCTAAACTCTAGATATGAAATTTGGCTTCACGAAGAATCAACACCAAATCCCATCCAGACCCAAATCCCCCTATCATAGTAGATGACCCAGAGAAGATTCTGTGGCAAGCTTCCGAAACTGACAATCTAGCTACTAATAGATCCATCCGTAAAACAAGATCAGTACCTGAACATCTCACTATATTACTAGATTCACCTTTTGAAATAGAATCAACAAAAACTCTTTTTAGAAGCAAGTCACATAGTAAGATAAACTTTGACGATCTTGAACCCCTAGACCCGCCACAGGGTCCTAGTAGAGAAACCTCACTTTCCACACCCCCAACTTTCAGCTTCTCCATCACTTTGGCTCTTACCATCCCATATCTGCTCAAAACCAGATTGCTAGTCCAAGTACATCCGCCACACCTATCCAAACCACCTCAGCCCATCCCACAAGCCCTCATCTTGTACATCATCCATTAGCTCCCGCCGTGGCAGCCTGGTACGCACCTTTGGTGTTGCCACTACCTTTGGATCCCCTGCCAGATCTATATCAAGACAAAATCCCACACTTGACCGGAGAAGAGACTACCACAGCTCAACAGCATGTAAGTAGGATTGGCGATGCTTTTGAATACTTGGAAGTACAAGACAAAACCATCAGAATGAGAATATTCGCCCAAAGCCTGGGTAGAGAACCCAAAACATGGTTCAAAATCTTGCCTCCAAACAGCATCCACGACATCCCAGAACTATATCAAGTCTTCAGAAACAGGTGGGAAGTCCGAAAGAACCCTATTCAAATCCTGTCATAATACAACAACCTAAAACGGGAAAATGGGGAAAGTATCCAGGCATACTGCACTAGGTTCAACAGTGTGTATAACGCCCTCCCACCTCACTTCAAACCCCCACTTGGTTTAGCCTTGGAAAAATTCCAGGAGGGTTTTGATCCAGACATGACATATCATCTAAGAGACAAAGATCCCCCTACCCTAGAGGAAATGCAACAAGTAGCCATAAAAGCAGAAGCAAACTTAGTAGAAAAAGGAGCTAGGACTAGATAAGAAAGAAAGGTCACATATAGAGATGAGGTCTCCACTTCATCTCCTTCCCTTGATCCTAGAATAGATGACTTAGTCAAAACCATGGCTAAAATGTGGGAAAGGATAAATGAAAAGGCCCCTGTTAGGGAAAATCAGCCAAACCCTCCAAACAGAAACTGAAACCAAAATTTTAGGAGGGAGCAGCCTCAAAACAGACCAAGGGAAAATGATCAAAAAATTAGGCCACCATTTAATGAAAATTATGTGGTAGAAGATGATAGGGATATAGAACCCATTGATGAAAGACATTTGAACCTCATAGGGTCTGATAATGAGAGTGAGGTGTATCTCACAGAAGAAGAACAATCATTCTTCTCTCCGAATCAGGAAGAAACCAACTATGAAGATCCCGAGGATCCTACCATAGATTTCCAAAATGACATAATAGAAGCTCACAGGCAGTATGACCTTAGAAGCAAGAAAAATCAAGACAAATCCAAGAAAGGGAGCTCAGACACTGCTAAAACCACTGATACCATCCTTAAGAAAGCAGTCAACAGCAACAAAATCATAGTCGAGAAAAATGAACAAAACAAAGATAGAGTTACCCAAACTAACCCTGATTCAGATGCTCCTAGTACTTCTACAAAAATTCCCGAGGCGGCTGTGGTAAAAAAAATCCCTAAATAGACCCAGCAAACTCAAAACATAGAGAAGGTCATGGTTGAAAAAGCTGAAACAAACATATCTAAACTACAGCTACCTTTTAGTTTTGAGGGCGAGATCGCCAAGATAAAAATCACTGTGCCTCTTACCGAGCTGATCACCCAAAACTCTTACAAGTCCCAAGTGTTGAAAGTATTGAATATGGGAAGTGATGCCAACACGCTTAATCTAGCTGATGACACCCTTGAAGTGTTGTTTGGTCCAAAAGTAGAATGGAAATTCCAAGAAGGAACCACTCTTCCTTTTTACATCAGTTTAAATATCCACGACCAAATCCTTGACAATGCCATGCTAGACTCCGGCGCTTCGCATAATCTTATGCCGAAGGTTGTAATGGAGAGACTAGGCCTAAAGATCACAAGACCATACAAAGACTTGTATTCATTTGATTCGAGTAGAGTCAAGTGCCTAGGTTTGATCAAAGACCTGTGTTTCAGTCTGGCCCAAATACATGCGAAACATCTAATCATGGACATAGTAGTGGAAGACATTCTACCCAAGTACGGAATGCTTCTATCCAGATCTTGGGGAGCCAAGCTCTAAGGGAATATTCAACTAGATATGTCTTTCGCCACCATTCCTGTGTTTGACCAAACAAGAATACTCTATCGAGAGTCACACATGAAATACATGATCAGTAGCCAAGAGAAACCAGATAACATGCCAATGTACTCCGTGCATTCTGACCTAAACTCTTTTATTCTCTATACTGATGAGGACATTAAAGAACAATCTCAAGAAACTGAGGCAAACTTAGACCCACGACATCAGCTGCCCCTAGTTCTCTATGATGAACTAGATACTCAAAACTACCATGATCATAGGCAGCTATGTCTTGAGGAAAGTAGGTATGTTCTTTCTGAAATAGGAATAGAGCAAGAAGCACAAACCCTTATGTACTATCAAGCGAATTTCTCAAACCTCAGTCAAACATCAACAGTAACCTTCGGAAACTTCTTTAGGGTAAAGGCTTTAGAAGACCTACATATCACGAACCTGTTTGGAACTCAGGAGCAAGGAAAAATGTTTCTACCGTACCTCAAAGATTTACCATCACATAACTCTTCCACTGCAAATGAAACTTTGACTGTAGCCATAACAGCCCAAATTCTAGGAAAAATTCCTGATAAACTTCTTATGAGCAAAGATGATAGCTGCAATCCAAATGTACCTGAGTTACTTGAATTGGCTCATATTCTGTCTTTTCACCAAAAACTTAGAAATGATAGAATTAGCAATCTCATGCAGAATACCATTTCATACCGGGAAAACAGGGGAAAACACTGTGCCACTACTATTCCTTTAAGAAAAAACTTCGACAAGAGAAAATATAACAATCTGAACCAATCAGTAATAATCAGAGATAAAATAACTAGTCATAGGGTCTATTTCGATTTTAGAAAAACTAATGCACATCCCTATAACAGAAATTTTGTCCTTTCTACCCAAGATCATTATATGCCAATGAAAAGTGCTTTTAATCATATGTTTTTGCAAGATGATGTTTTAGGTTATAGTCAAAAGATTCCCTCGCAAAGTAGACAGCTTAAAGACTTTTTTCAATATGCTGGAGGTAGTTCTAGTTTCAGACTCAGAATTGCAAAACCACCTGATATCAAAAATATGCTCTTGAAAGCCATGTTTCTAGTCCTGAATTTCTGTATTTTTGCATACCCTTATGATGTCATTATTTATTTCAAAAATGACCAAGAGTATATGCATTACTTGAGAAAGATGTACAGTAAAGAAAGGAGTGGGAATCAGAGATACAAAGAGGTACAACGGGAAGATACTGGTTTGTTCAGGGATTCTTGCATGAATCCTTATGTCATGTTAGAAAGAGAAAAATTTCCAAATTTCTCTTTTCAGGAGTTGAGTGGGCCGAGAGTGATAGGAGATCGTTACGAGGATAAGATGCTTAAATTTCGCCATTTCCAAGATTTTTGAGTTTGAAACACTTTCATTCATTGTATATACCACTGTTTGAAAAATAGATAAACAGAAAAGTCAAAAACAGTAAAAGATAGAAAAGAGGGCGGTTTAAAAATAGGAAAAGGCCCCATGTTCCAAAAAATAGTCCTTCTAAAAGCGCGCAAGTCTAAATGCCGCTACTAGTACTCAAGTGTCTTGTTCAGCTATCTAGCTTATTCACTTAAGTGAACATGTTTAAATTTAATTGTTGATAAGTTAGTGAGTGAAAAATATGGTCAACATTGTGTAATATTGCCTTATCAAAGAGAGTAGATTAGGAAAAGATACTGGTTCCACACGCCCAAAACAGAACCAAAGAGGGAAGCGGGGATGAAAAAAAAATTATGCATCTTAGCCCTATTTTTCCTAGTTTCCATTTCATGCAGAATAATATTTGTGTGCAACTTTTATTTTGTGCCACAAATACATGACAAATCAGACTGTCTAATCCTGATTTGATCATCTTTTAAATTTCGTGTTTTAGATTAGAGAACAAAATCCTGTCAAACAACTTAATCTTGACAGTTGATCTAGCGTAGGTAGATTAATGAAGGACCTCACCAGTTTAATCTGAATTCCCGGAAGATATAAGTGTAGAATTAGATAGGTTCATTTTGCAAAAAGAAAAAATATGCATTGTAAAAAGGCTGCTATTTCAAATGCGCCAAAAAGAAGAAAAAATGTTAGGAAAGGTAGTGGGGTAGGTAGAAATATCATTGATGCTAATCATGTTGTCACTTTTTAGAAATAGCATCAAGGAAGAATGAAATGTTGCGCCAATGGGTAAGGCACTGGTCTTCATAAGCCAGATATCTGAAATTCTGGACACCTCCTGAAAAGGAGCTGCCCTGCCCAAATGGAGCCACTGTTAGTCATCAGTATTTTTCACTTGTTGGTGATGACTAGTTCTCACAGCCAAGTTTTCTAGCAGCTGATCCAAAAATTTGTCATATTTTCCAGCTGGGAAAACACCCATAAAACTTTTTCTCCCTCTTACTTTTCAGTCCACCCATGACGAGATGAAACCTTGTTATCAAATCCTACCTTGCCTCAGCCATACTAGTCTGCTCATCATCTCTAAAAGGACAATCCACATCTATTCAAACAGTCTCCCCTAAGTTAGGAAGTGGCGCTTTAAAGACATTTCACCCTTGGAAAACTATCCAAGAGCCAAAAACCTCCATCTGCTATATACCAGTCATCATAGACCTTCCTACTCTGCTAATGAAGTTGTTCACAGCCCTAGGTCGCGCCACTAATGCACCCTTAAGTCTCAGCAATACATAGATCATAATCTCAAGCTAATTTTAGGTTTTTTACAGTGTTTGATAGATCTTTCAAGGACAGGAAACATACCAACATCTCAGAAGACAATTTTAGCGCCACATGAGAAGACAGCTGCTTCTCAATATGATCCCGAGCCTGAGATGTTTTCTACAGGGCCAAGAGTTATTCATCAAACTCTTGCGACCTCGTTCACATCATGAAAGGACAGCAGAAGAAAAAGCAACACTTTCAAGAGGCTGGTGATATGACATGACAAAGAACCTCCTTCATCCATAAGCAGAGGGTTTTTGAAAGGCCTCCTTCATTCATAAGCACAGGGCCAGGGCATTGACTGTTTTTGAGTTTGATTGATCAAAGATGAGTAACAGGGACAGTAAGGGATAGTTAAAACATAGAATTACTGTAAGGAGACCAAAAGGAAAGCAGGGGTACCACTGCAATCCAAGGGGTCAAGCTTGTCTCCTAACAGGATTCCTCTCAAAGACAGTCTGCAGCTCCAACAAAACAAAATTTGAAGAGTGGTTGATGTGGTAAGTCATTGCACAGGTGAAAGAACTATTAATGATTATGTTTACAAGGATACTGATCCCCCTACTCATAAGAGGATGTCCTTCAGATTACTATCATGAGTTGACAAATAAATCTGAGCTCAGTTCCCCAAGAGGCAATACAATTGAACACATAAGTTCATAACATACAAATGGGACTTTTGCATACTTTCAGATTCTGGAGAGGATTTCAAAACATATATAGGCATGTTCATTATAAAAAGGTCAATGGTACCATATCAATGAAATTTGAGTCAGAGAGAAGTGTTTAAAAGAGATCTCATTTTAAAAAGGACTGAGATGGAAGGGCCTGAGTGAATGCAACTAAATTTTCGCACCTACAGTTGGAGAAAAAGTTGATGAGACACCAGGAGGTAGAAGCTGTCAACCAAGTTGAAAAAGACAGGCCATTTCCTTGCAAAATGACAAAGTAGTTTTCAATGCTTTTTGACAAATCTGGAGTGAATCTTCCATGTTAAGATGTCACCAAAGGTGTTAACAGTAGCAAAAGATGGTCCATAAATAATTGGGGTATTATTCAAAGTGGAGCTTCTATGTTAAAAATGTCGCCAGAGAGACAACGGTGACAGAAGGCACTTTTCAAATATGTAAAATGCAATGAATAGAGTTGACCCTTGGAAAGAGTCATAACCATTGATACTATTCGAGTGAAATACACAGCCCTTTTTTGCCAACAGTGTTCAAATATAGACCCTTATTAACACATTCAAAGTCATTTTGTTTTGTTTTAATTGGACAAAGGCAATGGTTTTGAAAAAGGGTGTTTTCCAAACCCTCACATATTCATGTCAAGAATATTTCGTTGTCTTGCGTTCAAAGGGACGAAAGACCGTTGCAAAATCATTATGCAAACTCCAAGCATGAGCCAAAGATCCCCATTGCTGCCCTCGACACCAGAGAAGGAGGTATTGAACGAAGAACTAGAGTTTTCAAGGGTCCGAGTTTGCGCGGCATGCCTGTAGCGTTGTGCGACGCGCTTGGGCACATTTTCTACACAGCGGCACACTAACGCGCGGCGTGCCTATAGGTGCGCACGACGCTCCTGTAGGTGCCGGTCCTGTCGGCCCGACGGTGACCCAACGGCTCATTTCGCGCGGCGTTCTCCACTGTAAAAGTGCCGCGCACATCTCCAAAGATCAACACACCTCCTAAACCATCTAGAAGCTGGTCCAAAGTGCTCAAGCAGGCCTGTCATCGATTTTTGAAGGTATTCCATATACTTCCCTTTCATTTGCAAAATGTTGAGTGGATAAAAGAGATGAACATCACAATGAGCATCACAGTCTAAGTTCTGTTTGTTTATTTGAAAACCTGTTCTGGTCATGTTGATTAAAGGTAAGGCAAGAATGCCTTTAATGTTTCAATCTATTTAGAGTGTCTCTCCAAACCATTTTAAGATAAGCCCATAACAGTATCCAAAAGGAAAGACAAAATTTTGAAGGTTGAAAGGGTGGGGTTGTTTACAAGTAGCAGTGATCATGATATGAATATTTTTGTCAGGCCAAAGGATCTCTCTGTTTGATAAAAAGAGGCAAAACACCACTGTTTTCCCCTTTACCCCATAAACCAAATATAGTGTATGAAGCTGCAAATCACCACTTGGCAGTATTATCAAGGTCTAGGTATAAGGAAACAGTAGAAGTTGAAGAGGGCAGTGTTCTGTTTAAAGAAGTGTTTATTGCTGATTAAAGTCCTACATTTCTCTATAACCACATCAAAAGCAAAAATAAACTATGTCACCTATTACCCAGTAAACCTTGGACTGTGTTTTACCTTCTTTAGTTGACTGTGTTTTTGGTGGTGAATTGATTAGTTGAAAAGCATACCAAAAGGGAGCAGTGTTTTGATTGAAGAAGATTGTGGTTTTTTGCCTTTGTCTGAATACAAAGCTGTCTCATTACCTCAAAACACCAACTGGCAGGGTACTCTTATCACAAACACAAGAAAGTCCTTTTGACTGTGTTTGTCTTTGTTGACTGTGTATTTCATTGTGAACATTAGCTGATTAATATACAAAGGCAAGAAAAGGCATTGTTTTGAAGGGACAAGGTCTTATATCAAAGGAGGGCATTTCACACTACCATCAAAACCATTGTTGCCTTATCAAACAGTGAAGTGACAGGAGTTTGAGACAGAGTTTGGTTTAAAGAAGGCATTTCAAAAAGCTTTGAAGTAATTTGGTGTTTCAAAAACACATCTAGGTCAAGATGCCTCCTAGGCAAGATAGCAGAAGTGGGTTACACAAGAGGTATGAGCCAATTTCTACTGAGGAAGTCAATGCACACCCATCTATCCTTTTCAATTTTCATGAGGTAGGGTGTTTGGATTTCTGCCAGAGGGTACAAGAAGTCAAAAGTTTCTCGCCTTTAACACATTTGTGTGCCTTGAGGTTCAAAGACAAACATTTTCAAGTGGCAGGCCTTGATTTCAAGTTCTCCCCGAGATCCATATCCAAGGCAACTAAAATCCCATACATTGGCGAAAAATGGTTCAAGCAAGCCTATTTAGACTTGGATGACTACAAACCCTTCCTCAAGCCCGAGCACAGAGAAGCATGCCCTGCTATTTTCCCTTTCTCTTACCTTCTGGCCAACTATGCTCCCCTTATGAAGGTCATAATGAAGTATTTCACCTGTGAGGGGAGATTCTCTCGGGTTTATGCATACCACATCCGAATGTTGATGCACTTCACAAGAACCAAGCAGCTCAATCTCCCTTTCTTTTTGTGCAAAAGCATTGAGAAAATGACCTCCTCAGTCCAGAAGAAGCCTCCATCACAAAAAATAGCCTCTCTATTCCATCACTCCCTCATTAAAATCATCATCCTTCACCAGCTTGAGAAGAAAGAGGTTTCTTGGGATGTCTTCATTAGTCACCCGGATTTTTCCACTGTTCCCCCAGTCCATACATCCCCTACATCTTCTACTCATCGCCCCTCACCTTCCTCTAGCAGACCTACTCCTAGAAGGCTCAGATTCACCACAGGACAGACAAAAGAGCATGGAAAAGGAGAGGGAAGTGGACAGCAAGAAGAGGAAGGGCATGAGCATGAAGAAAGGAATGAAAAATAGCAAACTGAAGATGAGGGGCAGCAGCATAACAGTGGTGAGGATGATGAGCAGCATCATGACAGTGGTGAGGGTGATGAGCAGCATCATGACAGTGGCGATGATGAGCAGCAAGAACAAGAAGAAGGGCAACAGTTTGAGCAACAACTTGAACCACAAAATGAGCAGGAAATTGAAGCACAGCAACAACATGATGTTGATGATCAAGGGCAGCAGGAATTTGAGACAGAGCAGCATCATGACATTGAGGAGCAGGAGCAGCCTAAAGAAGACACACAGCAGTCTCTTCATGATGCACAACAGCCTCCTCAAGATACACAGCAGCCTCAAGAAGAAAAGAAAATTCAAGGGGATGACAAGCAAGATGACAAGGGTAAAGGAATCATGCTTTCCTTTCCTAAAAAGACTAAGCCTAGGACAACTAGAAAGAAAGTGCCTAAGGCTATCACTCCAAAAGTGACAAGAGTTATCCATAGCCAAGAAAAGTTGCCAAAGAAACCTACCATCAACTTGCCTAGGAGGAAGAGCGCAAGGATAACCTTTCAAGGCAAAGGGAAGGGCAAGGTAGGAGAAGGTCATGAGCATGAAAGCGCATTAGATGCCATCAAAATTCCAAGTGATGACAGTGATAATGAGGCACGCATTCTAGAGATCCTTTTGATCCAAAGAGAGAGGCAAATTGGTGCATTAAAGGATGACCTTCATCGAGCAAGGAATTTCAATCAATTACTGCAAGTCCAAAACAGGAAAATGAGTGTTCATATGGCTGTCTATGAGACACGAGCGACCAAATATAAGAAAGAGGCTTCCAAATCCCAAGAAAGGATAGATGAGCTCATAGGTGATTTTGAGGAAGGTGAAGAAGATGACCAGCCTAGGCGAAAAAGGCCTAGAACCATAGGGCTTAGAAAAGCCCTTGAAAGACAAAAAGAAGAAGACAAGGCCCTTCTTGAATCCACTCCTCTCACAGCATTGTTTGAGCAAGAGATTGAAAAAAATAAGGAGGCATGGCTAGAAAGAGTAAATGAACATTTGGAAAGGAGGTTGGAGAAGGCGAACAAGGATCTAGAGCTTCAGAGGAGGATGATGGAGCATTACCAAAAGCTAAATTAGTTTTCCCGTCGCAAGTTAAAGGCTGCCCAAGAGAAACTAAAGGAGGCTAAAGGGAAGCGCCCAGCACGAAAAGAGAGAAAGGACACATCAGGACTTCATATTTTGCTTCTACTTCAGAACATGTTGCCAAGGACCCTTGAGGGTCATACACACCGATTTTGGGCAAATTTTGACATACTTTGGTTTTTTAGCATTTTTTAGTTTTTGGTCAAAACTCATGAAATTCGCCATTTCATTTAGGGGATTCATCAAAGGAGGAGGATGGTATAATTGGATGCCATAATTTCACAAGCACACCCTCAACGATTTTCAGGACATTTGGAGATCATTTGCTTCCCCGAAATGGCGAAAAAGTCTCGCTTTTTGCACACTCTACCCAGTCTATCAGGAGACTGTAATTTTTGGTTTTTTTACACACAGGTGCAGTTTTGGAGGACTTCCAGGCATCATATTAGGAAAATTTCAGTTGTTCTGGAAAGTAGACACTCAGAGCTTTCCAACAAGCTATCATGAGCCTCGTTTCGACATCAGGAAGACTGCCAAATGTTGCCGGCAAGTCAGGGGACCTTTTGCTGATGTAAATTTTGAATATTTTTGTAATTTTTGAGCCTTTAAAAACTGATATTTCCTCATGTGCGTTTAGCTATTTTTGCACATGAGAAGTTGTGTAAAGTCAATTTAATTCCCTTTTTTAGCATTTTTTAGATATTTTATGGGATATTTTGTGCCTTGGGCTTTGCAAAGCCTCAAGGACAAATTTAGATATTTTGATTAGGCCAATAGGATGGCAAGTTGAACCATGAGGTTTTCCTCACTTTGGCCTATATATTCCAAAGGCTTTCATTGTAAAACAAGGCTGAAATTGAGAAGAGAAGCAATATATGGTCATATAAGCTTTGGAAGAAATACTTGTCTTATGCTTTTGGATTGCCTCTTGGATGCTCTTGGATGAATGAAGAAGGATTGCTGTTGGATTCCATGACTTGGTAGAATGGTATAGTGTCTCTTGCTTTGTTGTTGTCTTCTAGTTTTCATTCATGAATACATGTTTCTTGCTTGCTATAGATCAGTAGAGAACAAATTTGAGATATGCCCTTGGAGGCACCTCAAATTTCCCGTTTCTTCATAGCTTTCATGTTTTCCTCTTCCTTAGTTACATTAAAGAATTCTTAACTGCTCTTTAATAACTTGAGGATATTGTTGCTTGTTTCATTCATAGTTCTATGCATGCTAAGTATGATTTACGGTACGCCCTGCTTACCTATGGCTAGTTATAGTTCCATCCATGAAATTTCTCTTTGACTGATTAGATTATCATTTTGTTGAACCAAGGAGGCCTAGTTCCGATCTAGCCCTTTGTCTAAAGCTATGCCAATCTTGTTTTCAAAGTGCCCAATAACTTGAAGTACTGTGTTTAGGTGTTCCGGCATAGTAAGTTATGTTGTTTGTCTTTCTTAAGTGTTTTCCCCGAAGTCTGACAGCCATTTCCCAAATTTAGAGAGCCATATATCTCTATTCATGGCTTGAATGTTTATTTCTATGTATTGATCAGCTTATAGTCATATTTCTCATGATTAATGGTTTTCCCTACCATGTTTATGTTAGCTATTAAACTAATTTATGCTCGAAATCTTTGTTGTTCCCAAACTTGATGTCCATTTACTCCATTTTTCCCAAAGATCCTTTCTACCTTGAATCAAATCGGCCCTTCAACAGCCTTGTATCACTATCTGATAGCTTGCTTGACCTTTTCAACCCCATAGCCCAGTTGATCTGACATCTTTTTTACCTATCTCATATCTTTGATCAGTTTCATCCCTCACAACCTAAAAACCAAAACTAAAAACTTACTTCATAACTAGCCTAAAATCAGAACATAATAAGCAAACACACAGATATCCCTTACACATATAGAGAGAGCCCTCTCTGAGTCCAGGAAGGCTAGGTCCTTGGGCTCCAAAGATTGGTTTGATGTTACATTGTCATTTGGCTTGCCAATCAGCCAAATCACAGGACCCTAACATAATGGCGATCATGGTGGGACTTTGAGTCAAAACATCCTAGGTATCCCTTAAGAACTCTCAAAATCTCAGTCAAACTTAGAAGAGTAGAATCTGGTTGTCTCACCATCCTAGCAAAATGATGACTCAGCTGTAGGACACTCTTACAAACCTTAGGACTATATAAAACTCAGAAAAACCACAAAAACTCCCTTAGATTGGTTTTTGACAGTATTGGTGGTGGACCACACATATACCACAAAACAACTAAAAATCCACCTAGTGACTCCACTAGCCTCCAGTAGGCCTTACTATTTTACCAAACTCTAGGTTACTATCTGATTGACTTATCCCACCACTCACTAACATAATGGCGATCATGGTGGGACTCATTGAGTACATAACAATTTAGCAAACTCTTGTAGATTCATTAGTCTTCAAAACTTAAACAAGCAGTCCATAGGATCATTTAGAGTAAACTCTTTTTGTTGTCACCACCTTATCAAAGTGATGAAACAAGTTTAGAAAACTTTAATAAACCATAGGCTGCACATAAAAACTCAGAAAAACCCCAAAAACATTCCCGGATTGACTTTTTCCTTACTTACTGGTGGTGGACCATAGCTAAACTTTTCAAAAATAACCAAGTTCCACCTGGCGACTCCACTAGCCTCCAGTAGGCCTAAAACTCCATTCAAACCAAAAATTCATAAAACCATATATTTCTGCTAACTCATCTTTCCAAACTCAAACTCAGGGTGGAAACTCTGTAATCAGTGACAATCTAAGTATAACTTAGCGATTCAGAAAAGCCTCACCTAAAACATAAAAGATAAGCAAAAACTTTCTTGCCAAGAGAACCATTAGCTTGTTCATGCAGCCTAGCAAACTGTTGAAACCAAGTGAATCACTCTTCTTTTCCAGTTTCCATCTCAAAGTTTGCTACAAAACTTTTTCCAAAGCATCTTTGATAGTATTGGTGGTGGACCATAGTTTTCCTAAAAATCCACCTGGCGACTCCACTAGTCCATCCTTTTTGTTTGACCATCCTTCACATTAGTATAGCCTTAGAGAGGCCGTCCATCCAAAACATTCGCAAGTACCACCCTCTCTAAAATCTAGACTCAAAATCTAGCTTCACGAAGAATCTACACCAGATCTCATCCAAACCCAAATCCCCCTATCATAGTAGACGACCCAGAGAAGATTCTGTGGCAAGTTTCCGAAACTGACAATCTAGCTACCGATAGGTCCATCCATAAAACACAATCGGTACCAGAAAATCTTACTGCCTTGCAAGATTCCCCTTTTGACTTAGAAACAGAAAAATCCCTTTTTAGAAGCAAGTCACAAAGTAAGATAGACTTTGACGATCTTGAGCCCCTAGATCTGCCACAGAGCCCTAGTAGAGAAGCTTCACCTACCACACCTCCTGACTTTCAGCTTCTCCATAACTTTGGCTCATACCATCCCATATCTGCTCAAAACCAGGTCACTAGCCCAAGTACATCCGCCACACCTATCCAAACCACCACTGTTCAAACCACCTCAGCTCATCCCACAAACCCTCATCTGGTACATCATCCATTAGCTCCCGTCATGGCAGCTTGGTACGCACCTTTGGTGTTACCACAACCTTTGGCTCCCCTACTAGATAACTACCAAGCCAAAATCCCACACTTTACCGGAGAAGAAACTGCCACAGCTCAACAGCATGTAAGTAGGATTAGCGATGATTTTGAATACATGGAAATACAAGACGAAACCGTTAAAATGAGGATGTTCGCCTAAAGCCTGGGCGGAGAACCCAAAACATGGTTTAAGAGCTTACCTCCAAACAACATGCACAACATCCTAGAACTATGTCAAGTCTTCACAAACAGGTGGGAATTCCGAAAGAACCCCATTAAAATCTTGTCAGAATATAACATTCTAAAATGGGAGAATGGGGAAAGTGTCCAAGGATACTGCACTAGGTTTAACAATGTGTATAACGCCCTCCCACCTCACTTCAAACCCCCACTTGGTTCAGCCTTAGTAAAGTTCCCCGAGGGATTTGATCCTAACATGACTTATCATCTAAGAGACAAAGAACCCCCCACCTTAGAAGAAATGCAGCAGATAGCCATAAAAGCAGAAGCCAACTTAGCAGAAAAATGAGCTAGGACTAGATCAGAAAGAAAGGTCACATATCAAGACGAAGTCTCCACTTCATCTCTTTCCTTAGATCCTAGAATAGATGGCCTAGTCAAATCCATGACAAAGATGTGGGAAAAAATGGGTGAAAAAATACCTCTTAGGGACAACCAACCAAACCCTCAAAACCAGAAATAAGGCTTTAGAAAAGACCAGTTTCAAAATAAACCAAGAGGAAATGCTCAACAGATCAAACCATCCTTTAGTGAGAATTATATTGATGAAGAGTACGAGGACACTGAACCCATTGATGAATATCATTGGAACCTTGTAGGTTTCGATAACGAGAGTGAGGTTTACCTCACAGCTGAAGAACAAGAGCTAAGCTCTCTGAGTCAGAGCGAAACCAACTATGAAGATCTCAAAGATCCGGCCATAGATTTTCAGAATGCCATTATAGAAGCTCATAGGCAGTATAACCTTAGAAGCAAGAAAAACCAAGACCACTCCGAGAGAGGTAGCCTTGACACTGTTAAAACCTCTGATACCATCCTCAAAAATACCATGGATAGTAACAAAATTGTGGCCAAGAAGATTGACCAAAACAAAGATAAATCTATTCATACAAATCTTGGCTCAGATACTCCTAGTACCTCTACAAAAACCCCCGAGTTGACTGTGTCAAACAAAGTCCCAAGCCAGAGTCAGCAAATTAAGAGCATAGAAAAAGTTATGTCCGAAAAAGTTGAAACAAACCTGCCCAAACTACAAACTCCTTCTAGTTTCGAAGGGGAAATTTCCAAAATAAAAATTACCATACCCCTTACTGAGCTAATAACTGTAGATAGATATAGATCTCAAATCTTCAAAGTTTTCGACATAGAGAGCAAGGCAAATACTTTAAATCTAACTGACGATAAACCCGAGCTCTCATTCGGCCCGAAAATAGAAGGTCAATACCAAGAAGGATTTGTTTCTCCTTTCTATGTAAGCTTAAACATATGGGACAAGCTATTACACAATGCCATGTTAGATTCGGGTGCCTCCCATAACCTCATGCCTAAAGCAGTCATGGAAAACCTAGGACTAGAAGTAACTCAACCCTACAAAAATCTGTATTCCTTTGACTCAAGTCAGGTCAAATGTTTAGGTCTAATAAAGAACCTAGATTTTGCTCTAACACAACTACCTGTGAAAAACTTAGTCATGGATGTAGTAGTGGCCGATATCCCTCCTAAGTATGGAATGCTACTATCAAGGGCATGGGCTGCCAAAATACAAGGTAATCTTCAAATGGATATGTCATTCGCTACCATTCCCGTTTTCAACCAGACTAAGAGATTATATCGAGAGACTAACATGAAATACATGGTTAGTAACCGGGATAAGCCTAACAACACTCTCATTTATTCCATTCATTCCAATTTAGATTCTTTTATCTTATACAATGAAAGTGATATGGACAAATAGATAATAGAAAATGAAGAGAATTTCAAACCATCAGAAAAACATTTCCCATCACTAAACATAGAAGCCAATAACCAAAGCTACAAAGAACCTGAGAAATAGTTTAGTATCTTGTATGAAAAGGAAGCTCTTTGGATTATAAGATTTGACAATTCTTGTGGCAAAACTGGTGCAGGGGCCGGTATCTGGATACACAATACTAATGAAGGCCATTCTTTCAGATTAGAATTCCAATGTACTAATAACATTTCGGAATATGAGGCCCTTCTCATTGGTCTGCACATGCTTAAGGACTTAGGTGCCAAAAGAGTATCAGCCCAAGGAGATTCAGAACTTGTAATCAGGAAAATCAAAGGTGAATATTCAACAAAAAATCCAAGACTAAGGGAATACAGAAATGCAGCTTTAGACATCCTCAAAACCTTCGAGAAGTATGAACTCACTTATATCCCTAGGGTTCACAATAGTCTGGCAAATGAACTCACCTTTGCTGCAACCAATGACCAAACACCATGTCTAAGTGAGCAATGTAGCATTCAGGTCAAACATCGCCCTACTGTACCAAATAATATTGATCATTGGCAAATATTCAAAGATGATGATCAAATTAATGACTTCTTACAATCTAGGAATGAATTTGAAGGAACCAGAAAAGACTTAGAAAACGAAGAAAAGGAATACAGCCACAATCAAGACCAAGAGCTAGATCCACCATCTCATATAGAGCTAAACCTGATAGGTCATTCATATAGAACTGAGATAGGAGAGGACATTGACCCAAGAGAACTCGAAGTCCTACATTGTGAAAATGACACCATACCCAGAGGGCTTGCACCTCTAGAGGAATTGTTTGATTTTAACGATGTGGCCGAAAAACCAAAAATGGAATCTACTGAGGTCGACATAGAAGAATATAACATAGGAAGCTCTGAGGAACCTAAAAAGATAAGACTATCCAAAACCCTTCCTCCTCACATAAAACATAAATACATCGAGTTGTTTAAAGAATTTAAAGATGTGTTCGCATGGGGATACCAAGATTTGAAATCATACGACACAAGCATCATCCAACATAAGATCCCCCTCAAAGAAAACCAGAGGCCTTTCAAACAGAAGTTAAGAAGGATAAACCCAGTATTACTACCTTTGGTGGAAAAGGAAATAAAAAAGATGTATGATGCCGGGATAATAGTATCTCTCCGGTACTCTGAATGGGTCTCAAATCTAGTATCAGTTAGGAAAAATACTGGAGAAATCAAACTCTGTATAGATTTCTGAAACCTAAATAGAGCCTGTCTAAAGGACAACTATCCTTTGCCCAAAATGGACCACATACTTCAAAAAGTAGTAGGTGCTAAAAGGATCTCATTACTTGATGGTTTTTATGGTTACAACCAAGTGCTGATTTACCCCACGGATCAACACAAAACAGCTTTCACTACACCTTGGGGCACCTTTCTGTACGTTAAAATGCCTTTTGGATTGATGAATGCCGGTGCTACATTCCAAAGAGCCATGGACATAGCCTTCTCAGAAGACATAGGTTTTTTCATAGTCATATATCTTGATGATATTATGTTATATTATAAATCAGACGAAGAACACCTGATACACTTAAGAAAGGTTTTTAACAAATGCAAAAAATATGGTTTATCCCTAAACCCCAAGAAAACATTGTATGGTCTAGAAGAAGGAAAACTCCTAGGTCACATTTTTTCGGAAGAAGGAATAAAAATAGACCCCCAGAGAATCGAAGGCATATTGCAAATAAGTCACCCCAGAAACATAAAGGAGTTGCAGTCCTTTATCCGAAAGATAAATTTCTTAAGAAGATTCATCCCAAACCTTGCCGAACTCCTGAGAGATATCACAAACATGTTGAAGAAAGAGGTCGGGGTTAAGTGGACTACAGAAGCCAAAAAATCTTTTGAACTAGTTAAAAAGGCCCTAACTGAAACACCAGTATTGATAAGCCCTGATTTCACCAAATATTTTTACATCTTTTCATTTGCCTCAGAACACACGATAGCTGCTATATTGTTGCAAAAAAACGCAGCTGGGCAAGAGCAACCCATTGCCTTTTTCAGTAAATCCCTGAGAGATGCTCCCTTGAAATATAACATCATGGAAAAGCAAGCATTTGCATTGGTAAAAGCACTGAAAGATTTCCGAGTTTACATCTTACATTCTCATGTCATCGCTTTCGTCCCTAACACTATCGTCAAAGACATTTTAAACCAAGATCCTGATGGTAAAAGGGGAAAATGGATTGCTATCATCTTAGAGTATGACTTGGAAATCCGACCTACCAAACTAGTTAAAGGACAAGGACTTGCAAGACTAATGGCTGAAACCAACCTCCAAGCTTTAGATATAAATTTTGTTGATGCCTTAGAAGAACAGGAAGAATGCACATCCCCTCATGTTGAACAAATGTTTCTAGATTCACCTTGGTATGCAGATATTCTTTATGTATTGTTTTATCTAAATGCTCCTCCAACTTTATCAAAAACAAAAGCAATATTTCTCAAACAAAAGTCTTTAAAGTTTTGCATTATAGATGGTCTTCTGTATTGGAAAAATCCCATTGGTATGCTGCTTAAATGTTTGCTTGAGTTTGATGCAGAGAAAATTATGCACAAAATGCATGAAGGCGAATGTGGGGGCCATCTCTACTGGAAAACCACAGCGAACAAAATCCTTAGAGCTGGTTATTATTGGCCTACCTTATTCCCTGACACTCACAAGCTAGTTATGACATGCCATAAGTGTCAAATTTTTGATGACAAGAAGAAACTTTTACCTTTGCCTTTACACCCCATCATAGTTGAAGGACCCTTCCAGCAATGGGGTCTAGATTTTATTGGAGAAATTCACCCTTCCTCATCCGCTCAACATAAATGGATCCTTACAGCCACAGACTACTTTACCAAATGGATAGAAGCCATACCTTCCAGGAACGCCACCGATTCAGTCATCATCAAGTTCCTAGAAACCAATATCCTATCTAGATTTGGCTATCCTAGAAAAATCATTACAGATAACGCCGTTGCCTTCTCCTCCAAAAGAATGGTTGACTTCTGTTACAAATATCACATTTCATTAGGACATTCCATAGCTTATTACCCTCAAGGTAATGGTTTAGCCGAGTCTTCTAAGAAAAGCTTAGTCAACATCATCAAAAAACTTCTTGAACAAAATAAAAAAGCATGGCATGGGAAACTAGTACACGCCTTATGGGCTGATAGATTAACTACCAAATAATCCATAGGCATGTCTCCTTACCAACTAGTTTATGGCATAGATGCCATTTTCCCGACATCTTTAGGGGTTCCAGTAATGAAGCTACTACAGGAAGTTCAAATAGAAGAGAATGATATGCAAATAAGGGTAAATCAGACTATCCATTTACAACAAACCAGAGAAGAAGTTTACCAAAAAGCTCAGCTAGCGCAAGACAAAATAAAACAGATTTTTGACAGGAGGACTAAGGAAAATGATTTTCAGATTGGGGACAAAGTGTTAAAATTGGATTCCATAAGAGAAGACAAAGGTAAACATGGCAAGTTCGAAAATTTATGGAAAGGGCCTTACATCATCAGCTCAGTCAGTGGAAACAATGCCTTCTTCCTGTAAGAACCTGATGGAACTAAAATTTTTGGAGGTCCTGTGAATGGCAGGACATTAAAGCATTATTTTTGTCAAGAGCTCCAGTTCTAAGTTTGAACACTCTCATTCATTATATATACCACTGTTTGAAAAATAGATAAACAGAAAAGTAAAAAACAGTAAAAGATAGAAAATAGGGCGGTTGAAAAGTAGAAAAAGGCCCCATGTTCCAAAAAAATAGTTTTTCGGAAAGCGCGCAAGTCTAAATGCCGCTACTAGTACTCAAATGTCTTGTTCAACTTTCTAGCCTAATCATAGCTGAACATGTTTAAATTTATTTGCTGATAAGTTAGTGAGTGAAAAATATGGTCAACATTGTGTAAGATTGACTTATCACAGAGAGTAGATTAGGAAAAGATACTGGTTCCACACGCCCAAAACAGAACCAAAGAGAAAGTGAGGGATGAAAAACACATTGTACATCTTACTCCCATTTTTCTAGATTTCCTTTTTGTAAAATACTCCCGTTTTTCTAGATTTCCTTTTTGCAAAATAATATTTGTGTGCAGTTTGTCCTTTCATTCCACAAATACATGACAAATCAGACTATTTAACCTTGATTTGATCATTTTGAATTTCATGTTTTAGATTAGAGAACAAAATCCTGTCAAACAGTTTAATCTTGACAGTCGATCTAGTTTAGGTAGAGTAATGAAGGAGTTCATCAGTTTAATCTGAACTCCCGGCAGATATAAGCGTAGAAATAGATAGGTTAATTTTACAAAAAAAGAAAAAATATGCATTGTCAAAAGGTTGCTTGTTCAAATGCGCCAAAAAAGGAGAAAAAATGTTAGGAAAGGTAGTGGAGTAGGTAGAAATATCATTAATGCTAATCATGCTGTCACATTTCAGAAGTAGCATCAAAGAGAAGTGAAATTTGCACCAATGGGTAAGGCACTAGTCTTCATAAGCCAGAGATCTGAAATTCTGGACACCTCATGAAAAGGAGCTGCCCTCCCCAAATGGAGCCACTATTAGTCATCAATATTTTTCACTTGTTAGTGATGACTAGTTCTGACAGCCAAGTTTTCTAGTAGCTGATCCAAAAATTTTTCATATTTGCCAGCTGGGAAAACACCCATAAAACTTTTTCGCCCTCCTACTTTTCAGTCCCCCATGACGAGATGAAACCTCATTATCAAATCCTACCTTGCCTCAGCCATACTAGTCCGCCCAACAGCTCTAAAAGGACAATCCAAATCTATTCAAAAAGTCTTCCCTAAGTTAGGAAGTGGCGCTTTAAAAAATTTTACCCTTGGAAAACTATCCAAGAGCCAAAAAACCTCCATATGCTATAGACCAGTCATAACAGACCTCCCACTATGCTAATAAAGTTGGTCACAGCCCTAAGTCGCGCCACTTATACACCCTTAAGTCTCAGCAATACATAGACCATAATCTCAAGCTGATTTTAGGTGTTTTACAGTGTTTGATGGACCTTACAAAGACAGAAACATATCAGTATCTCAGAGAAAATTCTTGACTCCACATGAGAAGAACAGCTGCTTCTCAATGTGATCTTGAGCCTGAGATGCAGCTATAGGGCAAAGAGTTTCTCATCAAGCTCTTGCAACCTCATTCAAGGCCTGAAAGGACAGTAGAAGAAAAAACAACACTATAAACAGGTTGTTGATATGACATGACTGAGAACCTCCTTCATCCATAAGCAGAGGGTTTTTGAGAGCGCCTCCTTCATCTATAAGCAGAGGGCGATGGCTAAAGTTTGACTTGAAGAGTTGCAACTAACTGTAAGACAGATTTGTTTTTTCTTAAACAGTGAGACAGTGACTAGAGTTGTCTGAAGGAAAATGATGGTTGAAAGTAGAGGTAAAAGCAGTAATATTTTCAATGTTGTTTTCCTGCCATCATCTGTAACAAAAACCCTTGTCAATATGTTCATTAGGCAGCCTTCAAATTGACTAAAACAGAAGGTTGACAAAACATCAGATATTTTACCAAGTAAAGGGCCTCCTTCATTCATTAGCAGTGAGCCAGGGCAATGATTATTTCTAAGTCTTCTCACTGACTGATAGACCAAGTATAAACATCATAAGGGATAGCTGAAACAGAGAAGTAATATAAAGAGACCAAAAGGAAAGCAGGGGAACCACTGCAATCAAATGGGTCAAGCTTATCTCTTAACAAGGTTTCTGTCAAAGGATAGTCTGCAGCTACAACAAAACAAAGTTTGAAGAGTATTGATGAGGTGAGTCATTGCACAGGCGAAAGAACTGGTGATGATTATACTTAAAAGGATATTGATCTCTCTACTCATAAGAGGATGTCCTTTAGATCACTTATCACAAGTTGACAAGCAAAATTTGAGTTTAATTTTTCCCAAGAAAGGTATTGCAAACTGAACACAGTGGTTCATAACATACAGGAAGGACTTTGGCATGCTTTCAAATTCTAGAGAAAATCTCAAAACAAATACAAGCATGTTCCTTGTAAAAGGTCAGAGGTACCATATCAGTGTAATTTGAGTAAAGAGAGAGGTGTTAGAAAAATCGCTCTTTTTAGACAGAAGATGACAAAGTCTAAATGAATGCAACCAAATTTTGGCACCTACAGCTGGAGAAAAAGTTGATGAGACACCTGGAGGCAGAAGCTGTCAACCAAGTTGAAAAAGACAGGCCATTTCCTTGCAAAATGAAAAAGCAGTTTTCAATGCTTTTTGACAAATCTTGAGTGAATTTTCCATGTTAAGATGTCACCAAAGGTGTTAACAGTGGCAAAATATGGTCCATAAATCATTGGTGTATTATTCAAAGTGGAGCTTCTACGTTAAAAATGTCGCCAGAGAGACAACAGTGATAGAAGGCACTTTTTAAATAGGTAAAATGCAACAAATAGAGTTGACCCTTGGAAAGAGTCATAACCATTGCTACTATTCGAGTGAAATACACAGCCCTTTTTTGCCAATAGTGTTCAAATATAGACCCTTATTAACACGTTCAAAGTCATTTTGTTTTGTTTTAATTGGACAAAGGCAATGGTTTTGAAAAAGGGTGTTTTCCAAACCCTCACATATTCATGTCAGGAATAGTTGGTTGCCTTGCGTTCAAAGGGACGAAAGACCGTTGCAAAATCATTATGCAAACTCCAAGCACGAGCCAAAGATACCCATTACTGCCCTCGAGACCAGAGAAGGAGGTATTGAACAAAGAACCAGAGTTTTCAAGGGTCAGAGTTTGCGCGGCGCGCCTGTAGCTTTGTGCGACGCGCTTGGGCACATTTTCTACACAACGGCACACTACCGCGCGACGCGCCTGTAGGTGTGTGCGGTGTGCCTGTAGGGGCCAGTCCTGTCAGCCCGACAGTGACCCAAAGACCCATTTCGCGTGACGTTCTCCACTGTAAAAGTGCCGCGCACAATTCCAACGATCAACACACCTCCTAAACCATCTAGAAGCTGGTCCAAAGTGCTCAAGAAAGCCTGTCATCAAGTTTTGAAGGTATTCTATGTACCTCCCTTGCTATTTTCAAAAATGTTGAGTGGGGAAAAGAGATGAAAATCACAATGTGAATCATAGTTTAAGTTCTGTTTATTTATTTGAAAAAATAATTTCTGCTGTGGTCATGTTGATTAAAGGTGTAATAGCAAGAATGGCAGTTTCCCCCTTAATGTTTCAAAACCTATGAGCTGCCCTTCAAACCATTTTAAGAAAAGCCCAGAACAGTATCCAAAAGGAAAGACAGAATTCTGAAGGTTGAAAGGGTGGTTTTGTTTACAAGTAGCAGTGATCATGATATGAATATTTTTGTCAGGCCAAAGGATCTCTCTGTTAGATAAAAAGAGGCAAAACACCACTGTTTTCCCCTTTACCCCATAAACCAAATATAGTGTATGAAGTTGCAAATCACCACCTGGCAGTATTATCAAGGTCTAGGTATAAGGAAACAGTAGAAGTTGAAGAGGGAAGTGTTTTGTTTAAAGAAGGGTTTATTGCTGATTAAAGTCCTACATTTCTCTATAACCACATCAAAAGCAAAAATAAACTATGTCACCTATTACCCAGTAAACCTTGGACTGTCTTTTACCTTCTTTGGTTGACTGTGTTTTTGGTGGTGAATTGATTAGTTGAAAAGCATACCAAAAGGGAGAAGTGTTTTGATTGAAGAAGATTGTGGTTTTTTGCCTTTGTCTAAATACAAAGCTGTCTCATTACCTCAAAACACCAACTGGCAGGGTACTCTTATCACAAACACAAGAAAGTCCTTTTGACTGTGTTTGTCTTTGTTGACTGTGTATTTCATTGTGAACATTAGCTGATTAATATACAAAGGCAAGAAAAGGCATTGTTTTGAAGGGACAGGGTCTTATATCAAAGGAGGGCATTTCACACTACCCTCAAAACCATTGTTGCCTTATCAAACAGTGAAGTGACAGGAGTTTGAGACAAAGTTTGGTTTAAAGAAGGCATTTAAAAAAGCTTTGAAGTAATTTGGTGTTTCAAAAGCACATCTAGGTCAAGATGCCTCCTAGGAAAGATAGCAGAAGTGGGTTACACAAGAGGTATGAGCCAATTTCTACCGAGGAAGTCAATGCACACCCATCTATCCTTTTCAATTTTCATGAGGTAGGGTGTTTGGATTTCTGCCAGAGGGTACAAGAAGTAAAAATTTTCTCACCTTTAACACATTTGTGCACCTTGAGGTTCAAAGACAAACATTTTCAAGTGGCAGGCCTTGATTTCAAGTTCTCCCCGAGATCCATATCCAAGGCAACTAAAATCCCATACATTGGTGAAAAATGGTTCAAGCAAGCCTATTTAGACTTGGATGACTACAAAACCTTCCTCAAGCCCGAGCACAGAGAAGCATGCCCTGCTATTTTCCCTTTCTCTTACCTTCTGGCCAACTATGTTCCCCTTATGAAGGTCATAATGAAGTATTTCACCTGTGAGGGGAGATTCTCCCGGGTTTATGCATACCACATCTGACTGTTGATGCACTTCACAAGAACCAAGCAGCTCAATCTCCATTTCTTTTTGTGCAAAAGCATTGAGAAAATGGCCTCCTCAGTCCAGAAGAAGCCTCCATCACAACAAATAGCCTCTCTATTCCATCACTCCCTCATTAAAATCATCATCCTTCACCAGCTTGAGAAGAAAGAGGTTTCTTGGGATGTCTTCGTCAGTCACCCAGATTTTTCCACTGTTCCCCCAGTCCATACATCCCCTACATCTTCTACTCATCGCCCCTCACCTTCCTCTAGTAGACCTACTCCTAGAAGGCTCAGATTCACCATAGGACAGACAAAAGAGCATGGAAAAGGAGAGGGAAGTGGACAGCAAGAAGAGGAAGGGCATGAGCGTGAAGAAATGGATGAACAGCAGCAAACTAAAGATGAGGGGCAGCAGCATGACAATAGTGAGGATGATGAACAGCATCATAAGAGTGGTGAGGGTGATGAGAAGCATCATGACAGTGGTGAGGGTGATGAGCAGCATCATGACAGTGGTGATGATGAGTAGCAAGAACAAGAAGAAGGGCAGCAGTTTGAACAACAGCTTGAACCACAAAATGAGCAGGAAATTGAAGCATAGCAACAGCATGATGTTGATGAACAAGGGCAATAGGAATTTGAGATAGAGCAGCATCATGACATTGAGGAGCAGGAGCAGCCTAAAGAAGACACACAACAGTCTCTTCATGATGCACAACAGCCTCCTCAAGATACACAACAGCCTCAAGAAGAAAAGCAAATTCAAGGGGATAACAAGCAATATGACAAGGGTAAAGGAATCATGCTTTCCTTTCCTAAAAAGACTAAGCGTAGGACAGCTAGAAATAAAGTGCCTAAGTCTGTCACTCCAAAAGTGACAATAGTTCTCCATAGCCAAGAAAAGTTGCCAAAGAAACCTACCATCAACTTGCCTAGGAGGAAGAGCGCAAGGATAGCCTTTCAAGGCAAAGGGAAGGGCAAGGTAGGAGAAGGTCATGAGCATGAAAGTGCATTAGATGCCATCCAAATTCCAAGTGATGACAGTGATAATGAGGCACGCATTCTAGAGAGCCTTTTGATCCAAAGAGAGAGGCAAATTGGTGCATTAAAGGATGACCTTCATCAAGCAAGGAATTTCAATCAATTCCTGCAAGTCCAAAACAGGCAAATGAGTGTTCATATGGCTGTCTATGAGACACGAGCAACCAAGTATAAGAAAGAAGCTTCCAAAGCCCAAGCAAGGATAGATGAGCTCATAGGTGATTTTGAGGAAAGTGAAGAAGATGACCAGCCTAGGCGAAAAAGGCCTAGAACCATAGGGCTTAGAAAAGACCTTGAAAGACAAAAAGAAGAAGAGAAGGCCCTTCTTGTATCCACTCCTCTCACAACATTGTTTGAGCAAGAGATTGAAAACAATAAGGAGGCATGGCTAGAAAGAGTAAATGAACATTTGGAAAGGAGGTTGGAGAAGGCGAACAGGGATCTAGAGCTTCAGAGGAGGATGACGAAGCATTACCAAAAGCTAAATCAGTTTGCCCGTCGCAAGTTAAAGGCTGCCCAAGAGACACTAAAGGAGGCTAAAGGGAAGCGCCCGGCACGAAAAGCGAGAAAGGACACATCAGGACTTCATATTTGGCTTCTGCTTCAGAACATGTTGCCAAGGACCCTTGAGGGTCATACACACCAATTTTGGGCAAATTTTGACATACTTTGGTTTTTTAGCATTTTTTAGTTTTTGGTCAAAACTCATGAAATTCGCCATTTCATTTTGGGGATTCGTCAAAGGAGGAGGATGGTATCATTGGATGCCATAATTTCACAAGCACACCCTCAGCAATTTTCAGGACATTTGGAGATCATTTGCTTCCCCGAAATGGCGAAAAAGTCTCGCTTTTTGCACACTCTACCCGGTCTATCAGTAGAATGTAATTTTTGGTTTTTTACATACAGGTGCAGTTTTGAAGAACTTTCAGGCATTGGATTAGAAAAATTTCAGTTTTTCTGGAAAGTAGACACTCAGAGCTTTCCAACGAGCTATCATGAGCCTCGTTTCGACATCAGGAAGGCTGCCAAATGTTGCCGGCAAGTCAGGGGACCATTGATATTTCCTCATGTGCGTTTAGCTATTTTTGCACATGAGAAGTTGTGTAAATTCAATTTAATTCTCTTTTTTAGCATTTTTTAGATATTTTACGGGATATTTTGTGCCTTGGGCTTTGCAAAGCCTCAAGGACAAGTTTAGATATTTTGATTAGGCCAATGAGGATGCAAGTTGAACCATGAGGTTTTCCTCACTTGAGCCTATATATTCCAAAGGCTTTCATTGTAAACAAGGCTGAACTTGATGATAGAAGCAATATATGGTCATATGAGCTTTGGAAGAAATACTTGTGTTATGCTTTTGGATTGCCTCTTGGATGTTCTTGGATGAATGAAGAAGGATTGTTGTTGGATTCCATGACTTGGTAGAATGGTATAGTGTCTCTTGCTTTGTTGTTTTTATTCTAGTTTTCATTCATGAATACATGTTTCTTGCTTGCTATAGATTAGTAGAGAACAAATTTGAGATATTCCCTTGGAGGCACCTCAAATTTCCTGTTTCTTCATAGATTTCATGTTTTTCCTCTTCCTTAGTTACATTAAAGAATTCTTAACTGCTCTTTAATAACTTGAGGAAATTGTTACTTGTTTCATTCATAGTTCTATACATGCTAAGTAAGATTTACGGTATGCCCTGCTTACCTATGGTTAGTTATAGTTCCATCCATGAAATTCCTCTTTGAATGATTAGATTATCATTTTGTTGAACCAAGGAGGCCTAGTTCCGATCTAGCCCTTTGTCTAAAGCTATGTCAATCTTGTTTTCAAAGTGCCTATTAACTTGAAGTACTGTGTTTAGGCGTTCCGGCATAGTAAGTTAAGTTGTTTGTCTTTCTTAAGTGTTTTCCCCAAAGTCTGACAGCCATTTCCTGAAGTTAGAGAGTCATATATCTCTATGCATGGCTTGAATGTTTATTTCTATGTATTGATCAACTTATAGCCATATTTCTCATGATTAATGGTTTTTCCTACCATGTTTATGTTAGCTATTAAACTAATTTATGCTCGAAATCCTTGTTGTTCCCAAACTTGATGTCCATTTACTCCATTTTGCCCAAAGATCCTTTCTACCTTGAATCAAATCGGCCCTTCAACAGCCTTGTATCACCGTCTGATAGCTTGCTTGACCTTTTCGACCCCATAGCCCAGTTGATCTGACATCTTTTTTACCTATCTCATATCTTTGATCAGTTTCATCCCTCACAACCTAAAAACCAAAACTAAAAACTTACTTCATAACTATCCTAAAATCATAACATAATAAGCAAACACACAGATATCCCTTACACATATAGAGAGAGCCGTCTCTGAGTCCAGGAAGGCTAGGTCCTTGGGCTCCAAAGATTGGTTTGATGTTACACTGTCATTTGGCTTGCCAATCAGCCAAATCATGGGACCCTAACAGAAGATCACATTGAGCATCAGCAAGAAGTTCTCCAACTCTTAAAGGATAACCTGAATTTGGCACAAAATCGAATGAAACAACAGGCAGATCAACATCGCAGCGAGAGAAGTTTTGATGTAGGATATTGGGTATTTTTATGGCTACAACCATACAAACAAATGTCCCTCAAGCAAGCTAAGAAGGATAATAAATTATCGCCAAAGTACTATGTTCCTTACAAGGTGTTGCAAAATATTGGTACTATGGCATACAAATTGGAGCTTCCTGCTTCTTCACGAGTGCATCCAATTTTCCATGTTTCATGCTTAAAGAAGGTTATAGGTGAAAATCTTCCAGTTAAAACAATATTGCCAGAACTTGATGAGGAAGGAAAAATCATATTGGAACCAGAAGCGGTCATGGAAACAAGAACTCGACAACTACGGAATCGATCAATTTCAGAGTATCTCATCAAGTGGAAGAACTTACCCACTGAAGATTCTACATGGGAGGATGAGAATTTTATACAGAAGCACACAGAGCTACTCAAGCGTTGAGGACAACACTTTTTTGAAGGAGAGGGGCATGTTAGGTCCCTATATCACTAGTATAGTCCCTTATTATTGTTAGTGTAACCCCCTTAGTGTTATTATTGTACCCTTGTAACCCCCATTTTGTTATTATTGTGCCCTTAAATTATTATTGTTAGGTCGGCTAGGATTACATTGTGGCCCACTAGGATTACATTATGGCCCCATGGACTCCTATATATAGAAAGGAGGTTTTGTAAATTGGATCATCCAAGAATTATTCATTTATGTAATGTATTGGAGGTTTCCCCCTCGAAGTGGCTTATTTCTAAGGTGTTGATATCTCTTTTATTTTATTTTTGGAGCTGGTTACACAAAAAAAAATGACTTTTGCAATCAAATTTTCTACTTCTTTGCTGTTGCATGGTGTCCATCATGACCTGAAACATCATCACTACCATTTCCTCTCCTTGAAAGCTGCAAAAATTGGTTTTAGAAGCAAAAATAAAGCTACAGAAATTTTCGTAGCATTTTCCTGGCTTCAAGCCTAGGAAATGCTACGAAACTGTGGAAAACTGTGTAATTTCCAGATTTTGACCTTGTTTCAAAAAGGTACATTCCAACTGTAAAAATTTGGTTTTCAATATGCCATTGACCTCTCAAAACATAAACAAACTCAACTTAAGAGCCTTGAGGTGTTTCTTCTTCATTAATGATGGGTTTAGCTATGGGTTCTTCAAATACAAGATAAAATATCAATCCGCAAACTATATTTATTAATCAAATAGATTACACACATTTATACATGAGATAGTCTCAAGATAGGAAATCTATCTTGGACGCACAATAATGTGGTTGAGAGATTCTCTCAACCACACACTAAACTAGGAACAAATATAGTTCTAGCTACTTCCTATAATGTAGGAACAGGCTCCTCAAATAGAGAATTACAACCATAAACAAGTAGGAATTACATATTCCAACTCCCTCCCTTAATGACTACTTGTCATGATATAAATTCACAAAGTCTAGTTGTGGTATAACAAAGGATATGTCGACGTCCATATAAAGGAGCAACCATCCACCGGAATGCATGGGTACCAACCGCTGCAACCGCTAATCTCGTAGGATGTCCTTCACATTCATGATTATGTCAACCATTATTACTGCATATATGTACCTGTATCTACAAATCCACCATCACCGGGCGAATCGCATGTGCAGAACCTCCAACAAATTTTATCTACCACCACCGAGTAAATCCGATTTGCCACCACCGGGCAACTTCGATCTGCCACCACCGGACAAATCCGCAACTTCAATATGCCACCACCAGGCAAGTCCGATCTGCCACCACCGAGCAAATCCGCCAACTTCAATATGCCACCACCAGGCAAGTCCAATCTGCCACCACCAGGAAAATCCGCCAACTTCAATATGCCACCACCAGGTAAGTCTGATCTGCCACCATTGGGTAAATCCGCAACTTCAATATGCCACCACCAGGAAAGTCTGATCTTCCACCACCGGGAAAATCCGCCAACTTCAATATGCCACCACCGGGCAAGTCCGATCTGCCACCACTGGGAAAATCCGCAACTTCAATATGCCACCACCGGGCAAGTCCGACCTGCCACCACCGAGAAAATCAGCCAACTTCAATATGCCACCACTGGGAAAGTCCGATCTGCCACCACCGGGCAAATCCACAACTTCGATCTACCACCACCAGGTAAATCCGTACTTCAACTTTTGGAGTTTCCAGGTACATAACAATGACCACTTACAAAATCTTCCTAGACTTGCTTATAAGATGCTAGGGAGTCTATCCCATAAATCCACACTAACTCAAACAAACATTTACTTTTTTGTCCATCATAATATTTTTTTCTGCTTCATTACCTCCTCTTTCGTTGCTCACATCTTAGGCATCCTTATCAAATAAATTCTTGGAACTCGATGCTTAACCTGTCATTTGTTAGAGTCTCAAATTATAACAAAATAACTTTATCTACATTGATTTAGCTAGGCTCAATAAGGCTCAACAACTTTAAACATGATTCCAAGAAACTAAAAAAGCATACACTCTTCAGATTAATTTCTCTATTTCTGCCCAAGGATGATCATTTTCCAAACATACTAGCAACCATTTTCCACCAATGATACTTGTGAAGGGTCCACTCATAAAGAAACGGATTGACGACATTTCAACTGGTCTCAATGCAGTGCATTCCAGCACAAATGATCCAGTCATAGGCACTCATAGCCACACGAAGAGACACAATTTTCCCTTCATAAACAATAATCCAGGACTCCACGGTCCAATCCTTCGTCATCCAAAAATTCACCTGTTCACAGTATCAAGGTTTGGTAACTACTTCCAAGCATGCCTCCTCATACTCGCTGACATACTGCAACAACTAAGACCCATTGTCAAGCTAATCTCCTCGCAATTGAACATGAAGATCTGTCTACACAATCTGTTTCCATCACACTGGGCACACACAAACTCGATCATCCTCCAATCTCTGACGCTCCCATCTTCAGTGTCATGTCATCAATATATCTGGTAGATAATAATTTTCCTGCAAATTTGTGTATTGTTGGAATGACCAGTTCCAATGCACACTAATAATGTGACAATATTTGGTCAGACCAATGTCACTTAAATAGAACCATATTTACATCTTCATGACAATTTTAAACATTTAATAAAATAAGAATGCAAAGTACTTCCACTATTCAACGACTCCAAAGAAAAATACTTCCACTATTCAACGACTCCAAAGTGGACAGATAATTGATATCATCCTTATACTCTAGTATCCCATGCACAGATTGTGTTACCATGCAAAGGTCACAAGAATACTTGGGAATGAGCCGAGTATTGAACATGAAAGCCCAATCTTAGTTTCCCTTGCTGCTGCTAGTAATGACCATTCATCGTAATGGCGGAAGCTCCGGATATCAAACCTCATATCAATATTGTTGTTATTGCCAAGATAATTTATGTCGCAGCACGACCTTCTCCATCTTCACGTGCATCCACAGGAAATACACGGAGATCCCTCATATCCTTCATTATGAGAAGAACAACTTATGGCAGATTATTATAAGAAGAACAAATTTCACTCTCATCTCATTCATCCATCGTAGCCCAGACTTGTTGAAGAACGTTAGAAGAGCCAAACTAAGGAAACAACAGATCTGGAGGATAAAAAATAAGGGAAGAAGAATTCAGGTGATGATAAATGCCCATCAGAATCTGGAATGCGGACCTGCAATGTGTTGTGCGCCTGATCCCCAGAGGAGATGTATTCTACTAGTCCGTTGATCTTCCACTGAGGTAATAGGATTTTGGCCCACAATCATAGTTCCAACGACAGCCCAGCTTTGAGGAGCCTCCTTGAAATTTCTGTTGGGAAGCAACCCATCATCATCTGTGATAGATCCCCACAACAAACAGTAAAGAAATAAAACATCGTATATCGCTAACCCGGATTTCTGCATCATGGAAAACTTAAAAAATTTTCTTTCAGTACATGCCCTAGCGATGAATAATAAGAGAACAAGGATCTGGAATGCTCCTCCAAGCTTGTAAAGTCTGAATGACAGAATCACGAACTGGTTTAACCTTATCAAATCGACAAGATTCGAGAGAAGCAATGCAAGATGACTTGAAAGGCATAAGCAGAGAGGGCTCAATGTCCGATGCCATGCGACAAGAAGCATCCGATGCAGCTCTTCTGGTGGCCCATTCGTTGCTCAGCAACGCCTCTTGCATTGACGGAATGAGACCACTCAACGCCTGTTGCGTCGACGCCCCTCCCACCTCTACTACACTTCAAACCAAAGACAACAACGTCGCTTTCCCCAAAAAATTTGGATTCCCTAGAAGCTTCACAATATTCGGCAAAAGCCTCTAAAGAATCCCCAATGACTGAGGATCCGTAGCATTTTCAATAGCTCTTGATAGGCACAACGCAGATTCGACCTGCAAATAATGATTCTGCTCACCAATAACTTCCCAGAAAGGCTTCACAAACGCAGAAATCGATGAATTCGAGTCTGTGATCCTCGATGCTGTTAGAGCCTAAATTTTCCTCAGGCTGAAGGAAGGCAGAATTCAGGGTAACATCAAACCATGCTCAGTCTGGTAGCTAGCCCTACCAGAACAAAAGAGGGCTCTCTCCGCGTCAAACTCAGTAAAAATAAACAATAGGGTCTGAGATGACTTGCAATGAATACTGATTTTAGGCTAGGTAAACAAATAGGAGGGTTTGATATGAATTTTTTGGGGTTTTGTTGGAAAAAAGGGAAAGGCAATTTTGGGCTTGGGGATGAGGCTCAGTTCTTGCAGAGTTCAAGTTGGGGCAAGAAAGGAAATGGCTTTGATGTCTTAGATTGAATGAATGGATGGAAAATATTGTTGAGGAGCTGAAGAGGGAAAGAGGTTGCAAGGATCCTCTTCAAACTGATGAAAACATATAAAAATAAAAAAAAATTTAAGGCAGAGCACTAGCAGATTAATGGATTCTACCTTAGTCACTCATTTGTTTAATTTCAGAAGCATAGAGAAGGGAAATGGAATACATAAAATATCAATGAACTTATAGATACATGGAGAAAAACATCATCAAAACTCAGAGCCACAAGAATCCCAACAAGTGCTGCAAAACCCTGGTCTTTCCTTTGCCAAAAGTGCTTAAATGAATGTACAATAAAGTCCAAACTATTCCCAAGAGTCCAACCCTGAAAATGACTCAGAAAATACATGATATAGACCAGCCCAACCCATTCCCATGCCTCTAGGGGTCAAGCTCATCATTCTAGGAGTTGTTTCAACCAATTCTAAACAAGGAACTGAAATCTAGGCAATCAAACAACTTGCCTCTATATGGTAGGAAACTGATTCATTCATTTAATTTTCACTTTTTAGTGAATGAATCCTCTAGAAAAAGTAAATATGTGCCAAAATTACATCATAACCATCAAATTACATCAAGATAGATCAATAGTTACATCAGAAAGTAAAACTAGTCAAAACTGGGTGAATTTCTGAGCTGAAAGGTGAAAAATAGGCCAAAATCCTCTATGCGCCGTGCCCAAAAACTCAATGCGTCACGCCACTGTGAGCCTGTTTTTGAAGCACTTCCTGAAGTTCAAATTTAGCTCATGATAGCTCGTTGGAAAGCCCTTCCTGTCTACTTTCCAACCCAAGTGGAATTTCTAGATTTGGTGTCCATTTGCCTCTCCAAAAGTTCAATCTCCCAAGACTGGTTCCTGTGTGTGGAAAAAGTGGCAGAAAGGCCATTTTCAAGGTGTTTTTGACTCTTTAGGCCACCCAAAACGTGATGAAATTCTTAGGCCATTCTTGAGCATATATAAATTTCCATAAAAAATTCATAAATACCAAGTTTTCCTCCAGAAGGTCTCCCAATCATAAGCGCGCGCAAGGTGGCGCGACGCATCGGGCGGAAAAACCTGTTTTGTGACCAAAAATTTCAAAGATGGCAAAATTTTCTCTAAATTCCTTGAAATTTGGGCTATAGGTCCCCAATCAAGTGCCATGCTCAGCCAAAGAAGCTTCGCCCAATATCTGAAGCCTATCATGTCTTTTGCGTCTCCTCAGTGCTCTCCTTAGCTTCGCTTTCAGAATCTTGATCCTCGCTTTGCCAACATGTGTGTGGGCCAAATAGTGGTTTTTAATATGTCTGAGCATGTCCCTGTCCCTATTGGCCTTTTCCAACAACTTCTCTAGATGAATGTTGACTCTCGTGAGCCAAATCTGCCGCTCAAAAGGTGTCATGTCACCCTATCTCTTCTGGGCCAATTCCCGGTCTTCACGGATTTGCCGCAACTCTATGAGTGTCTGCTGATCCTCCAGTTGTTTATTGCGCTGCTCCAAGTAGTTAATGACCCACTGAGCTCTCTCCAACTTCTCGGTCAATGTATCAATCTGGACCTTCTGCTCCTGAATGACCTCTCTCAGTTTTGAGGTTGGAGAGCTCGAATCAACATCGATCAATACAAAATCAGTGTCTTGGCCTCCTGAAGGGCCTTCCTCCCGCATAGGCCTCTTCCCTCTGTCCTGTACCTGTGTCTCTGCTACTGTTGAATGCAAGACCCCTTCCGCCCCAAGTGGAGATAGTACTCGCGCTGCTAATGAAGGTAACGAAACCCCTTCCACCCCAGGTGGAGATAGTACTCGTCGCGCCGCTGCAAATAAGGCTCTGGTACCTCTCTGATAGGTAACACACATTGGAACACTGACAGGTTCAATCTCAGGACCCTCAAACTGATGTGAAGACTCACCTGCATCATGAATAATCTCTGGAGGAGGCTTAGGGGCTGTGAAGAAGTCACAGGAAATGAAATCTTCCCATGCAATGCCCTGCAATCCAAGCTGATGTACCACAATGATCTTGATGAGCGCATAATGATAGATGCTGTTGTGTTGCTATTCGGGAGTCTTCTTTTGCACAGGGACTATCATTCTTTCAATGTTACGGCACATAAAATATGGGATATTCATCATTCGCACTTGGGTGAAGTGCATCAATAGCCGGATGTGGTATGCATACAGGCGTGAGAAGCGGCCTTCGCAGCTGAAGTATCTGATGATGAGTTTCATTAATGGCGCATAGGACTCCTTCAGAAACCAGAATGGAAATACCCTGCTAAGCTGCCTCAAATAACCAGGCCTGATGTATGGCTCGTAATATGCTCTATCCAGCTGTTGTCTCTTGTTCCACTCTTCTCCTATGTTCAGTATTCTTGTTGCCTGAGAAATGGTTTCTGGTGTCAAGGTGAAGTTTACTCCAGCAAGAGTAACGTGACCATCATGCAAATGTAAAACAAACAGGCGAACTAACTCCTGATGATGCTGAATCTGAGCAATCATCTCACAATACTGAAAACATGAGTGTTGCTGAAAGCATGATACGGCAAGTGGGCAGGCTTGCAACTGAGTCAAGGAAGTAGGCTCTTCTCTGACATGCTTGCCACTTTTATGAGGTCTTCTCGGTACATTAAGCTCTGTGGTTGAGTCACTGTCCTGCTCATATGATGAATCTGTCTCTATCATGGTGCTGCAAATGTATGTGTCAACTGTATGTTTGGTTGGTTTGAAAAAGAGCAATTGGTGCTTTCGTTTCAATGCCAAATGTATACCAAGTAAGAAATGAGGGACTATGAGGAAATATTACAGTGGGTATAGTGAGCTGTGGAAAATAATACAGTGGTAACAATGTGATTCAGTCAAATGAACTTTACAATGTGGGGATTATCACTTGACTGTATTTGGGAATTGGGAATTTGCTACAAATGATATGGGAGAGGGAAAATGGTAGAAAATAGTAGGGTTTAGAAATAGGAAAAATGGGGACAAGGGATATGAGTAGTTTGGGAGGTTAGGGCATAAGGGATTGACTATAATGATATAATTATGAAAGGAAAGGATCACAGGTGGGAAAAGAGACTTGGCATCAAAATGAAAATTTCAAAACACCAATTTCAAACCCTTGAAGCAGTTTCTAATCAAATGATAGGGTTTTTCATTTTACCAATCAAACTCTTAAATTCCTCCTTCCAGACAACACCAAACAGGAGTTTAATAGTAGTGGCAAGGATGCATAACTTACTTGGAGCAAACAAATTGAAGTCGTTTTGATTTTTGATGAAGAAATGGCAAAATTCTGGCTTGACAGCTCTGTGTGCCGCGCACAAACCCAGTGCACTGCACCTCTTGGATGCGCCGCGATAGTGTAATTTTCCACAGTAAGATTTGGCCGAATGCGTTGCGTGGTCTATGTGCACCGCGCCTTCTCCCAATGCGTCGCGCACTGTTCTCCAACACACAGTCCAGCTTTAACACATGATTTCGCTCTTCCACGATTTTGCTTTGGGTTTTTGACAACTTCTTGTTTGAAAATGATATTTGAATGGTGAAAATATCTCTTATAGTCATGGCTTTGATTTTTGTTTCTCAAAAACCCATCTTTGTAATGTTTTGAAATTGGCACTTTTTCACTTTTAATACAAACTCTGTTTTTGTTGCTTCCTCTGATTTTTTACTAAATTGATGAAACTCTTGGAAATTTTTTGCAGGGATGTTGGCATTGGATTTTGGCAAAGGATGACCAGGGCTGCACCTGGAGATTTTATGACTGAAAAACTTTGAACAACTACAAATTTATTACAAAAAAACAAATTTGACGATTTCTTCTTCAAAACAGAGTTTTGAAGAAGAAACATTCTTAAGCATTATTGATGATAGAAAAATTAAAATGAAAACTTATTTTGAACCTCCCTCTGGCCTGCTGGCTTTATTGGACACTTTGAAGACAAAATTTGCGAAACCCTAGACCTAAAAAGACCTAAAAAAATCCTAACATAACTCTTTGCTAACCAAGAGGCCAAAACAAGACTATGAATGACTTTAAAATTGATTTTATGGACAGAACTGAGCCAGCAGGATAAGGCATGAGGGGAATGAAAAACAAAGCCCTTCTGTCAGATAATGGCATGCCCCTAACGGATGCAGATGAATGAATGGAATGAAACACCTAAAAATGAAATGCAATAAGAGAAATGATCTCTGACGGAGGGATGTAAAGACCGACTCTAACATTGGCTCCAATGGGGATGGTAGCTCCTGGGAGGTGCCAAGAACGGCAGATCTCTGGGAGAGTACGCATTGCCTTCATCCATTGGGCTATGGAGTCCATTATTTTGACAAATCGACACAAGACTTTTGAATAATTTATTGACTAAAAATATGACTGAAACTGACTCAAATTTTGGAACTAAAAATACTGAAAAACTGACTCGACACACTCAAACCAAAGCTGCAATCCATCTTCAGAATTATAGCCTTCACTTCGGGCCCCAGACTGAAGAAAAACTACAGCTCACTCTTGCAATGAAACTGAAATAAATGGTATGTACAATGACAATGTAATCAGCAGAAAACATCTCAGAAATGATAGTGCTTGAGCAGCCGACCATTGACCGGCCCTCTTGGACAATCTTCCCCGTTCATCTCCTTCAGAAGAAAGGCATTCTGACCATGGTATGCAGAAATCTTAAAGGGACCTTTCCAGAGATTTTCAAACTTACCGTGCTTACCCTTTTCCTCATTCCTAGCATCCCACTTCAGCACCACTTCATCCAATTGGAATTTGTCCACCTTCGCTTTTCTGTCATAGATTTTCTTAATTCTTTCCTGCAACTTGAAAGTGTTTTGAAAAACTTCTTCTCTCGTTTGCTGCAAATGAATCATCTGATTTATTCTTCTCTGCATATGGTTTTCTTCACTGCCTGCTTCTTGAAGAAGTTTGACTACCGGAACAACAAGAGAGGTAGGAAATACTGTATCAACTCCATAAACTAACTCAAAGGGGGACATACCAATGGATTTCTTCTGACTCACCCAATCAGCCCAAAGTTCATTTACTAACTTCTTATGCCAACCTTTCTTATTGATTTCCAGCAACTTCTTAATGATGTTGACCAAGGATTTGTTGGAAGACTCCGCCAATCCGTTGCCTTGCGGATGATAGGCGGTTGAGTGTCCCAAAATGATTTTATACTTGTCACAAAACTCAACCATCCTTTTTGATTTGAAAGCTGTTGCGTTATCAGTGATTATCTTATTCGGGCAACCAAAACGAGACAAAATGTTATTCTCAAGGAATGAAATTATTACTGCATCCGTAGCTTTCCTGGTGGGAATTGCTTCGATCCATTTCGTGAAATAATCTATTGCCGTGAGAATCCACTTGTGCTGAGCTGAAGAAGGAGGATGGATCTCCCCAATGAAATCTAAACCCCACTATTGAAAATGGGTGCTTACCTCAATAGGATTAAGTGGCAAAGGCTGTAATTTCTGTCTTCCTTTGAAAATCTGGCATTCATGGCTTCTTTTGACAATCTTATATACATCAGCAAATAATGTTGGCCAATAGTATATGGCTCTCAAAATCTTATTGGCCATAGTTTTCCAAAAAAGGTGACCCCCGCAGTCTCCTTTATGGAAATCCTCCATGACTTGCTTCGCTTCTTCTTCCACCAGACAATTCAACAAAACACCACCAGGATCTTTCCAATAAAGTGCAGAATTCAAAATAAAAAATTTTGCAGCCTTCAATTTCAGAGTTCTACCTTTGTTTCTAGCCATGCCGGGTGGTGGTGACAAATTTTGAAGAACATACACAATATCTGAATACCATAGAGAAGCAACAAAAATTTCCGATACTTGAAGTGGCGAATTTTCCTCATCCTCATCAGACATAGCAGCAATCAGATTTATGTCTAAAGCATGCAAATTCGATTCAGCCATAAGCTTCAGCAGCCCTTGTCCTTTGATAAGTTTCGTGGGCTTTATTTCCACATCATACGCCAGCAAAGCTGCGATCCATCTGCCTCTTCTCCCCTCCGGATCAGTTTGTACTAAAACATCTTTCACAGCAGCGTTAGGAACATATGCCAAAATATGGGAATGCAGAATGTATACCCGAAAATCCTTTAATGCTTTCACCAGTGCAAGAGCTTGCTTCTCAATGATGTTGTATTTCAAGGTTTCATCTCTTATAGTACGACTAAAAAAAGCAATTGGCTTATCATGTCCATCTCTTTTCTACATTAAAACCGCTGCTAAAGTATGCTCCGAAGCAAAGGAAAACAAAATAAAATCCTGAGTGTAATCCGGGCTGATCAAAACCAGGGCTGATGAAAGAACCAACTTTACTAAATTGAAGGAATTAACCGCCTCTTCACTCCACTTTACTACACTATCCTTCTTAAGCATATTTGTAATCTCTCTTAGATGCTCAGCAAGGTTAGGTACAAAGCGGTGTAAAAAGTTCATCTTACCATTAAAATACTGAATCTCCTTCTTGTTTCGAGGAAGCTCAATTTGCTGAATTGCTTCAACTCGTGCTGGGTCAATACGGTGCCATCTTTTGAAATAATGTGACCAAGTAGTTTGCCCTCATCCATGGCAAACAAGCTCTTCTTCGGATTAAGTGACACACCATATTTTATGCACTTTTGAAAGACAACTTTCAAGTGATACAAATGTTCTTCATCAAAATTGGAAAAGACAGTCAAATCATCAAGATATAAAACAAGAAAAACATCTTTCTCATTCGCAAAAGCCATGTCCATTGCTCGCTGAAATGTCGCACCGGAATTCTTTAAACCGAAAGGCATCTTGGCATAATGAAAGGTCCCCCACGGAGTGGTGAACGCTGTTTTGTCTCTATCGTCTTCATGGACCAAAATTTGGTTATACCCAGAATAACCATCGAGTAGTGACATACGAGATGCTCCAACTACTCGCTGCAAGATGTGATCCATCTTGGGCAATGGATAATTGTCCTTCAATGAAACCTTGTTCAGATTGCAGAAATCAATACACAACCGAATCTCACCTGTCTTTTTTCGCACGGGCACCAAATTGGAAATCCAATCAAAAAATATGATGGGAACAATGATTCCTGCTTTGTACAACCTATTTACTTCCTTCTCAATTGATGGCAACAACTTCAGATTTATCCTTCTTAGCTTCTGTCTGAATGGATTCTGATTAGGCTTGATTGGAATAGTGTGCTGAATTATATTGGTATCATACGTCTTCAAGTCTGAATAATCCCAAGCAAACACATCAGCAAAAGAGGACAACAAACTGACATATTTGGCTTTTACCTCTGGTGGCAATGCCTTTGAAAATTTCACCATCTTTGGATTTTCAGCTGTTCCAATGTTTACATCTTCAACTCCCTTTTCGGTTGGCCGCAAAGTTGGTTTTTTAGCCACATCATCCTAATCAAAAAGCTCTTCTAAAGGTATCAAACCCTTAGGAATAATATTATCTTTCAGCTGTAACACTTCCATTTGATTGACTTGTACATTATCATCACCATCATCATATTCTACATCAATTGAGGTATCTTTGAACTTACCTTTGTTTTGAAGAAATTCTTTAATCTCCTCATCATCTTGGAAAGCTTGCCAATATCTTTGATTATCCGGAATGGTAGGACGATGCTTCACATGGATTTCGAACTTATTACTTGAGTTCATTGGGATCTTCAAATTACTTGCTGCCTTAGCAAGTGCATCTGCAATTCCATTTTGAATGCGAGGAATACAAGTCAAGGTATAATCTGAAAACAACTTCAAAATATCAAGAACAGCATTTCGGTAAGCACGCATTCGGGGATGCTTCGTTTGGTATTCATCCTTTACTTGCTTAATCACCAATTCAGAGTCGCCATATACCGCAATTCTCTTAGCATTCATCTTTCTAAGAATTTTTAGGCCAGCAATCAGAGCTTCGTACTCAGCCTCATTGTTCGAACAATCAAATGCTAACTTGTATGAACATACCCATACATTGCTCGGTACCTTGTTTGGAGCGGAAAATGGACTGCGTACCCAAATACCAATTCCAGCACCATCACTACCCACTGCACCATCAAAATCCATGGTCCATAGACCCTCTTCATCTTCTTCTAAGTGCTGAAATTGTGCTAGCTCTGTTTTTTCTGCTTTTTGTCCACTATCTTTGGCTGATTGCTCAATTGTGCTTTCCGGTTTTTGCCTTTCTTTCTTCAAAACTTCTCTGAAATTCTCGGTAATCTCTGGAATATCTTCTGCTTCAACTAACTGACTATCAACATCATTAAAACTATCTGCATACAAAACAAAAGACTCTAAATCTGTATGTATATAATTAATCGGATGATTAACCGGTTTCTCCTTGGTTGTTATCATGTACTTCATTTTTTGTTCCCGATACAACTTTCTCATTTGGCCAAACACGGGAATCGTTGCATAGGAGAAATTTAGTTGTAATGTCCCTTTCAATTTTTCTCCCCAAGATCTGGAAAGAAGCATACCAAATCTAGGAGGAATGTCTGCCACAACTACGTCCATCAAAACATTCTTTGTAGGAATCTGATCCAAACTAACAACCAAGTCTTTAATGAGCCCAATACATCTCACTCTGCTAGAATCAAATGAATAAAGATCATGGTACTTCCTAGTGATGTCCAAACCCAACTTCTCCATGATTTCCTTCGGCATAAGATTATGGGAAGCACCAGAATCAAACATGGCATTATGCAACACAAACTCATACAATCGAAGACTGATATAGAAAGGAGGGACATCGTTGTCCGGAGACACACCATCTAACGCTGGTCCAAATATTAATTCAGGTTGATCATCTTCAACATTCACCATATCGGACATTGGATCAAAATTCAAAATTTTAGAGACTTGACCCCTATAACTGTTGTTCTTCATTAGTTCAGTCAAAGGAATGGATACCTTCAATTTAGAAATCTCATTTTCCAAACTAAAAGCTGAAGTCTTTTCTAATTCTTTGGCTGGAACATCTTTCTTTTTAGCCTTCTCCCTCGACACAATTGGCTGATTTGATTTTTCTGCTAATGATGACTTACTGGCAGCGGGATCAACTATCTCTTTTGCCTTCTTTTGTGCCACAGGTGAATCATTCTTAGGTGCTGAAGCTTCCTTTCTTTTCTGAATTGGGTTGACAGGTACATCTCTACTTCTAAGTGAATATTGCTTCTGCTGGGTGGACAAAGCATTCATATAACCTCTCTGATACTCTTCTAATTCTTGTTCAAGAGCTAAATCATTGGCCAAGATAAAATCCTCATCTCTCTGTACGCTTGAACTCTCTACATACTCCTCATCTTCAGTGATATAAATGGGCAAATCATCAGGAGTAAAGAAGTGATTTTCCTCCCCTACTACAGCATCTTCATCATCTGAATCTTGACCAACAAAATTTTGCTGAAGAGGAGTCTTTACTTGCTGCTGTGGTGGTGTCGGTTCTTGTGCTCATTGCTCATGTTGTTTGATCCTGAATTGAGGTTGCTGTTGTCCATGGAAATTTGGATTTCTGATCTGTAGTTCAGGCTTATCAAGCGTCAATCTTTCGAACATCTTTTCAACTTTGCGAAGTAGTTGATCTGATGTAGAAGCTTCCTCCTTTATCACAACTTTCTTCTCTGTTTTCAATCTTGCTCTCTTATCATTCAAATTAGCTTCCACACTCACTGCAATCTTCTGCATATCCTCCAAAGTGGGAGGATCTCTTTCTCGTAATGAATAAGCCATGTCCGGATCAAAACCATCCGGGAACTTAAGCAAAGCTGACTTCTTAGATGGTCTCAAATCATCGGGAATTGCATTATAAACAACATTAAATCTAATAATATAGTCTTGGACGGACTCACCAGGATTGCGCTCGATCTTGGTATATTCAGAAGTGATTTGAAGAGGATCTTTTTTGATTTCCCACCGATCTAAAAACTGGCTCTGAAGCTCTGCCAATGTAGCAATACTTCCAGGCCGCAAAGCTCTAAACCACTTTCGAACTTCTCCTCCAAAAGTTTGAACAAACAACCTCATGGTTACATTCTTAGCATCAATTTCATGAAGATCGAAAAAATCTTCCATTCTATCAACATGCTGCTGAGCAAGGACACTTTGAGGACTGCCATCAAATAATGGAATTTTACTCTGATAATCCGCCTGCATGTCATCCAAATTCTGGGGTAATATAAGAGGAGCGAATCGAGAAGCCATTGCTCTTGGTGGATTCACAATCGGTCTTGGTGAAATAGGAGGAGTTGGAACAGTTGTATGAGGTGTATGAGGCGGGGATGGAGGTGAGACTATTGCAGATTGTTGATCAGAAATAGATGGTTGCACGGGAATGGTAGGAATGAAAGGAGGTTTGGAATGAACTTGTGAACCGGAAATGATTTCAGAATGCCCAAGAGTTTCAGATGCAGATTCTATATACTCAGGAATATCTGTTGCTACAATAGAGTTCTGAATGTTCAAAATATAACGGTCGATGGATCTATTTGCTTGCTCAACTTCAAGATATTTGATGAAATCAGGATTTATAACAGTGGAATCAATAGCACTTTCAGATTTCGTTTCAAACAAAGACAACTCAAACTGCTCGTCAAAATCAAGGTCTTCAAGATATTCGAAAACAGCGGGACATGAATGAGACTTAAACAAATGAATCACCAGACTTTCTCGACGATGGATTCTTGCAATCAGATTGGGATTCTCATACGCTGGAGGTGGATCAGGATCAGGATTCGATCTAGTATGTCTTTTGGAAGCCAGTGTGTTTGATCTATTCTCAAAAGTCGAAGGAACAAAAACAACTTTTTCAGCCTATCGAATCTAAACTCATCACCCAAAAGTCTAGACCGATCTGATGTACTGGGGATAATTCACAAGTCAAGTGTCACATCTACAAGCTAGACTGGAGATTGACTGAAGCAAAATTTATCTACTTACGTTGATGCATAGCAAGAGCGTTTTCGAAGGCTACCTGGAATAACTTCAGGCTCCGTCTGTAGCTTATAAAAAAAATGACATCAACAAGAAAACCATTTTCTTCCCCAGTATGGTCGCCACTATGTTAGAGCCTAAATCTGCCTCAGGCTGAAGGAAGGTAGAATTCAGGGTAACATCAAACCACGCTCAGTCTAGTAGCTAGCCCTACCAGAACAGGAGAGGGCTCTCTCCGGGTTAAACTCAGTAAAAATAAACAATAGGGTATGAGATGACTTGCAATGAATACTGATTTTATGCTAGGTAAACAAATAGGAGGGTTTGATATGAATTTTTTGGGGTTTTGTTGGAAAAAAGGGAAAGGCAGTTTTGGGCTTGGGGATGAGGCCCAGTTCTTGCAGAGTTCAAGTTGGGGAAAGAAAGGCAATGGATTTGATGTATTATATTGAATGAATGGATGGAAAATACTGCTGAGGAGCTGAAGAGGGCAAGAGGTTGCAAGGATCCTCTTCAAACTGATGAAAACATATAAAACTAAAAAAAAATTTAAGGCAGAGCACTAGCAAATTAATGGATTCTACCTTAGTCACTCATTTGTTTAATTTCAGAAGCATAGAGAAGGGAAATGGCATACATAAAACATCAATGAACTTACAGATACATGGAGAAAAACATCATCAAAACTCAGAGCCACAAGAATTCCAACAAGTGCTGCAAAACCTTGGTCTTTCCTTTGCCAAAAGTGCTGAAATGAATGTACAATGAGGTCCAAACTATTCCCAAGAGTCCAACCCTGAAAATGACTCAGAAAATACATGATATAGACCAGCCCAACCCATTCCCATGCCTCTAGGGGTCGAGCTCATCATTCTAGGAGTTGTTTCAACCAATTCTAAACAAGGAACTGAAATCTAGGCAATCAAACAACTTGCCTCTATATGGTAGGAAACTGATTCATTCATTTAATTTTCACTTTTTAGTGAATGAATCCTCTAGAAAAAGTAAATATGTGCCAAAATTACATCATAATCATCAAATTACATCAAGATAGATCAATAGTTACATCAAAAAGTAAAACTAATCAAAACTGGGTGAATTTCTGAGCTGAAAGGTGAAAAATAGGCCAAAATCCTCTATGCGCCGCGCCCAAAAACTCAATGCGTCACACCACTTTGAGCCTGTTTTTGAAGCACTTCCTGAAGTCAAAATTCAGCTCATGATAGCTCGTTGGAAAGCCCTACCTGTCTACTTTCCAAACCAAGTGGAATTTCTGGATTTGGTGTCCATTGGCCACTCCAAAAGTTCAATCGCCCAAGACTAGTTCCTGTGTGTGGAAAAAGTGGCAGAAAGGCCATTTTCAAGGTGTTTTTGACTCTTTAGGCCACCCAGAACTTGATGAAATGCTTAGGCCATTCCTGAGCATACAAAAATTTCCATAAAAAATCCAGAAATACCAAGTTTTCCTCCAGAAGGTCTCCCAATCATAAGCGCGCGCAAGGTGGCGCGATGCGTCGGGCGGAAAAACCTGTTTTGTGACCAAAAATTTCAAAAATGGAAAAATTTGCTCTAAATTCCTTGAAATTTTGGCTGTAGGTCCCCAATCAAGTGCCATGCTCAGCCAAAGAAGCTTCAGCCAAGATCTAAAGCCTATCATGTCTTTTGTGCCTCCTTAGTGCTCTCCTTAGCTTCGCTTTCAGAATCTCGATCCTCGCTTTGCCAACATGTGTGCGGGCCAAATAGTGGTTTTTAATATGTCTGAGCATGTCCCTGTCCCTATTGGCCTTTGCCAACAAATTCTCCAGATGAATTTTGGCTCTCGTGAGCCAAATCTGCCGCTCAAAGGGTGTCATGTCACCCTGTCTCTTCTGGGCCAATTCCCGGTCTTCACGGATTTGCCGCAACTCTATGAGTGTCTGCTGATCCTCCAGTTGTTTATTGCGCTGCTCCAAGTAGTTAATGATCCACTGAGCTCTCTCCAACTTCTCGGTCAATGTATCAATCTAGGCCTTCTTCTCCTAAATGACCTCTCTCAATTTTGAGGTTGGAGAGCTCGAATCAACATCGATCAATACAAAATCAGTGTCTTGGCCTCCTGAAGGGCATTCCTCCTCCATAGGCCTCTTCCCTCTTTCCTGTACCTGTGTCTCTGCTGCTGTCCAAGGTGAGACCCCTTCCACCCCAAGTGGAGATAGTACTCGCGCTGCTGATGAAGGTAACAAGACCCTTCCACCCCAAGTGGAGATAGTACTCGTCGGGCTGCTGCAAATAAGGCTCTGGTACCTCTCTGATAGGTAACACACACTGGAACACTGATAGGTTCAATCTCAGGACCCTCAAACTGACGTGAAGACTCACCTGCATCATGAATAATCTCTGGAGGAGGATGAGGGGCTGTGAATAAGTCACGGGAAATGAAATCTTCCCATGCAATGCCCTTCAATCCAAGCTGATATACCACAATGATCCTGATGAGCGCATAATGATAGATGCTGTTGTGTTGCTGTTCAAGAGTCTTCTTCTGCACAAGGACTGTCATTCTTTCAATGTTACGGCACATAAAATATGGGATATTCATCATTCGCACTTGGGTGAAGTGCATCAATAGCCGGATGTGGTATGCATACAGGCGTGAGAAGCGACCTTCGCAGCTGAAGTATCTGATGATGAGTTTCATTAATGGCGCATAGGACTCCTTCAGAAATCAGAATGGGAATACCCTGCTAAGCTACCTCAAATAACCAAGCCTGATGTATGGCTCGTAATATGCTCTATCCAGATGCTGTCTCTTGTTCCACTCTTCTCCTATGTTCGGTATTCCTGCTGCCTAAGAAATGGTTTCTGGTGTCAAGGTGAAGTTTACTCCAGCAAGAGTAACGTGACCATCACACAAATGTAAAACAAACAGGCGAACTAACTCCTGATGATGCTGAATCTGAGCAATCATCTCACAATACTGAAAACATGAGTGTTGCTGAAAGCATGATACGGCAAGTGGGCAGGCTTGCAACTGAGTCAAGGAAGTAGGTTCTTCTCTGACATGCTTGCCACTTTTATGAGGTCTTCTCGGTACATTAAAATCTGTGGTTGAGTCACTGTCCTGCTCATATGATGAATCTGTCTCTGTCATGGTGCTGCAAATGTATGTGTCAACTGTATGTTTGGTTGGTTTGAAAATGAGCAATCGGTGCTTTCGTTTCAATGCCAAATGTATACCAAGTAAGAAATGAGGGACTGTGAGGAAATATTACAATGGGTATAGTGAGCTGTGGAAAATAATACAGTGGTAACAATGTGATTCAATCAAATGAACTTTACAATGTGGGGATTATCACTTGACTGTATTTGGGAATTGGGAATTTGCTACAAATGATATGGGAGAGGGAAAATGGTAGAAAATAGTAGGGTTTAGAAATAGGAAAAATGGGGACAAGGGATATGAGTAGTTTGGGAGGTTAGGGCATAAGGGATTGACTATAATGATAGAATTATGAAAGGAAAGGATCACACGTGGGAAAAGAGACTTGGCATCAAAATGACAATTTTAAAACACCAATTTCAAACCCTTGAAGCAGTTTCTAATCAAATGATAGGGTTTTTCATTTTACCAATCAAACTCTTAAATTCCTCCTTCCAGACAACACCAAACAGGAGTTTAATAGCAGTGGAAAGGATGCATAACTTACTTGGAGCAAACAAATTGAAGTCGTTTTGATTTTTGATGAAGAAATGGCAAAATTCCGGCTTGACAGCTCTGTGCGCCGCGCACAAACCCAGTGCGCCGTGCCTCCTAGATGCGCTACGACAGTGCAATTTTCCACTGTGAGATTTGGCCCAATGCGCCGCGCGGTCTATGTGCGCTGCGCCTTCTCCCAATGCGTCGCGCACTGTTCTCCAACACACAGTCCAACTTTAACACATGATTTCCCTCTTCCACGATTTTGCTTTGGGTTTTTGACAACTTCTTGTTTGAAAATGATATTTGAATGGTGAAAATATCTCTTATAGTCATGGCTTTGATTTTTGTTTCTCAAAAACCCATCTTTGTAATGTTTTTAAATTGGCACTTTTTCACTTTTAATACAAACTCTGTTTTTGTTGCTTCCTCTGATTTTTTACTGAATTGATGAAACTCTTGGCAATTTTTTGCAGGGATGTTGGCATTGGATTTCGGCAAAGGATGACCAGGGCTACACCTGGAGATTTTATGACTGAAAAACTTTGAACAATTACAAATTTATTACAAAAAACAAATTTGACGATTTCTTCTTCAAAACAGAGTTTTGAAGAAGAAACATTCTTAAGCATTATTGATGATAAAAAATTTAAAATGAAAACTTATTTTGAACCTCCCTCTGGCCTGCTGGCTTTATTGGACACTTTGAAGACAAAATTTGCGAAACCTTAGACCTAAAAAGACCTAAAAAAATCCTAACATAACTCTTTGCTGAGCAAGAGGCCAAAACAAGACTATGAATGACTTTAAAATTGATTTTATGGACAGAACTGAGCCAACAGGATAAGGCATGAGGGGAATGAAAAACAAAGCCCTTCTATCAGATAATGGGATGCCCCTAACGGAATGCAGATGAATGAACGAAATGAAACACATAAAAATGAAATGCAATAAGAGAAATGATCTCTGACGGAGGGATGTAAAGACCGACTCTAACAGATGCCATGACGTCTATTGCATTGATGCAGGCATCGCGAACATTGGAATCGAGGTCCTTGAGGCAAAAAACAACACTGCCCACCAATCTTACCAGGTGGGGTAGCAACGAATCGTCGTGGGCATCGGCCATCGTGGCAAAGAGCTTCACGCATTCTTTCCTCACGGTGCTCTTTTGCTGTGAGTCGGTATCATAGAGACACGACAAGAAGGGGGCAAAGCCATTCGAATTCAAGCTCCGGGAAACACTCTTGAGCTCTTCTGAAGCAATTGTGTATGTGTCATGATCTGATAACTTATTAATTTCTCCAATTACTTGTTGTCTGAGCCTGTGCGTTGCCTGTTGGTGGCTCACCTGCTTGCCGATGTTGCTGCTTCTGCCCGATCGAGCCTACACCATCCTCCTTTGAAAGAAAGTGGCCACACTTGAATAGATGCGCAGAAAATCAGTTGATGCAGCAAGTTGATCAATGCATTACGAAGGTTAGCATCTTCGCAAAACATTTAGAGTACCTTGTAACAAGGCACATCACAGATGTAGTCTTGCCAATTGAACACCATAGACAACATTTCTGGCACACACTCATCCAGTAGCTCTAACTGTGCATCTCCAAGAGAAACGCTCGAAAGCTCCACCAGGCTCGGCGTCCACGGCCTCTATTCGGCCTCCATGAAATACAGTGAATGCAGAAGGCAAAAAAGGGGCGATACCTCTCACCAAACGTAATCATACAATGAATCCAGCATGACATCTCTGGATAAAAAACAACATTTGGGTAGAGCTTCCTCTTAGTAAAGTACTCATCTGAAAGTGCAACCCTTTCTAAAGCCATAGCCACCTCAATCAAAGGATCACGTTCAACAAGAGCAGTATAGACATCGACACCACTGGAAGCAAGGTGGATTCTTCTGCTTAAATTTTCAGGGGCAACTAACAACAGTGTCACGCTTCTCAATCTCGCCCACAGAGGCTTTAGGCTCTTTATTTCTACCACGAAATGTTACCACGCTGCTGGAACGATCCACTACTAGCACTCCTCTTCTCCAATCACTTAGCCTCACAACGCACAGGCCTCATAACCCAGCGCGATGGACAAAGAAAAAGACTAAAAAAATATCGATATACTCTTATTTCGCTCAACCCAAGAGGGGCCTAGGTTCAGGCCCTTACGGGCTCTGATACCAAGATAAAATATCAATTTGAAAAATATATTAATTAATCAAATAGATTACATACATTTATACATGAGATAGTCTCAAGATTGGAAATCTATCTTGGACGCACAATAATGTGGTTGAGAGATTCTCTCAACCACACACTAAGCTAGGAAAAAATATAGTTCTAGCTACTTCCTATAATGTAGGAATATGCTCCTAAAATAGATAATTACAACCACAAACAAGTAGGAATTACATATTCCAACTCTACAATCATCTTTAAACCTTTCTTCTCCAGCTCCTCATGGATGAATTCTAACTGCTCTTGGAGGTCTTTAACTTGGTCCTTCAGCTTTCTGTTGCTAGATTTCAAGAGCAGGTTCATTTTTCTAACATGCTTCACCTCTTTCCTCAATGTCATAGTACATTTTATTAATTAATGTGTATAATCTAAGGTCTTTGAAACATTGTCAACCTGCTCTTCCCAAATCTCTTTCATTTTCTCGAACTGCACTTTTTGGACATTATGTTTCCTTGTCTCTTTCTTCATGACTTCTATTTCATGATTTTCTAACTTCAAATGTTCCTCAAGGACCTCAAACTCTATTTTTTCAATAGTTTTCTCCTTTCTTTTCTTTTGCTTGATGACTTGATCCTCTTTTGCAGGTGATGATAAGTCAATGATACTTGGTGGTGGCTGGACAATGTCAGAGACCCTCTGAACTTCTTTACTGCTATCCAAGAGTTTTCTAGCATGTATTGTCATGGGTTTCCTAGCCTAAAACATAAAACCTGCATCCTCCCCTTCAAAATCTAACTTCTTTGTTGATTTAGCTTTCTTGAGATTCTTTCCTCCCTCGTCTATATCCTCATCTTGGACTATGGGAGTCTCTTCAATATCAACATCATGTAGAATGTCTTCTAAATTTTCTTTAGCCACTGTTTGGCTCCTTGTAATCCTTTTGTTGCTGCAATGGTTTCTGGTGTTATAATGAGGTTCAACATTCCCACTTTTGCAGATGTCCCATTGAAATTTAGGGAAAACTCTTTAGAAATTTGTACATGGCATCCTTGCAATCTTTGGTAAAACTGAAAACACCTTGTTCTTCTGAAAAATTATGAAGTTCTTTACTGTTGTCCAAGAGTTTTCTAGCATGTATTGTCATGGGTTTCCTAGCCTAAAACATAAAACCTGCATCCTCCCCTTCAAAATCTAACTTCTTTGTTAATTTAGCTTTCTTGAGCTTCTTTCCTCCCTCGTCTATATCCTCGGCTTGGACTATGGGAGTCTCTTCAATATCAACAACATGTAGAATGTCTTCTAAATTTTCTTTAGCCACTGTTTGGCTCCTTGTAATCCTTTTGTTGTTGCAATGGTTTCTGGTGTTATAATGAGGTTCAACATTCCCACTTTTGCAGATGTCCCATTGAAATTTAGGGAAAACTCTTTAGAAAGTTGTACATGGCATCCTTGCAATCTTTGGTAAAACTGCAAACACCTTGTTCTTCTAAAAAATTCTGCAGCTGTTGGGTCTTCATTTATCAGGTTCATGTCTGATGGATCATATGTAAGACAGTGGCCACCTTTTTTGGTCTTCCTCCTTGTAGCCATGGTTCTTTAATATTTTCTATGCCTCGCTTGATCAGTGATACCTGCAAATCTTTGAAAATACTAGTCACAACTTGGACTCAGTGAAATAGCTCTCCAGAGCTCAATAACACACAAAGAGGGAATGGATAATGACAAATGAATTAATTTGGAAATATTTTGAAGTTCGATGATAACTCATGGCATCATGATGACTCATACATGCTTAAAATGGTGATAATGACATCAACCATGACCATTGTACCTTGATCTTAACCCTAACTGACTCGAATGGCATCTACCTTATCCCTTTCAATCATTTACTGACACCTAGTAGCTATTTTGACAAGATAGACAAGAATCCTTACTTTTGTAGCGTACCTAATGTATTTCTGGGCAGTTTACTACGAAGGTATTAGCAGTTTCGTAGCGAAAAGTGTGTTTTCTCTGTGTATTTCGATACAAAAGTAGGGATTCTTGGCTAAAATGACTTTTTCGGTGCTATAAACTTGGGAAATGAAAAATGTCAAAAAATAATGACTGATGTGACATGAAAATATTTGAATGAGGGTGATTTTGGACTTTAGGATAAGATAATAAGAAAAAATTTAAATTTTCCTTAACCAAGTAATGGAAAATGAAGTATATGACCCTACCTTTGACACATGAACCTATAAGACTTTGTCAAATGATGTTTCATTTTTTCTGAGTGATAACAGGAAGGATACTATGCACGACGAATATGAGTCCATTATGAAAAATGATGTCTAGGAAGTGGTCTCGAGACTAGAGGACAATTCTGTTGTCACCTCGAAATAGCTCTATAAGATCAAGCAGGAATCTGATGGTAGTGCTAAAAAGTATAAGGAAATATTTGTTTCCCAAGGATTCTCTCAAAAATAAGGCATAGATTATGATGATATATTTTCACCTGTCGCTCGCTATACCACCATTTGATATATTATTTCCCTTGCAGCAATGCAAGGATGGAGTCTCCATCAAATGGATGTGAAGAATGTTTTTCTGCATGGTTTAATAAAGGAAGAGGTGTATGTGGAGAAACCTCTGGGTTCGAAGTCCAATATAGAGACACCTATGTATGCAGGTTGAATAAATCCCTCTATGGGTTGAAGCAATCCCCTATGGCTTGGTATGAGAGGATAGATAGCTACTTGATGAAGCTGGGCTTCACTCGAAGTAATGTTGATCCAAACATTTATTTTAAGGTTGATAGAGAAAGGCCTCTCATTCTAGTTCTCTATGTGAACGATCTCTTCTTGACAGGTGCTGACACTCTCATTCATCAGTGTAAGAGGGAGCTAGCTTTCAAGTTTGAGATGAAAGACCTAGTACTGATGCATTACTTCCTAGTCTTGGAGGTCTAGAAAATGCCAGGCAAGATTTTCCTTTCTCAAGGAAAATATGTCGTGAAGCTACTGGAGAGATTTGGTATGGTGGACTGTAAGTTTGTGCCGACACCGATGGAACTCAACTTTAAGAAGTTGTATGGAAATGATGTTGGGCCCAAGCTGGGAAATCCCACCAAGTATCGACAACTCGTGGGGGTCCTGATGTTCTTAGTGAACTCCCATCCAGACATATGTTTTGTAGTGAACACTTTGAGTCAACATATGGTTGATCCTCATCACAATCATTGGATTGGTGCCAAGAATCTATTGAGATATCTTAGGGGCACAATCAACCATGGGCTGAGATACACTGCTGGGAGTTTGAAACTCCATAGATATACTGATGCCGATTGGGCTGGCAATGTGGTGTATCACAAGAGAACATATGGATGTTGCTTCACCTTGGGTTCTGCTTTGATATCTTAGATGAGTAGGAAGAAAAAGCTGGTAGCTTTGAGAACCGTTGAGGCCGAATACATTGCAGCGAGTATGGCCTGTTGTGAAGATGTTTGGTTGAGAAATATATTCAGTGAGATGTTTGTGCATGTGCTAGATACCATCATTATCCTTTGTGATAACTAGAGCAGGATTCGTCTTTCTGAGAATATCATGTTCCACGATCGATCCAAGCATATTGATATTAGGTACCACTTCATTTGGTATATGGTACAGTGAGGCACAATAAGTCTCAATCACATTGGGATTGATGAGCAAGTCATATATATTCTCAAGAAGTCCCTAGGGAAGGTCAAATTCTTAACCTTCCATGAGAATCTTGGAATCATGGAAATACCTTATTTTGAGGGTCCTCATTGAGTTGTACTATGAGCTCTGGGAGTGTAATATTCCAAATCTGGAACAACACAGAAATCCTGCTAAAATAACACACTCCTGAGAAATCTTGGCACAGAAATGAGTTTGTAGCCCCTGGATCCCTTAGATCAGCTCATATAAGATCTAAATCCAAAGGGAGAGCAAAAACAAATCAAACTAGGTGGGTTAAACAGATCTCCCACAAACTAGTCTAGCTGAAATTAACCCAAAGAGAGGGGCTGCAGCTATATGCAAGAGACTGCTTCAGAAATAATGCAGTTTATTAATTTACAAGCATGAGACCAACATGGAGGTTCATCTTTCAACTATAAATCAGCAAAATGTATTTACAATGCAGCTTATACAGTGTATAACAGAAATAGAATGAATATACAAGACAAAAGCCTCAAAATGAGCTGCTACAACAACAAGAAATGGCAGAATAAGCTTAACAGCATTATTTTCATTGTTGATGCATGCAGTATATTACAACTCAGATCTAGAGAAGATCTGTACATAAAATTATAGATCTATTTTAGATCTGTGTACAAGATAGGCTCCTCTATACATTCCCCTTGGGGATCTCAGCAAATCATGAACAACAGTGAGTAGATTTGAGATCTAAGTCACAGATCTGCAGAAGTATTCAGAAAATTCTGAATCATAACATATACAGCAGATCAAATCTGAACTAACATGGATTGGTTGGCCAATCCATGGATCACCATAGTGAAAGGAAGGATCCAATCACTAGAGATCTTCCTCCTCTAAAATGATGCCAAGACACCCTGCAACTCTGCTTTTGCAAATAATGCAGTCATGGAAGAGGGACTGCAATGTAGGCCCTGGAAATGCTTTGGCCTACTACCAATGTATGGATCTGAAGCTCAAACTGTGGATGCACTCTTCCAGGAGGTTAAAAGACACACTCACTGAGAAGAGACTCCAATACAAGCTAGATCTTTGCAGATCTAGAGTTCCACTTGCTGCAGCTCACATGGACAACCCAATCCTAAGCAGAACTACACTGTAGATGCAAGATGTGGCTTGGCCAAATGCCGGATAGTGAACTAGACAAACAAGACTCCTCCAAGAGCTACTCAAGAAAGGAGGTGGGATTTCCTAAATAGGAAACCCCAACAAAGGATGTCTAAGCAGACAATACCTTCAGAAAATAATAACATCAATAACCTTTTCCTGTTGTCCTCCTCGTTCTTTTATAAGATGAAAGCCTTGCAAAACCCTAAACCACCTCAATGAGTTAACTCCTTTCACATGTGGAGCCTCCATCTAAAACTGCGCTGTCTATCCATAAGGTTCATTGCATCTAGACTGTGCTGTTGACTTGGTCAAAATTGACCCAATCTCATGGTTTAAACCCATTCACACCTGCAAGAGTTTATTTACATGGCCCAGATATGTCTCTGTTTACATAGGCATTGATTTATTTTGATGTTTTTATGAGTTTTACATGTCCTCCTTCACATTTTATTCATCAACATGAAAATCAAAGTAAGACAAAGCAAAATTGAATATTCCCATTAGCTTGGGCTAATTGGGAATATTACAGGGAGCTCCAAGGGGCTTAGGGATAGCTTCTTGGAGCTATAAGCACACACGGGGCTGGGCTTGTCGAACCTTGTTGTGCTTTTGCCCCACCATTATGATATTGAGACGGTTCACCTCTCTTTGATATATGCCCCGCATGCATCCTACCCATGGAGTTTCAGACTCATGGGAAGTACGTCTCATTTGGTTAATGAGGTGGGAAATTTGGATAGAGACCAATAGCAAGATCGATGGACGCATCAGAGATTTTCGTACTCTCTATGTCTAGGATGGCACATGTCCAACACCTTGATGTGTGATCAAGTCTCATGAGGTTCTTACCTCTAAACAGACTTCGGGTCAGTAAACTAACTTTGGGTTAGTATGAGACTCTTTTTGAGTCCAAGAGAGGTTTTAACCTCTAAGCTGACTTGGGGTCAGCAGAGTGTGATGTCTTTATGACTCACCCTTTTTTGTTCTATTTGCGAAGAAGAGCCATCAAAGCAAGTTACGGCAGGATGACGAAGGAGTGTAGGATGATATATGATAGTACACAATGGTACTGATCACTGGATGGCTCAGCTAGATAGATGGAGTTCTCCCTTGTTGAGAGGGAGTGTTAATTTTGGGAAACTAGGTCCAAACTTTAGGTTGCACTGCTCATATTATAATGATTATATTTTTGTTGGATTCCTATTTCGGAGAGGTGCAAGATTGATCTAAATATCATCTTGTTTGGATGAGAAAAACATATATTTTGATTTTATTTTCCACACATGTGCAAGGTCGGCCAGATTTGTAATGTAGGCTCACAAGCCTAATAGATGTGTCACACACTGTCACTGACTAATATAAATTGGAGAGACTTGGAGATCATTTGATCATCAACTCATCACACATTCTCTTTTGTGATCTGATTGGTTTGATCAGCCTTTGGAGGCCTCTTTCTCTCACACATGTGGAGGTGAAGCTGGGTAAAAGTGCAGATTAGTTTTAGGGTTGTTTTGTTGTGCGTTAACCAGTGTTGACCATGGTAAAACCTTGGATTTTTTACCTCAAAATTGTGCAGAATTCCAATCTTGTGAGGCCGCATTTGAGGGCACAAAGATCGAGGAAAAAAGAGCCTGTTGACTAAATCCCTAAACTATAGCGTTGACTTTCTGTTGACCAACGTTGACTTTTGAGGAGCTGTCTTTGAGGGGTGTGTGTGATACTTGGAGGGTTGGCTGATCTCATTTTGAGAAAGACATTGCTAGCTCGTGCATCCTGTTGACTGTCGTAACACACACTATCCTATCTCTTTGCTAGACAAGAATAATTATAAAATCTGATCTATATTATTGGCTTGTCTTCTGTTGATCTATTATTGTGTTCTATCAGCATTTTACTTTCATGTTTATGTGATTGCTAAATTAAATGGGGCCTAAGAAAGATTGAAGTAAAATTACATTAATCATAGAAAATACCGTGGTTATCTAAATCTAACAAAATGGCACAAGGGTGAGTGGCTAAAGAGAGATTTGGCTCAGCCAATCTATGGTTGGGTGGAATGTGGTAGTCCCATCCCAGGTTGGTTTTGGCATTGATTAATAAGAGTTTCTTTCCTTGACATCTTATGTGTAAATGTATTGGTTCATATGTGGATTTTATGGCTGATGTATCCTTGATATTTATGTTTTTATTATGTTGGATGGGTCTCCTCATGTTTTGATTTGTAAATGAATGAATAAGGTATCTATGACCTAATAGATGATTATGCAGATAATGATATAAGGGAACAATGCTTCTTAGTGATTCTCAGATAAGTATGAGACCCTTGTGCCCAGATTTGTTGTTTAAACCTATATATTACATATTTGTGACATGTTTGACGAAATGTTTGTCATGGCTACTAAGGTTCCAGTCAAGACCTTGTCAATTTTTTTGAAGATTTATTGTTGTTTCACTGTTATAATTCATTTATGAATATGTCCTTGAGTTTTGGACAGTGACCCCAGCTCTGGGTCTGAAAAATTGGCTCAAATCTCGGGGACACTGGCACAGGTCTTAAGAAAAACATTCCTTGGATGCATGGATGCCCATGCTGTGGGAGGTTCCAAAGCCTCCCAAATACACTCTTGCCCATATCAAAGGAGCATCTAGGGGTTTAATGGTCGAAAAGCTTAGTGGGACCCAGGGGTTGGTTACCTATGTGGTTGGGATGGCTCCTAGGAGTTTTGTTGTTGATGTGGAAGGTATGTTGATGTGTTTCTATTGATTACACTTCCTTAAGGTCACGTAGGAGGTTGAATCCCATTATAGTGGCCTCTCATCACATATTTACCCTGGTTGGACAATTACTTGGGTAGATGTGGGATGAGGGTGTCACAGAGTGGTATCGGAGTAGGTTGCACTCACTTTGGGTCATATCTGATACCACAGAGTGGTATAAAAGCGTGGTTTCACTATCCTTGGGTGATGTTTGGTTTCTGGTCTCTTTGTGTGATATATGATACCACATAATGGTATTAGAGCATGGTTCATCCCTTGGAATGGATGGGTGATGTGTGTTGGTCATGCATTCATGTCGGTTTCATGTGTGTTAATCATCCTTGTGGTCTATAAGCTTGTTGTATAAGCATGGTGTCAGTCATGGTTGTAGTGGTGTCACCGCGTGAAAGAGGATGTTGTTGTTGTGAAGTGTGTGTGTTGAAATGGCACCAAGAAAAGACATCCAAAGGGGGCTTCTGATTTAATTTTTACTTAATTAAATTGGAAGAGAAATTGTAATTTCATCTCATGACAGCTTGTATTAGTTAATTGTGTCATGAAGACTTAGTTAGCTTAGGAAATTCGAGTTGAGGGTCAGAGAGGAGGCATGTAGAGTTATCCCATGATTTTATGGGGTCCAGTTGTTGGGAAAAATACTGAGGGGGGAGGGGGGGGGGGGGGGGGGGGTTGAATCAGTATTTAGATCTGACTGAACAAATTTTTACTTTTTCTTTCTCTAAAACCCATACGCTACTTTACTGAACCCAACTCGCGTATACACGCGGATATCCTTAATAAAACTTGCGTATGTCTAGAGATGCATTTAATTCTTTTCTTAGATCATTGCATCATTCATTCATCAGATGTTTAGTAAGCAGTAAGCATGTGCAGTAATAACAGAATAAACCATCACACATAAGCAACACACATGAACACCAGTATTTAAGGTGGAAACCCAATTCGGGAGAAAACCACCCTTCTTTACGTAGATCTCTATCTTCAATATTTTATTATAAAGAAAACTTCTTACAATTTTTGTCTTGGCGCAGACTCATACCCAACCTTGAGGCAACCACATGAACACTACAACCTTCTCTCATTTACCGACCTCTCTGGAAGGGAGCTACAGCCCCCTTCTCTCGTTTCGTTTACCAACCTCTCTTGGAAGGGAGCTACTACCCCCTGCTCTCATTTACCAGCCTCTCCTGGAAGGGAGCCACTACCCCCTGCTCTCGTTTACCAGCTACCACTGGAAGGGAGCTACAGCCCCCTCACTGAAGGCTTCGACCCTTAGCACCACCATGGACCACATTTCATCAATTTTCACACTGGATCCAATATCTTCAACACAACACAACTTGTAGGCCTCTCTTCATCATATTTTCAGACTGGACCCACTCCACACATTTAAGCTCAACATCTTGTAGAAATTAGCTGAATAAATCACTTGAAGATTAACCTGGTCATATATCAATTTCGAATTGCATACATAACACATAACCTTCTTCTACAATTAATTGTCACATGCGGAAATAACAGAAGCAATCTCACATCAATTCAATCACACATTAACTCGGTATGTATGGGGAAAGCCTATAGCTGAAAACCCCGCAGCTATTGTGTATATTATAATGGAGAAATCAAGTAACCAAACAAGTACAATACTCCTCACAAGTACTCAATACTCTCTCATGAAGTTACTCACAATCTAGCTTGGTTTTGAACAAGTCTCGGGTTCAAAACACACCACTAACTGCCTTGCCTCTATTGCGCAATCATGGCCTGTATATGAAGAGGTTCAAGGTTCGAATCCCCTTGCCTTGAATGCGCAATTGTCATGGACAATTCTTCCAAGTGTAATGCAAATCTCATGCAAAACCAATCTACCAACTGATAGCTTTACTCACCCTTTCATCTACCTCTTCCACTGGTCTCCACTGAACTGATCATGCACTGTAGTGAACTGAAGTGTTCTTGAGTTGACTAATAAGTTAATATTTAGTAAATTAAATATTATTTAATTTACTCCACTCATATCTAGTTGATTAGTTAGTTAACTAATCCCAACTAGTTCAACTAAAACAAACAGAACACAACTCCACTACTTGTCCGGTTAACTCCTCCAAAACTCTCACCTTGCCAAGTCTTAAACCAACATGCAGATATATCAAACCACAGGAACCCGTGTTCCTTGTGTAGGTTGTCAGTTTCATGAGCCACCTCCATGACTCAAACTGAAGTGCGCCAAGAGAGTAAACTGCTGTTTATAGTCAAAATATTATTAAGGGTAAATAATATTTGACTTCCATATTTTGAGGAGATCAGTCTAAAAATAGCCTGGGTCCTAAAAATTAGGGTCTCATCTATTTTTACCGACATGTCGCATACTCCAAGAATCTCCAAGTAGAATTCCCAAATTATGCTCCGTATGTCTAAAAATAGACATAGTCTAAAAATAGACTTTGCGCGAGAATTTGCCTGCGGGCCCACTTAGTGAAGGCGACTTCATTTCACTAAGCTCCATCATCTTGCTGCATTCTCAACACTCCCTCTCAGCAAGATATGGATTATCTGCAATCCCTATCCTGCCTCTGTGGAATTCGAACTTGCTCCTGGTGAGCGCCTTCGTCAGGATGTCGGCATCCCGATCCTCCGTGGGAACATATGAAAGCATCATGATCCTCCGCTGAACACAATCTCTGATATGATGATCTGGGTACGAGAAGCAACTGCGCCTCAGCCTCCTATGTACCGCAGACATGAAAATACGATGTGCCTCGATATAAGCGCGTACATGCTTGCGCCTTCCAAAAGAGCTTGGTAGGCTTAACCATAGCTTGCGAAAGCTGGTTAACTGCATAGCATATATCGGGTCGAGTATTGACCAAATACATCAACGACCCCACCAACTGTCGATAGACAGTGGCATCCACTACCTCCTCCGAAGTAGCATCTCCCTTCCTCCAACCTCCAGGAAGAGGGGTATCAACAGGCTTGCAGCCTTGCATGTTGAACCTCTCCAGAATCTCCCGGGCATACTTGCCCTGAGAAACAACCAGTCCTCCACTGCGCTGCCAAATCTCCAATCCCAGGAAATAATGAAGGATGCCCAGGTCCTTCATCTCAAACTCTCGTGCAAGATCCTCATTGCATGAAAGTATCAACTGCTCATCGCCAGTCAAAATCAGATCATCTACATACAGTACGATGATCAACAGCTTCCCCTCCACCACAATCTGGTACAGGTTTTGATCCGCCTCACTCTTGGAGAATCCAAGCCCGGTGAAGTAGTTGTCTATCCGAGTGTACCAAGCACGAGGTGCTTGCTTCAGCCCATACAGTGCTCTCTTGAGTCGGCACACATGCGACTCACTGCTGAAGATCTCAAAACCTTCAGGCTGCTCTATGTACACTGTACACCTCTTCCTCAATAACTCCATTGAGGAACGCGGTCTTCACATCCATCTGATGAATGTGCCACCCCATCTGCGCTGAGAGAGCAAGGATCGTCCGTATGGAAGAGTACCTTGCGACAGGTGCAAAAGTCTCCTCATAGTCAATCCCCTCGATCTGTGAGAAGCCACGGGCGACAAATCTCGCCTTGTGCTTCTCCACACTCCCGTCAGCCGCCTGCTTCACCTTGTAGATCCATCGCGAACCTACAACTGATTTCCCAACCGGTCTTGGGACAATCTCCCATGCACTGTTCCTGATGATCGAATCATATTCTTCGATCATGGCATCACCCCATGCGGGTTCCTCCACGGCTTCCTCAAAAGAGGATGGCTCTGTCACAACACATTGACTCATAAGAGCCATGTATCCAGTGTACCGATCCGGTGACTGTCTCTGTCTGCGCTGTGCCGTAGGTGGTCCTACAACCTTCTCTGCATCCCGAGCCAGTCGCTCAGCTTCTGTAGTGCGCATGCGCCCTCTGATGGTTGGCGCTGCCTGGGTGGTTTCTTCCACCTTCTGAACCTCCTCTTGTGGCTGATCCACATCCGGAAGCTCCTCCTTAGGAACTAACGGCTCCTCATCTGCATGCAAGTGTAGCTCCCTCTCAAGCGAACACTGCATGGCTTTCTCCTCCTGGAATTTTATATCCCGTCGCACAACAGTCTTGCGACTGTCTGGCACATACACCCGATAGTTATGAGGTGTATCAGTATACCCCACAAATATTCCAACTTCAGCAGTTGGATCCAGCTTCCTTCTCGCATCCTTCGTCACATGCATGTAGACAGGAGATCCGAAAATCCGCAAATGGGAAATATCGGGCCTCTTGCCAGAATAAGCCTCCTCTGGTGTACTCATGCCAAGAACCTTGTGAGGACAACGGTTCTGCACATACACTGCTGTATTGCATGCCTCAGCCCACAAGTGAAGGGGTAGGCCCTGATCATGCAACATCGCCGTGCAGCACCCACGATCGTTCTGTTCTTCCGCTCAGCCACCCCGTTCTGCTGTGGGTTATGGGGTGCGATGAGCTCTCTCCGAATCCCTTCTGCGCTGCAGAACTCCTTGAATTCAGCCGAGATGAATTCACCACGGTTATCACTCCTTAGAGCAATCACCTTCTTCCCCGACTCCTTCTCGACCAGTGCTTTAAACTCACAGAACTTCGCGAATGTATCGCTCTTCTTCGACATGAAGAAGATCCAGCACTTTCGAGAGAAAGCATCAACAAAGATCACATAATACCTGTGCTTTGCTGTCGAAGCAACTGAGAAAGGACCACACACGTCTGTGTGAACTCTCTCAAGGATCGTCGTGGCGCGACTATCCTTCTCGTGAAAGGTGGCTTTCACATACTTCCCAAAAGTACACCCCTTGCACTGATCTGACTGCGCAAGGGTGCCCTTAGGAAGTCCAGTAGAAATCTGCTGCAGAATCTTCAAGGCTCCATGGTGAAGATGGCCCAATCTCCTGTGCCATAGTTCGCCCTCATCATCCCGGCTCACCACATCTCTAGCCTTGCATGCCATAGCTGCGCAGTCATCTACCTGCAACTGATAAAGGTTCTGAGTTCGAACCCCTATCTTCCGGGTCTCTCCAGTAGTCTTACTGCGCAGGAAGGCTTTTCCTTCGCTGAAGACCACATCATATCCCTTATCCTCCAACATCGCTACTGAAATCAGGTTCTTCTTCAATCCGGGTACATGCATGACATCCTTTAGTACAAAGGGTTTACCAGACTCCCTCTGAAAGGATACGGTACCGATACCAGTTGCACTGTATCTACCATCATCGCCCATCTCGATGTGCATACCCAAATCCTTGTCCTCGAGATCTGAGAACAACTCCCGATCTCCCGTCATATGAAATGACGCACCGCTGTCCAAGAACCACACCGATCCCATCACACTTGAAACCAAGCATGCAATCAGTGAAAAGTCAAGCTCGAAATGTGAAGCCAAAGCTTCTCCATCTGCAGATCTTCCCGCTTGCTTGTTCTTCTTCTTTTTTGGACAATTGGTAGCATAATGTCCGTGATCATGGCAGTGAAAACATTTCACTTTCGCCATATCCTGCTTCTTGCCCTTAGCTCCAGAATGAGAGGTTTTCTTACCCTTCCCTTTCTTAGCTTTGGACACCAAAGCGCAGTTTTCTTCATCGGCTCCCTTTGATGAAGATCCATCTCGAGTAGTCCTCCTTATCTCCTCCTGCATGAGATCCGCCCAAAGGCGCTCCCATCCCGGCAGCTTCTCCCGACCATTGACACTATCTTGATATGAGTGCCAAGCCTTCGGAAGACCAAGGAGAGCCAGGTCGACCATGTCCTCTTCATCGACGGTAACTCCCACACTTCCCAGTTCATCTCTGCATTGAGTGAACTTCGTGAGGTATTTGGCGATACTGTCGCCCTTCTCCATCTTGATGTTCCTGAGCTTATCTTTGAGCGCCAGCTTCCTTTGGTCACTCTTACTCTGGAATAGATCCGTCAAAGCTTTCCACATTAAATGTGGAGTAGCCTTTCCATGCAGGCTGGATACAATATGATCCTTGACGCCCTCCAACAGGATCCTTCGACATTTCGCGATCTTCTTTTGCCATGCATCGACCGAGCTGCATCAGTGGGCTTTGGGACATCCGCATCCACGAACTCCTTCAGACCATTATCTTCCAACACTGCTTCCATTCGATCTTTCCATGCAACATAGTTCGAACTGCCTTCAAGAGCATATTCAAGTCGCAAACCATTGAAAGAAGACATCTTTCAACACCGGCACCAAGAAGAACAACCTTCTGCAAAATTCGAATTCCAAACTCCAAGCTCTATCGCTTCCGATCTACACTTGAAAACAAATTATTTCCAAATCAGAGATTGACTGCAAAGGGCATTCACGAGATCTTTCACCTTACAAAGAAGGATGAATATTCCGGAGGCTACCTGGCCCGCATGCAGACTCTGTCCGAGGAAATAAGTTTGCAATCACCGTAATAGATCTCGACAATTAATCTTGCTCCGATACCATGTAGAATTGCTTTGGACAAAGTACTTATTCACGAAGGTGCTGAACCAATATATGAACTCCAGATTTACATAACATAACCTTCTTCTGATAAGAGACTCGACGGTTGGCGAGATACTTGAAGCAATCACACATCAATTCAATCACACATTAACTCAGTATGTATGGGGAAAGCCTATAGCTGAAAACCACAACGGCTATTGTGTATATTATAATGGAGAAATCAAGTAACCAAACAAGTACAATACTCCTCACAAGTGCTGGTATACTCTCCTTGGGGTACTACGCACAAATGCGACTCGATTTTGAACAAGTGCGAGGTTCCCGACACCATAGTGCTGCTTAACAAGTAAGCCGCCAATCTTCTTTGTATATGAAGAGGTTCAAGGTTCGAATCCCCTTCCCTTGATTGAGTAATTGTCATGGACAATTCCTCCAAGTGTAATGCAAAACTCATGCAAAACAAATCTACCAACTGATAGCTTTACTCACCCTTTCATCTACCTCTTCCACTGGTCTCCACTGAACTGATCATGCACTGTAGTGAACTGAAGTGTTCTTGAGTTGACTAATGAGTTAATATTTAATAAATTAAATATTATTTAATTTACTCCACTCATATCTAGTTGATTAGTTAGTTAACTAATCCCAACTAGTTCAACTAAAACAAACAGAACACAACTCCACTACTTGTCCCGTTAACTCCTCCAAAACTCCTGCCACTGAAGTCTAACTGAAGCCAACCATACAAGATGCCATCAAACCCTAGGAACCACGTGATTCCTTGTGTCAGTTGCATGAGTCACCTCCATGACTCAAACTGAAGTGCGCCAAGAGAGTAAACTGCTGTTTATAGTCAAAATATTATTGAGGGTAAATAATATTTGACTTCCATATTTTTAGGAGATCAGTCTAAAAATAGCCTGGGTCCTAAAAATTAGGGTCTCATCTATTTTTACCGACATGTCGCATCCATCAAGAATCTCCAAGTAGAATTCCCAAATTATGCTCCGTATGTCTAAAAATAGACATAGTCTAAAAATAGACTTTGCGCCAGAATTTGCCTGCGGGCCCACTTAGTGAAGGCGACTTCATTTCACTAAGCTCCATCATCTTGCTGCATTCTCAACACATACATCAAACTGAAACTTATAACCCCATCAATTCATTCATTGAATCATCAACCAATCAACCAACAACTTGATCTTCAATCAACATAATCAACCACATAATCAACATTCAAACAATCCAGATCTGTATGAATACATCATTGACAAATAGCAGTAAAACAGCAAAACAGATCAAACATTTCATTCTACATACTTCAGCAAAACCCTAGATTCCATACGCACTTTTACTTCACTGAACCTACGTACATATGCGCTTTCATAGAGACAAACCTGCATATACTTCAGTGCATTTTATTCTTCAGAAACCCTAACAGACATACGCACTTTTCTTTAAGAGGATCCGCGTATACACGCGCTTTTCATGAAACGAACCTGCGTATATATCTGAAAATTTTTAGGACTGTGTAGCTCTTCATATCAAGTAAACAAATCAGTTCTCATCCTTTACTTCAGCAAAGATTCGCTAGATCACAGATCTAAACATTCCATAAATAGATCTAGAATAGTCATTTTCGGATCTAGAGATCCCTCTTCATCATTTTCTTCATAGGTGTATTATTAATTCAGATCAATCAATAAATTGTTTCCATTCCATGCAGATATACTTCAGAGTGAAGTATTCATTAAAGCCTAGACCTCTGCACCCCCTTGCACTCTGATCTTCTTCTCCTTATATAGATTTAGTCTTTTTCAATACCATGAGTCAAAACCACTCAACCGCTGATGGTATTCCTGGACGGGATCAAATAGATAATCCAACGCTCAATACTGTGGGTCAATACCATGGTAATGTCCCCTGGTTTTATAAATTTAGAGCGCAAATAGGCATACGCTACTTGGTACGTACTTTTCTACGTACATACGCTACTTCTCCTTTACAAACCCACGTATTCTTTGTGACATACCATTTTCATCATTGCTCTAGCCCTTACAGGAATTCCTTTCTCCATTACATCTGAACTGCTCTGTAGATACATCAGATTTACATCATTAACAAATAGGACAAGTCAGTTTCCATCAAGGACAACTTCATCAAGTAGGTTGCCATCAAGGACAACACATTGCATCATATTGCCAACAATCTCCCCCTTTGGACTTGATGGCAACCATGATGGTGTTTCCATCACCACAATGGAGTAGATACATTTATTATAACCATTATTCAAACACCAAAATACTCTCCCCTTGACATCAAGGGCAAAGGGTGGATCAAAATCAAAACAAGGTTTTTCTTTCTCAGAGAGCAAGAGCTCAGAGATCTCGACGAAATCGGGTTACCATGCCCCCTGAGTTCACGTCGAATCTTCAAAATATTTTTCAATGAAGTACATGACTCTATGACCTTTCCTATCACCAAGGACTTCAAGGATTACATTAATAATCCAACCATGGATTTACATATGTGGACTCAAGTACCCAACCAAGTGGATTTACATATGTGACTCAATCACCCAACCAAGTGGGTTTTACAAATTTGAACAAATCCTTTCATGAATGAATATTACAATTTACATCATAGGTCTCAACATAACCTTTTCATAAAATTACAAATATGAATTTTTATAACCAATACCAAAAATACCTCAAGAGAGAGATCATATTTTATAACCATCATAATTCCAACAATGCATTACTCTCAGCAAGGCTAATGCTCCCCCTAAAATTGTGCTCCTGTTCTTCAGCCATCTCATTGTTTTTCTTAACTGAAAAGCATACGATTCTGTCTCCATTGGAACTAGCATGTATACGTGGCTTTAGTTCATGAAACCTGCGTATAGGAAGTGAAGTACAGAAAAATTCACAACTCCATCTCCCCCTGAACTTATGCCACCTGTACCTATCTTCTTTACATCAGATGCACTGTTAGAAATAAACATATCCATAATTACCAAACCAACCATGGGAATCACCATACATTGCTCCCCCTGTGATGATACATTACTGAATCCTATAATGTATCTCACATCACCCATGTAGTATTTATGATAAGTAATATTTAGAAGCAGAAGACTGCAGTAAGATTATTATCCCCTACGTTTTTGACCAGTCCTCCTTCTTTTTCCATCTTTGCTTGAAATTTCCTATTGTGTGCTGCAAATTATTCAATTTCTTAGATCTATTCATCCTGCATTATTTTTCTACATGTCCATACTTGTTACAAGATAACATCTTGTGTGACCAGAAAGTACATAGGGATCATAATGTGTTTTTCTATTCTTTCTTCTATTGCACCTTCACTGCTTATGAACAAACTTTGCCGTATGAGAAACAGCTGTCCCTTAAAGAAACTCGAGTACCTTCTAGCAGAATTTGTTTGTTCGTGGACCCAACAATCTACTTCGCAATTGGTCGCAACATGCCCATAATTATGACATTTAAAGCATTCAACATTAATTATCAAGGAGGGAATGATTTATTTTCAGAGTTCATGATTGTCGGTTGACCTTTTGTTTCTTTCAACACTTCAGGTTTTGCATTGATATCCTTTGAATCTTTAGCACTTTCTTGTGAACTAGATTCTCCTTTAACAGTTTCATGAAAACCAAGACTAAATTTAACAGAAGGAGACCTTTTACTACTAAGAATATTGTCCAGAATCTTAGTACTATCTTGAAACCTCAAGAGTTTATCTTTTTCTTCTAATTTACCTTTTAAAATGTTTACCTCAACCTCCAATATTTAGCATTGCTTCTTCATACTTTATTTGACCCTTCTTCCTTCTTCTACTCGATCATTCAATTTTAAAATCTCTTCTTTCAACCCATTTTCTTGTCCTTCAAAAGTTTGTAAAAGTTCTTCATTCTTCTTATTTGATTTTTCCAGATCTGTTTTGAGCGAGATGATTTCTGCTTCACGTCCTTCTTCTTCAAATGATTGTAGAAGTTCTTCATTCTTCTTATTTGAGGTTTCGAGATATGCTTTCAGACAGATGATTTCTGCTTCAAGTCTTTCACTTCGATTGGTTGCATAATCATACAACCTTTGATACTTGTTTATCTGTCCATTCATTCTACAGATCATATCTTTGTAGATAGATTCTCTCTCATTAAATAATCTTTGTTGATTTTCAACTTTAATCTTGAGAACTTCTTCTAGATCTATAACATTACTTTCACTATCTTCACCATTGCATGCACAAGAAAGTGAATCACAAGAACAACAATCAATACCTGTTTCATCTTCTTCATTTTCTGATGCACATGTTTTCTGAGATATCTCCTTTCTTTGAGTAGCCTTCTTCTTTTGCTTCCTTCCCATTGCGACAAATCTCCTTCAAGCGATCAAGCTCCTTCAGAAGGACCTGCTTTGATTCCAATTGTTGGGAAAAATACTGAGAGGGGGGGGGGGGGGGGGGTGAATCAGTATTTAGATCTGACTGAACAACTTTTTACTTTTTCTTTCTCTAAAACCCATACACTACTTTACTGAACCCAACTCGCGTATACATGCGTATATCCTTAATAAAAATTGCGTATGTCCAGAGGTGCATTTAATTCTTTGCTTAGATCATTGCATCATTCATTCATCAGAGGTTTAGTAAGCAGTAAGCATGTGCAGTAATAACAGAATAAACCATCACACATAAGCAACACACATGAACACCAGTATTTAAGGTGGAAACCCAATTCGGGAGAAAACCACCGCTGCTGTTGTCTCTGTCTTCAATATTTATTATAAAGAAAACTTCTTACAATTTTGTACTGGCACAGACTCATACCAGCATGTAGGCACCCACCTGCAGAAGGCTACAACCTTATCTCATTTACCAGCCTCTCCTGGAAGGGAGCTACAACCCCCTGCTCTTGTTTACCAGCCTCTCCTGGAAGGGAGCTACTACCCCCTGCTCTCGTTTACCAGCCTCTCCTGGAAGGGAGATACTACCCCCTGCTCTCGTTTACCAGCTACCACTGGAAGGGAGCTACAACCCCCTCACTGAAGGCTTCGACCCTCAGCACTACCATGGACCACGTTTCATCAATTTTCATACTGGATCCATAAGCTTCCATACAACATACCTTGTAGGCCACTTTTCATCAGATTTTTAGACTGGACCCACTCCACACATTTAAGCTCAACATACATCAAACTGAAACTTATAACCCCATCAATTCATTCATTGAATCATCAACCAATCAACCAACAACTTGATCTTCAATCAACATAATCAGCCGCATAATCAACATTCAAACAATCCAGATCTGTATGAATACATCATTGACAGATAGCAGTAAAACAGCAAAACAGATCAGACATTTCATTCCACATACTTCAGCAAAACCCTAGATTCCATACGCACTTTTACTTCACTGAACTTGCGTACATACGCGCTTTCATAGAGACAAACCTGCGTATACTTCAGTGCATTTTATTCTTCAGAAACCCTAATAACCATACGCGCTTTTCTTTAAGAGGATCCACGTATACATGTGCTTTTCATGAAACGAACCTGCGTATATATCTGAAACTTTTCAGGACTGTGCAGCTCTTCAGATCAGATAAACAACTCAGATCTCATCCTTTACTTCAGCAAAGATTTGACAGATCACATATCTAAACATTCCATAAACAGATCTAGAATAGTCATTTTCGGATCTAGAGATCCCTCTTCATCATTTTCTTCATAGGTGTATTATTAATTCAGATCAATCAATAAATTTTTTCCATTCCATGCAGATATACTTCAGAGTGAAGTATTCATTAAAGCCTAGACCTCTGCACCCCCTTGCACTCTAATCTTCTTCTCCTTATACAGATTTAGTCTTTGTCAATACCATGAGTCAAAACCACTCAACCGCTGATGGTATTCATAGACGGGATCAAATAGATAATCCAGTGCTCAATACTGTGGGTTAATACCTTGGTAATGTCCCCTGGTTTTATAAATTTAGAGCGCAAATAGGCATACGCTACTTGATACGTACTTTTCCGCGTACATACGCTACTTCTCCTTTACAAACCCGCGTATTCTTTGTGACATACCATTTTCATCATTGCTCTGGCCCTTACAGGAATTCCTTTCTCCATTACATCTGAAATGCTCTGTAGATACATCATATTTACATCATTAACAAATAGGACAAGTCAATTTCCATCAAGGAAAACTTTATCAAGTAGGTTGCCATCAAGGACAACACTCTGCATCATATTGCCAACACCAGTTACAATTATTTGTGAGTTGTGATTAGTTAACTCAATTAATTGAGTTAAAATCAGTTTAACTAGTTCTAATTGAGAAATGAACTAGTGAGAGGTCTAGTGAATTAAATATGATTTAATTCACAAGTAGTGATCAATAATTTAATTGATAATTTGCTATAAATAGTTGTTTCATGTTATTTCTAAGGAAGGCCCAGTTGAGAGTGAGGTTAAAGGGAAGATAAATATCAGTTGTATATTTAGAAACTTTTATAGGTCATGTATAGAGTCATCGGGAATCCTTGGATGAATTGCACAATCAATTCTTGGGAATTTCCTATGTAATAGGACATGATTCCTCCAGAAATGCGTGAGCAAGGCTGGTCAAACAGAGGCTTAAAATTGGTTAAGTATTTGACTTATTTTTCCTAGATCAGAGTGAGACAGTCAGCAAAGTGCAGAGGTTTCTCAGTGACATAAAAAAAATTGTATTGTTTCATGGTCTTGACTTTATGCAATATACAGATATCAGGGGTTTGAGAAGTTTCTTTCCCTAGATACATATTGTGTTGTTTGATTGATTATTTCTTTCTCTTGTTATATGTGCGAACTTATTTGTTTCTACAAATTGTAGAAGGATACAGTATTTTGTTTTAGTACATTACAAGATTAGATTGAATTTCATTGATATAATTTCTACATGGTATCAAAGCACCAAGAATCACAATAGAAGAGAAGAGCCAAAGTTTTTTTTGAACATGTACATCAAATTTGCAAATTTATTCTTCAGGACCCAGCAGCAGATCAATACATCTTTCAATGGCTTGAGACTCGAATATGCCCTTGTGGGAAATTCAAACTACATAGAATGGAAGGGCAAGATGGAGGCAATGATCAAGGAAAACATACTGAAGGCATTCATTGACAGTGATATTCCCCAGTCTGTAGCAACAGATGCTCGAAAGGTGAATCCATATGATATGTGGAAGGCCTTGCCAGATATGTTTCAGAATAGTAGCGACCACAAGAAACTAGCTTTGAAATACAATCTCAGAAAGATCAAGATGGATAAGGGCAACACGATCCAAAAATACTTGACGAAGTTCACTCAATGTCGATGTGATCTTGGAAGTGTTGGGATAATATTTTCCTAGGATGATTTGGTGAGATCTTCTAGGCATTCCAAAGAGCTGGCATAGCTACCAGGACTCTGTGAGTGGGAGGGAGAAGCTACCAGACTGGGAGTGATTATGGTCCGACTTGGTAAAATAAGAGGTTCAACAAAGCACCAGCGACACATCCTCATCAAGTATTGATGATGAGGAGAACTGTGCCTTGGCTAGAAAGGCAAAGAAATGGAAAGGGAAGGCATCCCATTCCAAATCGGAGTTCGACAAGGTAGGAAAGAAGTGAGACTTATCAAAGGTAAAAAAAATTCATTGTCATGAGCATGGAAACTATGCCACAAATTGTCCACAAAAGAAGACCAAAAAGAAGCCCTCGGGAGAAGTAGCAGGTGAAGCACTTGCTTCATAGTTTGAGTTGGATTTCACTCTCATCACATGCATGGTGTCATCGGTGATGGGTTTTGTGTGGTACTTGGATAGTGGAGCTTTGTTCCATATGACCGGAAAGAAAGAATTCTTCAGTATCTTGGAGGAGAAGAATCTCCTTATGCGCATCGAGATGGGTGATGATGGGAGGTATAGCGCTACCAGTGTAGGTATAGTTACCTTTCAGAGGGATTCAAGTAATGTACTCAAATTAAAATATGTCATGTATGTTCCTGGTTTAAACAAGAAATTTGGTTTCTGTTGCTATGTTGGAAGATCGTGGATATGATGTGATCTTTAACGAAGGAAAGGCGTTCCTTCATCAGAAAGCCATGGGATAGGTGAAAGCTATTGGTTTTCGAGTAAAGAAATTTACAAATTGGATGTACAAGACTATGCTACCTTGAGCATGAAAGTAGAGAAGGTGAAGAGCCAAGACATCAGTGAGTTATGGCACAAGAGATTGGGCCATCTACACCACAACTCTTTGAAGATCATGCAACAAATTTCTATAGGACTTCCAAATGGTGCATTTGTGTAGAGAGATACATGCAAAGGGTGTACATTGGGGAAGTATACCAAAGTCACCTTTCATGATAAGGAAAGCTGAGCCAAGGCGATCCTTGAGAGATTTGACTCAGACGTGTGTGGATCGTTCTCAACAACTTCCAAAACAAAACATAGGTATTATGTGGTTTTCGTTGATGATTTTTCAAGAAAGTGTTGGATTTTCTTCATGTAGAAGAAGGATTAGATCAGATGTTCTCCAAGTTTTGTGAGTTCAAGGCACTTGTCGAGAAATATACATGGAATAAGGTGAAGGCTCTGAGGAGTGATAATGGCGGAGAATACATCTATAACGAATTCAAGATATTTTTTTCCTAAGAAGGAATTCGAAGAGAATTGATAGCACCTCATAACCCACAACAGAATGGGGTTGCAGAAAGAAAGAACATAACTATTGTGGGAGCAACAGGAGTTATGTTGCATGATCAGGGCCTACCATTGCATCTGTGGGCGGAAGCATGCAATACAACAATATTTGTGCAAAACGGAAGTCCTCATTGGATACTTGGGATGAGTACACCAGGGGAGGCTTTTTCAAGTAAGAGACCAGATATGTCGTATTTTAAAATTTTCTGGTTCATCTGTTTTTCCATGTAACCAAAGATACCAGGAAGAAGTTAGGGCCAAAAATAGAGTTGGGGATATTTTTGGGGTACGCTGATACACCTCACAACTATCGGGTGTACTTTCCAACACATAGTATGACAGTGGTCAAAAGAGATGTGAAATTTGATGAAGAGAAAGCCATTAAATTGTCCCTTGAGAGGGATCTTGAATTGCATGCAGTTGAGGAGCTCTTGGATCCAAAAGAAGAACCTCAGGATGTGTAGAATCCACAAGTAGAGGAACAAAGAGTGGTGGAAACCACTCATGCAGATCCATCCACCAAAGATGGAAGGAAGCACACCCGAGAGGCTAAGAGATTATTGCTAGATGTGAGAGAGAATGAGGGAGAACCCAAATCACATCGTAGGTAGAGAAGGTCCCCAGAGCAGTACACTAGATACGTGGATCTTATAAGCGAAGGTATTGAGATAGAACCATCCTCTTTTGAGGAAGCAGTGCAGCAACCAATGTGGGTTGATTCCATGGTTGAGGAGTATGACTTCATTATCAGAAACAATGCATGGGAAGTTTTCCAAAGACCAGTGGGGAAGATAGTTGTACGATATAGGTGGATATACAAGGTGACAATAGATGGGAGTGTGGAGAAGCATAAGGCCATATTTTTGGCCAGAGGGTTCTCTCAAGTGGAGGGGATTGACTATGATGAGAATTTTTCACCAGTTGTAAGGTACTCATCTATTAGATCCATCCTTGCACTCTTAGCTTAGATGGGATGGAATATACGTCAGATGGATGTAAATACAACCTCTCAATGGATTTATTAAGGAAGAGTTGTACATTGAGAAACCAGAAGGTTTTGAGACCTTAGACAGGGAGTCGCATGTGTGCAGACTCAACTGTATGGGCTGAAGCAAGCACCTCGTGCTTGGTACATTAGGATCAACAACTATTTCACCGGGTTGGGATTCACCAAGAATGAAGCAGATGCAAACCTTTATCAAATTGTGGTAGATAGTAATATTTTGATTGTTGTACTTTATGTCGATGATCTAACACTGAAAGGTGATGGGAAGCTCATCAAGTCTTGCAAAGAGGATCTTGCAAGAGAATTTGAGATGAAGGACATGGGGCTCTTGCACTATTTCTTGGGATTGGAAATATGACAAACATATGGGGAGTTATTTGTATCTCAGGGAAATTATGCCAACAAGATCCTCAAGAAGTTCCACATGGAGGGAAACAAACCCATGGGGACTCCTCTAGTAGGAAACTAGAGGAGGGAGGATGCTACTTTGGGCGAAGTAGTGGATCCCAGTGATTACAGGTAGCTTGTGGGTTCACTCGTGTATTTGGTGAACACATGACCAGACATATGCTACACAGTTAACCAACTTAGTCAAGCTATGGTTAAGCCTACCAAACTCTTTTAGAAGGGCCGACAAGCATGTGTTGAGATACCTCAGAGGCACAATAGAGTATGGGCTATGGCACAAACGGATAGAGGGAGTGAAGATTTAAGGCTTTACCGATGTATATTGTTTAGGGAGTCCATCTGACATGAAGAGAACATCATGGGACATCTTCAACATAGGATCAAGAGAAATTTCCTAGTACAATAGGAAACACATATTATTTGCACTCAGTTCAACAAAGGTAGAGTACATGGCGGCTAGTCAGGCAGCATGTGAGGTCATTTGGATGAGGAAGAAACTTGTTGGTTTTTTTGGTCGATAGATGGATCTGACGGTGGTGCATTGTGATAACCAGAGTTGCATCAAACTCTCTTTTAACCCAGTTTTTCATGACAGGTTCAAGCATATTGATATCCAGTATCACATTCTCAGAGATTGTGTGCAGAGGTAGATTAAGTCATTAGAGTACATTCCCACGAAGGAGCAGGATGCATATATCTTGACGAAGGCACTGGCAAGAAGCAAATTTAAATTCCACAGAGACAAGATAGGGGTAGTAGATAGTCAGTTTCCTGTTGAGAGGGAGTGTTTAAATGGAACCAAGAAATGACACCCAAAGGGCGCTTCTGATTTAATTTTGCCTTAATTAAACTGGAAGAGAAATTGTGATTTCATCTCACGATAACTTGTATTATTTAACTGAGTTAGGAACACTTATTTAGCTTAGGAAATTCAAATTTAGGGTCAGAGAGGAGGCATGTAGAGTTCTCCCATGATTTTAGGGGGTCCAGTTACATTTATTTGTGAGTTGTAATTATTTAACTCAATTAATTGAGTTAAAATCAGTTTAACTAGTTCTAACTGAGAGATGAGCTAGTGAGAGGTCTAGTGAATTAAATCTGATTTAATTCACAAGTAGTGATCAAAAAATTAACTAATAATTCACTATAAATAGTTGCAGCATGTCAGTTCTAAGGAATTCCTAGTTAGGAGTGAGGTTAAAGGGAAGATAATTATCAGTTGTATATTTAGAAACTTGTACAGGTCATTTATAGAGTCATCAGGAAGCGTTGGATGAATTTTGCAATCATTCTTGGGAATTTCCTATTTAATAGGGCCAAAATTCCTCCATGAATGCGTGAGCAAGGCTGGTAAGACAAATATTGAGAATTGGATAAGTATTTGACTGATTTTTTCCTAGATCTAAGTGATACAGTTAGCAGTGTGCAGAGGTTTCTTAGTGAGATGAAAACATTGTATTGTTTCATGGTCTTGACTTTATGCAATATATAGATTGCGGGGTTTTGAGAAGTTGCTTTTCCCATATACATCTTGTGTTGTGTGATTGATTATTTATTTCTATTACTTGTTATTTGATTGTGCGATCTTATTTAGTTTCCGCAAATTGTAGAAGGATCCAATATTTTGTTCTAGTACATTAGACCATCATATTGAATCTCGTTGATATAATTTCTACAATGTTGTCATGAGTGTATGATTGGTTATGCATTGCTATGTGTTTGTCATGCATACATGTCAGTTTCATATGTGTTTTGTCTGTTTGTGGACTATGTGCTTGTTGTGTATGCACGATGGTGGTCATTGTTGCAGTTGTGTCACTATGTGGAAGCTGATGGTGTTATCGTTGAATGTGATCGTCATGAGTGCATGTCGGTTATGTATTTGTTATGAATGTCAGTGTCTATATGTTGTTAAGCATGAATTTTCATGGTTAAGATTGTTTTCCATGAGTTCATTGTATGAATTTAGGTCATCATGATGTTTTGGTATGTTATGATGTTGATGTGTTGGTTGAGATGCAGAAGGAGATGCAGATTATCAAGTGAAGTTGCAACACTAGAATTTGGATAAGAGAAATCGTCATACATGTATTATATGTTTGGCATGAAATTATGTTTGTTAATGGTTCTTATAAGCATTAGGTTTATACAAATGTTTTTCATTCTATTGTTGTTGTGGTTACATGCATGGTAGACGCTAGTGAACCAGTGTGGTCATATGCACATGTGTCGAATAGTCATGAATGATAGTAAATTGTTGTTATATGCATTGTTGTTGTTGTTTTATGTTAGTTAACTTGATGAATATGTTATATGTTTTTGATGAGTATGTTATATGTTAACTTGTTGTTTTTATATGTTATTTAACTTTATGGTTAGGGTTATTGTATTAAGATCTTGATGTTATATGTATTGTGTTAATCTAGATTGAACCATGCAAATGGTTATGGTTACGATATTCATGTATGAGCTGACATATTTGTGATATTGTGTCGTACTAATTTTGTTAAGTCCCTATATTAATAGTGTAGCCCCTTAGTATGTTAGTGTAGCCCCCCTTATTGTTATTATTGTACCCTTGTAACCCCCATTTTGTTATTATTGTGCCCTGAAATTATTATTGTTAGGTCGGCTAGGATTACATTGTGGCCCACTAGGATTACATTATGGCCCCATGGACTCCTATATATAGAAAGGAGGTTTTGTAAATTGTATTATCCAAGAATTGTTCATTTATGTAATGTATTGGAGGTTTCCCCCTCGAAGTGGCTTATTTATAAGGCATTGATATCTCTTTTCTTCTATTTTTTGAGCTGGTTACACAACATTTGGTATGAGAGCTTTGGATTCTAGGGTTTCACTGCTCCAAACAGGTCATCGTGGAATTTTCGCTATAACGTTTTTTATACGAAGTTTCAAAAGCTTAACATTTTAGGGTGTGAAGCCGAAATCCTAAGGAAGATTGTCTAAAAATTTCAGATCTTGGTTCGCAATATTTTCGGAGCTATCATCTGTGGAATTTAGGTCTTTTTTCAAGCTCCTAAACAGGTCATCATGGAATTTTCACTATAACTATTTTTCTACGAAGGTTCAAAATTTGAAATTCATATGGTACGAAGCTAAAATCTTGATAAAATTCGTCAAAAAATTTCAGATCTTGGTTCTTAATATTTTTGGAGATATGATCTATGGAAGGTAGTGCTCTTTCAGGCTCCTGAATTTCAGCTCAAAGAGGTGATTGTGGAAAAATTTCAATAACTCTCTCTGGCAAAGTGGGATTTGAGTGCCGTAAAAAGTGGTCGCAAGTACATAGACTGAAGTTTCTGGGCTATCAATTTCAGAGACAAAGGACAAAACAGTGACACGTGGCAAGTCGTACAAGTTTGCTCTACTGAACCAGTCCAGAATTAGGTCATTGTGGAAGATTGGACACAAATTTGTCTTGGAGAATCCAAATCAGGTCAGACCTGTGGCATTCAAAAGAGAATTCAAAGGGCTACTTCAATGCTGAATTTCAGATATTGAAGATCTGCAATCACAGAGATAATACAATTTCAATATCGAGCTCCTCAAAGCAAGTAAAAGGTGTGTATTTTTTTTTCCGAATTGCATAAGTCTTGTTTGAAGAATCAAATTGAATTGATTGCAGGTGCTCATTGTAGAATATATATCAGTATTTGGTTCTAAAATCCCCCCTTAAAAATAATTCAACACCCATTAATCCCTCAGAAATCTATACTATGATGCATGAAGTGGAAGAATTGCAGTATGAGATATCAAAATTACGGTACCAAGTGCAACAGATTTCGATATTACGAAGAGCAACCGAAGCTGACATAGATGGTTTAAAAGAAGAAATGGAGGCTAAGTTGGATGGTTTTAAGGATAAAATAATAGCTAATATGGATGATAAATTAGTGGAATATGACATCGAGCGTCAACAACAAGTTTTCCAACTCTCAAAGGATAACCCAACTTTGGTGCAGAATCTAATGAAACAACAGGAAGATCAACATCATATCGAAATAAGTTATGAAGCAGTCATAGAAACAAGAACTCAACAAGTACGATCAATTTCAGAGTATCTTAGCAAGTGGAAGAACTTTCCTATAGAAGATTCCACATGGGACGATGAGAATTTTATACAGAAGCATCAAGAAATAATCAAGCGTTGAGGACAACACTTGTTTGAAGGAGAGGGGCATGTTAAGCCCCTATATTAATAGTGTAGCCCTCATATGTTAGTGTAGCCCCCCTTATCGTTATTATTGTACCCTTGTAACCCCCATTTTGTTATTATTGTGCCCCGAAATTATTATTGTGCCCTTAAATTATTATTGTTATGTCGGCTAGGATTACATTGTGGCCCACTAGGATTATATTATGGCCCCATGGACTCCTATATATAGAAAGGAGGTTTTGTGAATTGTATCATCCAAGAATTGATCATTCATGTAATGTATTGGAGGTTGCCCCCTCGAAGTGGCCTATTTCTAAGGCGTTGATATCTCATTTCTTCTATTTTTGAGCCGAAGAAGCACAACAAATTTGGACTGATCGTGTAGGTGTGATTGTTATGCATGAATGAAAATTTTTTATGAGTTTATGATGTGAACATGTTAGCTAGTTACTGTCATGAATATAATGACCTTATTTATGTTTGAGTTGATGCGTTGTGAAGTTATATGGTGCTAATATAGATTGGTTGTGCATATAAGATAGCCTCCCCTGAGATACATTTGGGTATGGGTTTTATTATGTCATGTACTTGATGCTTAATTGTTTGATTATGTCATCTATCCAATGTTGGATGTTTGGTGTCTATTATGTCATCTAGTTTACTTATCTAACATGGTACATTTATAGTTTGTTTGGAATATTTGATTAATCGTATGATATGAGTATGTATATGTAAGATTGCGTGAAGTAGTCATGTTTTAAGATGGTTGTACTAAAACATATGTGTTGAGACAAGCGATATGTACTTGAGTGTAAGTAGGTGATAGTTGTAGCAATATGTATTATGATCGATGGTACTGACTTGATTGTTGATTATGACATGGGTTTTAGACTTTGTAAATGTTGATTCCAAATTAATAGATATGTTGTCTTGATATTTGGAACATGTGGTTGACATGTGTGTTCAATTACAAGGTGGTGTGATTGGCATAACAAAGGTAAGGTAAACTGGTATATTGTATGTTTATATTATTCATTGACAATTATGTGTTTATGGTGGTATGATGCGGGAGTTGCATGGAAAAAGAAATATTGCCATGAAATATTGAAGAATGCTCGAGTTGAGCTTTCCATTGGAAGCATTGGAAACCCATGGGGATTGAGTCATGGTGCTTGTTGCTAGTTTTATGCTTTCGATCTTTGTGAGTTTTTTTGTTCTTGATTTTAATATTTGTTTATGTCTAGTGCATGATCATGCCACTTTGTTTGCGGTGTCGTATTGCTTTTGGTTTTTTCATGTTCTTCTTCTTGTTTGTTCTTGATTCTTTCCTTTTATGTTTTGAGAGTCTTAGGAATTGGTTGGGAAGAGGAAAGTTAATGGAGTTGAGGGAGAGTTTTTCGGGTACCCAACGGGTAATGTAAGGCCTGAATGAAGCTCAATGCATTAGTAAGGGCAACAGAAGGTAAGAATATGACGGTTACTCGGATCTGGTTGGGTTCATTATGGTAAATGGACGTGTGTAGTACATACATGAAATTTAATTGAAAGATAAAGTAATTTTATTTTAGCGTTACATGCCTTGCCTAAGTTGGGAAATGTGGTTCTCAATGTTGTGCAGTGATACGTGTTCTCTTAACCTAGACCTTATGATATCTAGCAATTGTGTTGTGATCATGATTATGTTGATGTTTATATGTATATATGTGTGTATGTATCTCGTTGTCCCGACAAGATCATGATTTTTTTATGCTAATGATTATATATATGTATGTATCTATGTCATTGTATGACAAGGTTTTCTCAAGGATCATTCTTAAGGAGGAATGATTTCTTATGAGGGTGAATGGCACGAATAGGTTCTTGGTCTTATGAGGAATCGAGTGGGAAGAGTAACCCTAAAAATATCTATGAGGTTAGTATCATGTGGAAATGAATTGATATTATATGCTTGTATTATACCTATGTTTATGTTATGGAAACGTAATGTTGAGGTGTACATCAACGAAGTGAAAGTAGTGTGATATGCGACATGCTAGGATGAGCATGAATAGTGGAAAGACACTAGAACTAAGGTTACTTGTGGGGTCGGTGTGTGGTTTATGGATGTGCAATACTATGTGTGCATATGTTTGGCATGCTCTGTATATTCGGTGATTGTACCTATGGTGAGGTGTACAAGTAAAATATGTAGTATTGTGTACATATGATGTTGTATGTTTTTTGTATATATGGCGTTGTGTGTATATTTCATATGCGATTGATCGGTACATATGGTGCTATGTACATGTTGGATATGTGGTGTTGTGTACATATCATACCGTGCACATGTTGGAGATTTCGTGTGGTGTGTATATGGTGCGATGCGCATGTTGGATATGAGGTGTTGTGTACGTGTGGTGCATGTACATATCATGTTGTGTGTATGTTGTACATATGGTGTGGTGTGCATGATTTTACAAGTGGTGTTGTGTGCATGTGGTGTTGTGTACATGTCAAACATGTGGTGTTGTGTGCGGGGTGGTGTACGTGTACATGTTGTATATGTGGTGTTGTGTACATGTGGTGCCATGCATGTGGTGCTATGTACATGTGGTATTTTGTACACATTGTACGTGTGGTGCGGTGTAAATTTTGTGTTTTGTACACGTTGTGTGTGGTGTCATATACATGTGATGTTGTGAACACGTTGTGCGAGGTAGTGTTGTGTCTGTGGTATTGTGTACATGTTGTGCATATGGTGCTGGTGTATGTGTGGCATTGTGTGCATGTCGTACATGCTATGTTGTGCATGTAGTACTATGCATGTGTATTTTGTAGTCATGGTATCGTGACATGTATTATTTGTGTAGTACTTTGTGTACGTATATGTATTGTGTTGTGTTTTTACACCGAGTGTTGGTGTATGTATTATGTTACGTTGTACATTGAGTGCGAGTGTGTGTGTTTGTTGTACATCGTGTTGTGGGTTTATTTATGGTGTTGTACACGAAGGAAGGTGTATGTGTTGTATTCTTGTGTGTGTGTCATGTATTGTGTGGTGTTGTATGTTGTGCATGGACATATGCATGATACACACTATGTGTATGTGTACATGGTTGAAGAGAGGGCACTCGGGTGTTTTTCGGTATATGGCACCCGATATATTTGTGCATACGGAAAGGAAAAAGGATAAAGGTAGAAGCTAAGTATCAATTAAAAGACAAGTATCAATATTTTATTTCATTTTATTATGCATGTGATCTATGATTCTGATGTATGATGGTTACATGCGATTTATACTTTTGATCTATGATGGTTGTGTTTTGAGCTAACTGTATGTGATATGTTTATACATGATGATTTGATTAAACAACTAGTTTGACTTGTTGTGACGGGAGTAAACATAAGTGCAAGTGTACCTTAATGGCGGGCCATCGATGAGGTATCTTTTGAATTTATTTAAATTTATTTTTGAATCTAATGGAATTTTGATGTCATGGTACGGAAGCATCGTAAATGCTCAGTTTGGTTGGTTGGAATTGGTTGCAAGAAATTAATAGTGGAAAGAATTGGAATGAGACAATATGTGTTGGTAATGTTGAGATTCAAAAAGATGATGATCCTAGTGAAAATTAAGCACCTACACTAGGTGGGCCCTATGAGGCTATTTTTTGGTGATATGTCTATTTTTAGAATTTGGATCAAAGTCTATTTTTTAGAAGTAATCTATTTATAGATGGTTGAGAAAATTATATGGATGGATGGGAGTCTATTTTTGGAATGCATGTCTGAAGTTGTTTCGTGGAACACATGTCTAAAAAATAGAATTCATGTCGCTTATTATTTAGCCCTTAGTAATTAGACAATAAATAATACTCTATTCTCTTGAAAGCACTTGATTTCAGTTAATTGATGTGGCAAACCGGTCAGCGAAGGAATTTCGAGTTCAAAGGTTGGTTGGTGGGACATGCTAGTGGACTTCATTGTAAGCTGAGTGATACAAAGTTGTAACAGAGTTGGATGTGTAGTTATGTGAGTTGTACAATAGTTTAACTTAGTTAAAGTGAGTTAAAATCAGTTGTGCTAGTTGTAACTAGTTGTAACTAAAGATACACTAGTGAGAGATCGGTGAATTAAATATTAAATTAATTCACATGGAGTGATCTCGGGATGACGAAGATTTACTACTCTTAACTACATGCATGTCGGATCCGATGGAGACCCAATTGAGAGATAGGTGAAAGGGGAGAGTTTGACTATCGATTATGACTATAGTGGGTGCCATTAGGGAATTTTGAGGTATAAAATGGGTCTCCTAAGGAAATTATAAAAATAATAGTGGAAATAATAAAATGAGAACTGATTACATCATCAAATTTTTGGGGGAAAGAAAAAACTACTTTTCAACTCATATTTTCAACTTATCTCCCAAAGTTTTTTTACTCAAATTTCGAGCGGGAGTGCTCGTTGGATGCAAAATTTAATTCCTCATCCTTTGAGTACCCATGTTGCATACTTTTGATGAGTCCTGCTACATGAAAAGGAGAAATACATGAAAGATGTGATTGTAATCACATAATGTATTTCTCATTTTTCATGTATGCGATTCATCGAAAGTATGCAACATGCACTCACTGATGAGGAATTAAATTTTTCATCCAAAATGTATCCTTACTCCAAAATTTGAGTAACAAATTTGCGTGATAAGTTGAAAATACGAGTTGAAAATGTAGTTTTATTATTTAATTATTTTTTAATGTTTTTACCCTTTTACTTAAAAAATGGTGAATCATCTCCCATGGTTGACATCATCATCTTGAATCCTGTTGGTTCTTATAAAGTTTATTTTTTTCTTTACATTTTTTCTTAGGAGGCCCATTTTAGGACCTCAAAATTCCCTAATGAAAAGTGCAACCAAACACACATTAGAGAAGCCAATGAGGATTGTGCGATCAAGGCAAGGCAAGATTGAATTCATTCGGGGGTTGTGATCGGCGAGGGATTGCGTAGTGGAGACAAACCGTCGGGGAGGGCGATAGAGTGGTGCATGTTTATGTCAATTTTTTGTATGACAATGTGAGACGATTGTATATTGTACTTGAGAGATCTTGGAGTAGAGTTTTGTATGAGATTGTTTCATGATCCATGATATATACATAATATATGATAGTGGGGTTTTTAGCTTTATGCTTTCCCATTAAAAATCTATGTTATGCGTGATTGATCTTTATCCATGTGTTTGCAATTGGTGGTTAAATTTCCGTAAAGATTTAAGTAGAAGGATTCTACTATTTAACAATGGCATATAATTTTTTAGATCGGGGAGAATCCGATAATACATAATTGTATTAAAATTTCTACGGAGTAAAACACTTCGAGAGTACGGGGCCATTGTGGGACATTGGTGTCCAATAGTGTCAATTTATTTCCATGAGCATTTTTATAACCAATATGATGGGTTTTGGGCGGTATATGCCTTGGTTATTTGACCTTCCGATGCGAGGAAGCCTTGCTAAGGGATGGATCACCCAGGATAGGGAATGTCGAGAGACCGAGTGAGTGACTACATGGAAGGGGATGACCAGATTTCCGAGCGTGTATTAGAGAAGGGAAGGCGATGATGGGTTGCTTTGGTCATTATCATTTACAGAAAAAAAATAAGATACACATTGGGAGTGTTCCCTGGAATAATGAGTCAATAGCATCAGTTCACTAAGAGGATAACTAGCACAGGATTGTAGCGCTAGACATTGGATGAAAATTTGACTTTGGAAGTGGATGCTGGAATTTGTGGGAGTGAGGCAAATTCGGTATTAATTTGAGGGTGGAGGTGTGAGCCTTTGGAATCCATTGTTGTTGATACAAGCATTGGAACATTTATTTATGAAAATAATGGAAAATAGGAGAAAAGGAAGGTGAAAGGTCACGGGTTTCTTGTAGAGGAGGAAATGAAGAAACTAATGCAAAATGAAGAAAATAGAGGCCTCATTGATAAAAAGGCTTATGAGGATAAGTTGGAAAGATTTTGCTCAAACCTTTTGTCGGTTCAATTTTGGAGCTCTCTCATTATACTCTCTCTCTCTATCACTCTTGGACACTTAGATTTTTCTTGGATCACTTTGGCATTGGATCAAGAAAGGCAAAGAAGGCAAGAGGAAGGAAGGAGCAAGCAAGGAAGAGCATGATCAAGCAACTAAAGAAACATGATTCTTTTGCAGGTATCGATTTGCATGTGTGATTTCCTTGTATATTTGGCATGCATGGTAATGCATGTGGTTTCTATCATGGAATGAGTTTTTCCCAGGTGTGACATTGTTTTTCATCCTAACCTTTCCATTTCTAAATAACCATGGTGTGATGGGGTTCTCATGTTTTTGGTTGAGTTGGATTTACGGATGGATTCAAATCTAAGTGAGGTGGATCTCCAAAAGGGAAGAATACATGGCCTAGTTATCCATGAACCGGACTATGGATTGCGGTAAAGCCGCTGGCCTATTGACCCTTGAACCATAATATGGATTGCGGTAAAGCCAAGTATTGTGTGCCTAGGTGTTTTGGGAGAAAATCACCCCCGGAGGTTTGTTGGGTTGAAACCTCCACAGAGCGGGGCATGCAATTCGAGAAGGACTCACACAACCGTATCCATTCATGAAAAACTAAATAGAGTAGATCGAGGAACGTACCGTAGGTCCTACGTTTGTAGTAGATCACACGAGTCCAAACCTCGACGACACTTCTTCCTCCTTAACATAGAAAATCGGAAAGAAACAAACACGAAAGAAAGCTCGGTTGTACAATATATATCTACCCTAAACGTTAGTGAAATTCACATGAAATATTAAATAAACAATAATAAATGCTTAAACAATAAATACTTTCACATATGCAAATAGATTTCAACACGTGTACTTCGGGAACAAGACGGTTCTTCTCTATTATGAATAGCATGTACAGAGTAGTAAAAGTGGAGAGATCACCCCAGATCCTCACGATCCTTGGCGAGACAGTCGATCGGATTCATCCCACCCTTGTCCTCACTAAGACTCCTTCGGGTTGTGCACGTGAGATGACATATAGATGGATGAACATCTCCACGGAAACAAAAGGCTTTCCTATACCGAAGTGGGAAAGTGCATGAGGCACGGAAATCAGACTTGGATTAGGGATTCCAATCGCGGTATAATATCGATCATTTTCTCTCCCTTAGGCCATACATATGAGGGATTTTTATACATCCTCACGAAAGTAGTTTCAGATAACGGTTGGAAACGGTTGGCCACGTGCTAAGGGTGGTTGAACTACCGGAGTAACCATCAACCCAGTCTCTGAAAATAGAGAATTTTTATATATTTTTTTAATCATTTTAATGGCATGCGCGGGAAAAGTTCGCATGGACTCGCGTATACACGCGGAAAACTCCGGGCATAACCGCGTATGGGATTTTTAACACTGTGTTTTAGTGAATTTTATCCAAGTCCATGGGAATGGGTGCCCAAAGCCATATAAGAAATCATGAATCATAGAAGGTGAAAATGATGCGAGACGGATGCCCCCTAATATATGAGGGTCGGAAAGTACATGATGGCTCGAAATGTATTATGCACATCGAAGGAACTTCGCAAGGACAAGAGAGAGGACTTCACCGGATTTCGGCTACGCGAAAAACCAATGAAAGAAAACGAGAGAGTCAACTCATGATGAGGCGGGCATACCCATGCTCAAAGTCAAAAACATATGTATATAGTGAGTACATAGATGGATCCAAATGTACACAAGTATAGCTCGAGCGAAAGTACACAATGAATCATCCGAAATGCGGGCCCGGCAATAGAAGTTTGAATCAATGTCCAAGTATCAAATATAGAAAAGTTGATCAGCGATACCGTAAATAGATGTCTGATCACAAAGTAGCGAGATCTCCAAGTACCAAACTCATAAGGGGTGGAATTCATGGTACAATCACGCAACTCGGGGCCAACATATAAAATGTTGTTGTACTAAAATCGCAACATATAAGTGTACGGCATCATCAGCGAGAAGCGAAAAAGGATCGCCAAAAGTGAGTCGCAAAATGCTGATGCAACCCGAGGTCTTCACCGATCCACAACGGCACAATTCTACACAATGGGAATAAATGAGACTTTGAAGTCGACCATGTGAGAAATCGTTGGATTACCGGTCGATGATGTAAACCGTTAACCAACGCGAAGTCAACCCACCAATAATGAAAATGAGTGTCAAGGTGCCCGAAGTACAATCTAACAAGTGCGAATAAATGAGTTGAAGTCGGAACACTTGGAAGAATCTACCAATCGGGGAGAGCAATGATGTTTCCCCAGCAGCGTCGATAGGCGAAGAGCCCGGCGACCGATGAGCGCAAAGCCTAAGGTGCGGCAAAAATGCCTGCAGACCTTGTCCCGCAGCAATGAGCCGGAGTCGATGGGCAAAAGGTCCGTCTGGAAGGGAAGGCATTAAGGCATCCCACATCGGTCCGGTGCGGGTGTAACCCGCTGTGCCAAGATTTTGGAAGGAATCGGACGAAGCAGAGTGAAGGAACCAACCCGAAGTATGTTTCTGACATGCACAAGATGAAGCTAGCGCATGGAAGAAACCCTTTGAACCAACCAATAGTGAAAGCTGAAAAAGAGGTGAGGTATCCACCGATAGGGTCAAATGGAAATCAAGGTACTGCATGAATCCGAAGTGTGATAATGTATGCTGACGTCGAACAGAAGGAAAACCACTCAATCAAAGATAAAATGATGATCAAATGCTGAGCACAAAGTCACCTATTAATGATGTAAATAGGTCCAGGGTGCGGCTCAAGGTTTAATCTTAGAGCAATATGTCGTAGTCGATAAGAGACAAACCTGATGGCAATAATTCAATGGGGACCTTCTCAAACTAGCATGAGCATAGGACCAAACATCTAATGTGATAATACAAGATACTGACAAGACCAGGAAGGCCGGAAAAAATAAGTCAAGAGACATGGTAGAATGGCCTTCTCAGGGTTAACTTCCCTTGAACAAAAGCATGACTCATGATGACCATGGCAGAAAATAATGACATTGTATAAGTTTGTTATGCAGGAGGCAAAAAAAAACTCTCCATATGATTGGAAGAGATAACCAACTAGGGGAGAACTTACTTGTGAAACAAGGTTATGGCATCTCGTATGCCAGCACTAAAACCATCCCAAATGATGAAAATACATAGTTCTTATGTGTTTTTTTCAATGGTGACAAACCGATACTGTAACTGCCATCAAAATATGAAGTAACATCCAACTCCCGCTCTTTTTAACATATTTTATTTTTTTGTCTTTTTCATATAGTAAGCTTGAAAAAGAAGAAATAATGCTATGGTACAATGGATAGAACGAGTATCAGGAAACAGATGCACTAGTTCCTGGGATAGGAACAATCCTATGCTCAATGCAAGGTGGCGGAAACTGGTAAGTGATACTCAAAGGAGTATTCCGTCCATGGGTAACAAGGGTGTCAAGTCACAATAGCTAAGTGATTTTCAATGGTTATATTATACATAGAGTCAAGGTCAAAAGATGGCTTAAACATTGAGTCCAAATGAAGCCAGTTGAAGGCCAAGATAAACAAGTAGCCAGTATGCAATGCAGTGATACAACTCAACAACACGAGGGAGCCTCTAAGGTAATAGCCAGAAAAATGATAATTAAGAAAAAGAAGAATGAAGCTTCAACATATAAGTCATGGCGGGACTAAAGAGGACTCCCGAGCTTACATAAAGTGCAGCATGGGCGACAAGTGCTAGTGAGGAACTAACTAGGAAGCCCATGTAAAAGAAGGCTCTACCACCAAGTCATGATTAAATAATCGGCGAGTGAAATGGGTTAAGCACTCATGACATGATGGGATCGACCCTATGGCAAGTGATCAAAATGGAGGCTAGAATGTAGAATGCAACGGAAAGTGGATTCCCTAACCTATATTCTAGTTAAGATCATATACCTGCCATGATAGGTCAGCGGTCATGGATTTGAAACTGGAAAAAATCTCAAAATCAACAAAATGTACCTGAAAATATACCCATCAAACACTTACAAGAAATAGGGTTATGTAGCTTAATACAGATTTGAAAAAAAAGCATAATGAAATTTTACAGCATAAATACACATTTTACCTCATATTTGGTTCATTGTTACTTTGCTGAATTGGAGAAAAAAGCTCTGGAGAAAAAACCTCTTCAAAACAGGAGCAATCAGTCATCCAATTTCGTCGGATTAGCTAGGTAGGCTTTTAATCCATTATTGTTATCAATTTTATCCACAAATCGGTAAAAAAATTTGATTTTTCACTGTAGAAAAGATTTGTTTTGAATGAGCTTTCTCCGCATACGCAGGTTTGTTCACGCGAAACCGCGTATGATATGTGTTTGTACTCAAAGGAAGTCGCGTATGCGCAGTCTGTGAATGTAAAAAATAAACCTAATGACAAAATTAATGGATTTTTCAGGATGAAAATTGCTTGGAGAGAGCGTGAGCACAGTGCCATTGACCAGGAAGTCATGGGGGATCAAAATTCGCTCAATATTCTCCGAAACAGTGGATTGCTAAAATTCTTCAAAATGCCAAATATGAAAAGTAATGTCCGATTGCTTGAAATGTTGGTGGATCATTGGGAAATGAAGGAAGATTGCTTCATGATTTACCAAAAGCCCATACACATAGAGGTGGAAGACATTTACTTTATTACTAGACTCTCTTGAACAGGAGACCTAGTAGATTTGCATGGCAAGCCTGTGGGAGGGGTTACAGTAGATGATTATTTCCACGTCTATTGTGTAGAGGGATCTCAAAAGGTAGGGACTAAAATTGCAATCAAAGATTTATCAGAGTTGCATATGAAAATTCTCCTTTTCACCATTGGCAGGGTGGCAGGATCAGCTTCCTTACACCAGGCATCGAGGACACAGATGATTATAGCTATGGAATTCTTAGTTCACCTCTTTTATTGGTGTACAACTCTACTGAAAAACATGAAAAAACAATTGACCTCCATCCGAAAAGGAAAAACAAATAATTTCGGGTATGGAACCATTTTGATGACATTATTCTTTGAGAAGATTCTAGGGCTTCGACCTAAAGTGATCTCATCCATCAACAACCCTAGAGATCCAAGAATAGCCCAGTGGGCTGATCTAATGAAGCGATTGGGGAGAAGTGAAGTTCCCTGAACCACATGGGATGATGAGTTCTTCCAATGGTGGGAAGAACAAGTTATAGCAGTGGATGATTATCCCTATGCTAGGATGGATTTTTGTGGTGATCCATACCTAGTCCTTCCACCCTACGCAACATGGGGTGCAATCGGTGAGACTGCAATTTTTGATTATATGATTTTTTTTTATTGATTTTTTCAATATATGTGAAAAAAAAACATGTTTTTAATTGGATTCCAAATGAATTACAAAATTATGTGATGACCATGATACAAATTTGGGACCAGTCCATCTTGAAGGATACCCAAGGCACAAACGTCACAGAGGCGAAGTAGATGCTGAAGACCCTGGTAGAACCCTACATGACGTTCAGAGAAACTTGGAGAGTTGAACTCACCAAGTGCCTATGTCTGCAGTAGAGGACCTACTCGAGGCTATCCAAGGATGGGTAGTTGGGGTACCGCGAGACTGGGTGCGGTTATTTCATCGTGTGGCTACTGTGATTGTGTTCTATAAGAACACAAATGTTGCGTAGGGACCATAGATTTATCAGATGACTGTACTATATTTTTGATACTGAACATGATTAGGCATAAGCCCTAATTTTGTAAGACATATGGGTCCAAATGTTTTTATAGTTTTTTGAACACTCTAATGATATATACAACGATTTATGATGCGATGAAACAAATGTGTGAAAATGTATGATGATTTTGATGATTTAATTAAAGTATTGAATGATCAATACGCCAGTCAATTGATTTATTAGCTAATGAGTCTGTCATCCAATTGTCATCTCGAGGAATATGAATAAATGTTACAAATTGGAATGACCTTTGCAGCAAACGTACCCTCAGAAACAACCGGAGTAAAAATGGATCCCGGACCCGATATGTGTTGTTCAACTGCGACACCACCAGCTGGAAGTCTAAGAAAACTACCAATGAATCAACACCTGAAGATATTGCTTCTAAGAGTAGATAAATGACTACCATGTATTCTTCTATGTTGTTGGAAGTAGGACCAATGCAGACCGCTCTTGAAACTAACATCTGACCAGATGGATAATGATGTACCCAAGCCGCAGAAGCTAAGTTCCGGGTGTGTCTACTAGCACCATTGGCGAAACCATAATGACTCATGATATCCAACACAACCTGCCAAAGCAGATCAAAAACATCACCATCACCTCATAGACCGAAAAATCAGATATGTACAACAACAAAAACAAAAATATATACAAAAATGAAGATGTCAGGCAAAGGCCTAGGCATAATACCTTTTCAGATAGATCCCATTTCTGGGCTTCGCCAATTCATTTCCCTCAAAATCAACCAAGGTATAAGCTCCTTTTTTGAGGACATTTTTAATGATGAAGGGGCCATACCACATAGATTTGAAATTTCCTATCCCCAAGGCATCCTTCTCCTGGGCATAAACCAGAACAAGGTCTCCTTTAGAGAAAACTCTAGGTTTGACCACTTTATTGTACTGAACTTTTACACGTTTCTTATGTGCCTCATTCGTCGTGGCAGCATCTTGACGCTGCTCATCAATATGTTCCAGATGAATGAGGCATTCTTCAAGACTAGAAGTGTTAGGAAGAAGCTCTACAACTAACTTAGGAGAAGGAATCTCACACTCAATGGGAAATATGGATTCCAACCCGTAAGCTAGTTGAAACGGAGTAAAACCAGTTGCATATTTTACTGACATCCGGTATGCCCAAAGCACAGGATATAGCATGGTATGCCAATTGGATCTAGATTTATCAATTTTCCATTGAATAATGTTATTCAAGGATTTTTTGATGGCTTCCACTTTCCCATTGGCCTGACGATAATAAGGAGATGAATGCTCCTGTCATAAACCTAATTTTAGAGCCAACTCAGCATCATGCTATTCTGAAAATTACTGCCATGATCAGTGAAAATATCTTTAGGAATACCAAAACGATAAATAACTTGATTGAAGAGAAAAAGAGATGCTTTCTCACCGTCATTCCCAAAAGTAGGCATAGCCTTGACCCACTTCATGAAGTAGTCTACTGCTACAATAATGTACTTGTGACCTTTAGCTGAAAGTGGGTTACAAGTAGTATAATCAATACCCCACTTTTTAAAAGGGCCGACAGTGACAACTTGGAAGAGCTGAGCTAGATGAGCACGCATCTTTCAAGTATACACTTGACACAGATGACACCATTTGACCGATTCCATACAATATTTGAAAATTGAAGGCCAAAAATATCCAACACGCAGGATTTTTTGGGCTGTAGCAAGCCCAGATAAATGGCCACCACAAGCTCCACTGTGGAAATCGTTCAACACAACCTCAGATTCTTCGAGAGTTAAGAATCTTCTTAGGATCGAATCTACCCATCGACGGTACAAAGTATCACCAATGATCAAGTAATTTTTAGCTAGGTGATGCAACTTACAGCGCTCATCTTTCGAAAAATTCGAGGGAAACTTTGCAGTCTGAAGATATACAATGAGATCCCCATACCAAGGATCTTGTGAAGAGATGAGAAAAATATGCTCATCTGGAAAGGATTCATCATAAACCGTCTCCTCTCCACAGGGCAACTCAGAAATTAATTCTGCGAAAACTAATGATTTCTTGGACTTGGCAGACATAAAATCAAGATCAAAATCCTGCAAAATTACAATCCATCGATTGCATTTGCCCCCCAATTACTCGCCTTCTGAGAACAAACTGAAATGGATTGACTACTGCCAAAACATAAGTTTTTCGAAGGAAAATATAATGTCTGAGCTGCTGTACATCATGGGCAGCTTCTAAAGTAAGCTTCTCTATCGGAGAATATCAGAGTTCAGGTCCTACCAAGCCTCAAATAAGGTAGTATATAACATGCTCTATAAGAGCATCATCCTCCTGAATATCGTACCAATGGTAGATTCTGATGATGCGAGATATAAGAGGAAATCCCTGCTATAATCAGGTGGACTGAGTATAAGAGTAGAGGTCAATGCTTTTTTCAAAGCATCGAATGAGCGTTGAGCAAAGTCATCCCACAAAAATGGGACTTGCTTCTTTAATAATATCATGAAGCCTTAGTGGAAGATTTTCCTTTCTTGAGTTTCTTTCCTCCCTCATCTATATCTTCAGCTTGGACTGTGGGGGTTTCCTCAATATCAATAGCATGCAGAATGTCTTATAAATTTCCCTTACCCACTATTTGGCTTCTTGTAATCCTTTTGTTGCCATGTTTACTTATAGTTGGCTCTTGTTTTGCGAGTTTGTTCATAGTTGGCTATTGTTTTGCAGGCAAAACAACAAGTGTATCAATTTTCTGCAATTGTTCTATTTCCATGATTACTGGTTCAGTTTGCTCTGCCCCTATAGGCTCCCTTTTCTTTGCCACTGAAGGTGATGGTATACCTCTAGGTTTAGGATTTCTTTTAGGTGTGATGGAATATACTTCAAAACCACTGACAAATAGAAAATATTACTATTCTATGCCTAATATTTTTAACTCCTCTAAAACTAGCAACTTGATTAAACCATGTAAGGTTTCATTTCCTTCATATTTAGCTTGAACTTTATCTGCCATTTTTGCTAAGATTTTGTATAAGTAAAAATATAGATCAAGAGATTTGTTACCAAAAAAATGTAGCAGAAGCATGAAGTGGTAAGAATAAACAATATGATACCTCCCTTCAAAAGTGAAATACTTCTAAATAATAAGCAGCAGCTTTGACAAATTGTCTCTCATGTATCTCCTTGGAATGGAATTTGTAAGATAAATCTCACTATGTTATGTCTTGATAAATTCCTTACAATCGTGCATGTTGAATTTGAAACCTTTGAACCATTTTTATCCTCCTCTTGGAATTCTTGTTGCTATTGCAATGGTCTCTGGATTTATAGAGAGGTTCAACATCCCCACTTTTGAATTTATCCCATTGAAATTTATGGCAAACTCTTCAGAAACCTGTACATGGCATCCTTGCAGTATTTGGAAAAATTGCAAACACCCTGTTCTTCTAAAAACTTCTTTAGTGAAATAGCTCTCCAAATCTCAATAACATGCAAAGAAGGAGTGGAGAATGAAAAATTACTCAATCAAGAAATATTTTAAAGTTTCGATGACAACTCATGGCATAATCATGACTCTTATATGCTTAAAATAGTAATAATGACTTCAGCCATGACCATTCTACCTTGATTTAACCCTAACTGACTCGAATGACATCTACCCTAACCCTTTCAATCATTGACCGAAACCTAGCACCTGTTTTGAAAAGATAGACATGAATACCTCATTTTGTAGCATACTTAGTGTATTTCTTGGTAGTTTCACTATGAAAGTATTAGTAGTTTCGTAGTGAAAAGTGAATTTTTTCTATGTAATTCGCTACGAAAGTAGGAAATCTTGGCTAAGATGACCTTTTCAGAGTTGTAATCTTGGAAAATGAAATATGTCAAGAAATAATTATTGATGTGACATGAAAAGACTTGAATGGGGGTGGGTTTGGTCCTTAAGATAGGCTAATAAGAAAAATTTAAAATTTTCCCTTACCAAGTAATGAAAAATGAATTCTATGACCATGCCTTTGACACATGAACCTCTAAGACTATGTCAAATGATGTTTCAATTTTTTCTAAGTGATAACACCTTATGAGAATTTTAATGAAGTTGAGAAGGGGCATGCGTCTCAACCTGGAGAGCAACAGAATGGAGGTGATGACAGAAGAAAGTTGGAGTGTTTGATATGTGGCAAGGATGGTCACAAGAAGTATTTTCTGTCATACCAAGATTGTAGGTCTCATATATGCAGTGCTCAAGAGACACAAACAATTTGGGATGTTGGACAGAACATTCATCGAATCAATTAATAATTTGGTAACAAGAAGGAAGATCACCAAGAATCCATTATTGAGGTGGAAGGTAAGCTTTGTGATTGAGTTATTTATATTTTGATTGAAAATGGATATAGTTATAGTTATTTTAATCATGACTTGGTGTATAATTTTGGTTCGAGAAAATAATTACATGAATAGTCTTAGTTTGTGTAGTTGGCTACAAGTAATAAGAAAAGAGTTCATCATTTTATAAGAGCTTGTGCATTTGATATGAATGGTATGCCTACATCAATGCATCCAAATGTGCTTCCATTTGGATCATACAATATTTTCTTGGGTATGGATTAGTTTTACCTTCATAGGACTAAACTGTATTTCTATGAGAAGGCTATCTAGTGTTTGGATGATTATGGAGAGAAGAGAATTTTGGAGGGTAAAAAGAAGCATACATTAGTGAGGATGGTTACAACTATGCTTGTAAAGAAAATTTGTACAAAACGGTGTGTATTTTTTCTAGTGCATGTTTCCATTGGTAAAGGTAAGGATGTTGAGGATGCAAAATTCTTGAAGAGGTATATGGTTTTACACTAGTTTCAGGATGTATTCCCATCAAATATTTGAGAGTTATTGCCTCACATGGAAGTGGACTTTTCTATTGAGTTGGTACTATGAGAAGCACCAACATCAAAGGCACCTTCCAAGATGAGCACTCCAAACCTAGTATAATTGAAGTTCCAGTTGAAGGAAATACTTGACAAGGGATACACTAGGTCAAGTGTATCGCCTTTGAGTGCACCAATTTCATTTGTGAATAAAAATGATGATACTCTCAAGACTTTTATTGATTATAGGTAGATTAACTAGGTGAAGATCAAGAACGACTATCCATTTTCAAGGATCAATGACTAGTTTGATCAGGTGAACAAAGCAACAGTGTTCTTGAAGATTTATTTGAGATCAAGATATCATCGTGTATGCATAAAAGAAGAGGAAATATACAATATTTATTTACGGTCTACGTATGGGCATTATGAGTTTTTTTCTATTTCCTTTTGGTTTTACTAATACACCAACTACTTTTATTTGTTTGAATAATAGTGGGTTTTGACCTTAGCTGGACAAGTTTGTGATAGTATTCATTGATAATATATTGATATATTTTAAGAATGAGGAAAAACATGTTGAACACTTAGTAGCATTACTGATATTTCTAATACAACATCAATTTTATGCCAATATTAGTAATTTTTCTTTCTTTTAGACAAAATTTCATTACTTGGGACATGTTGTTTCCAAGGAAGGCATAGTATTTGAACCCGAAAACATCAGATCTCTCATGGAATGGGAAACTCCTAAGAATGTGGATGAGGTCAGATCATTCATGAGGTTAGCATGTTATTATATGAGGTTCATCATAAACTTCTTATGGATTTCCTATCCTATTACATCATTTCATAGGAAAGGAAAGAAATTTCAATGGACAGAGGAATGTGCATCTAGTTTTGATAAGTTGAAGTAGTTCCTTAGAAATTCTCTAGTTTTAAAGATTGCAAATCTAGATAAACAATTTATGGTGTCTATAAATAATTGGATGAGACAACTTGGTGGAGACCTAATGTAAGAGCGATAGGTGGTATGTTATGAGGCACAGAAAATGAATGAGCACAAGAAGAACTATGTGACTCATGATCTTGAGTTGGCAGTGATCATTCATGCATTGAAGATGTGGAGGTACTATCTTCTTGGCAGGAGGTTTGTTTTGATAAGTGATCAAATTCGGTTGAGACATTTTTTTGAACAACCTAATTTGAATTCCAGATAAGACGAATGTTTGGCCATGCATAGTGAGTGTGACTTTGAGATCAGGTACATCAAGGGTAATGAGAACATGGCTGTAGATTATCTTAGAAAAAGAGTGTAGGTAAATCACATAGAAATTATGAGTTCTTATGAGACAAATTTTTAGGATTGGATCTTATAAGAAGGATAATAGGAAGTCAGGTACCAATAGTTTAAGCATAGGTTACAACAACAGAGTACATGTGATTAGGATTTGGATTACCATCTCATGATAGATGATTTGGTGAGATATAGGGGCAAGAAATATGTGTTGGAAAACAATGAGCTTAACAATATTATCTTTAAGAAATTTCATGATAAGTCATATTTAAGTCACTCGGGATCTCAAAAGACTCTAACAACTATGAATAAGTTCTACTATTGAACAACTTTGAATAAAGAGCTAGCTGGGTTCGTTAGAAGGTGTTTGGATTGTGAATAGGTAAACACAAAGTGTAAGAATATAGGTGGTTTACTATAGCCGATTTTGATTCCAGAATGGAAATGATAGGCCATTTCCATGGATTTCATCACAGGTTTGTGGAGTACATCTAAAAAACATGATTCCATCATGGTTGTGGTTGACATGTTGATGAAGGTATCACAATTCATTCTAGTTAATTCTAATAATTTAGCTAGTGAGGTAGGTTAGGTCTTAATGAGGGAGATAATGATATTGCATGGTATTCCTAAGAATATTGTGTCAGACATACATTCCAAGTTCACTTCCAAGTTTTGGAAGGATATTTTTGCAGGCTTGGGTATAAAGTTGGCTTTCAGTATAGCTTATCATCTGCATAAAAATGGATAGACAGAGAGGGTCAACATGATTTTCAAGGACACATTGAGGATGTATGTTATGTAACAATACAAAAGGTGGGAGGAGTATCTTCAATTGGTTGAGTTTACTTACAACAATGTGTATCAGGAGTCACTGAGGATGAGTATGTTTGAGGAACTTTAAAGGTGGATTTGTAATACTCTAATCTTCTATAGTGATCTAGTGAACATGTTACTGATTGGACCAGACTGTTGAGTAAAATATGTGTCTGTTTTAAAGGTAACCTTAATTATTTACATTAATTATCAACCCAGGGAAAGTCTTGTTATTTCAAGAGTGTAAGAAAAATATATGCAAGTGACATGAGAGGTTAACTACTCTAGATTGTTGTAAGAAATATTGTCTAGTTCTCGAAGTTCAATCAAACCAACTTGAAAGTGAACTATGAAATACTTCAGAACGTTCAAAGGAGAAGATTTTTTTCTAAGATTTTGCAGAAATAACCACTAAAGACTGAAAATAATAGAATGCAATTGAACAACACGCTTTGATGAATTGAACAGATACCTTAATGAATTTAAAAACAATCCTAAAGAATTTAACAGCAATCAATTATTCTATATTTTGCAATGGAATTCTCTTTTAATCAACTAATAGCACCATTTGGAATTAAATATCAAACCAAATGTTCAAAAAAAGATTCAAAAATTAACTATACGCAGAATTGAACAACAGTCGTGCTGAAACTAGTTTAATGAATGTAAGAGCATTAACTCCTGATAAGATAACATAAATGATAAATCTAATCTAGTGAAAAGGAAGTTATAACATATCATGCTTTCAATTAACCAATTAAATGTTAATGTTATGAAACATAAAGGATAACTGGAAATGAAAGTTCTATAAGTAAATGTATAGCACAAAAATAGCAGGAGAACCCCAAGGGTTAGGCCCAAAGGCTCTAGAATCCTTCTGCTAAGGAATAATCAGAATTTGTTTATACTAAAAATGCCAATTTCTTCATTAATTAGTAGAGAAATACATTAGCACGAAATTGATGATTCTGTCAGAATACGCTTATTACAGGAAAATTATTATGCATGAACTCTCCTTCATCTCATTCACCTTCAGAGTCTTATTGCTTAAAGTAAAATTCAAATAGAGTAATGGATCCTCCTCATTATGAGATCATGTCCCTTCATGGCTATCGAATGAACTTCCAAGGGTAGGCGTGCCTCTACATCTTTTGCTAATTCATAGGAGTCAATAGGGTTCTGTTCACTTTCCTTGTCTGTTGTCATTTGGTCATCCTGGTTAGTAGTTTGGCTATTTCTCCTATCTAGCAATAAAGAAAACAACAAATCATTTTTTGTGCTATCAAACTCACCTTTTATCAATAATTCATTCTACCTTAATTTTTCATAATTTTCGTTTACTTTATTGCGAAGATGAAGGAAAAATACATAAAAGTAAATGGAAAATCATGGTAAATATGGGGGTATAATTTACCTTCTCCTTGGCCCAAGTTACTCCCCTGCTTACCTTTTTACAAGTGCTCATGCAAACAAATGGTTGAGGTGTATTTGGATTAAAGAATGTGTAGGATATACTTCTTCCTTGTGCATTCTAAAATCATGTTTCTATTTTATCTTTGCAAATGCTAAGTTTTTGTGACCCTCTAGTAACTCATAATCATGATGATAGTTTTCAGGACGGTACCATATAATGGGGCTTATTTATCTACGTCCTATACATGTAGGACCCATGTTCAAAACTAGGTTGTTGTACAGAAGGAAACGAGAAGCAATAGATTTAAAGTTCCTATACCCAAATGGTTCTTTTTTCTTGACATTATTTGTAGAGGCTAGCCATCTCTGTTTGGCTACTGATAATGCTTCTTCCTGAAGGTCCTGGAAGTGTGCCTGCCCATTCTACAAAATATCTTTGTGAATAGGTCCCAATTTGGCTATCACTCCTTTCTGTTGCATAAATTGTTTATGTTGAGTAAACAAGTATAGGGGTTTAGAAGGTTCCCCTCTGGCCCATAGATCTAGGCCATGTTTCTTTCTATGAAAGGTATTGTAGGCCTTAGCCCATCTAGTCTAATTTTTGGCAAAGGACAGAAAAGCTTGGAATTGAATGTCCTTTATGAAGGGACTGGGGTTACTATCCCTATCCTCTTCTAGAAATAAATTGTGCAAATACAATTCACACAAAATATGTTGGACCTTCTCATCCTTCTCATTGCAAATTTGAAAATATTCTTCAATGGTTTTAAAAGTAGTGGGCTTCCCTGCCCTGACAGCTTTTATTTTCAACAATAAATATCTTTCCACTAAGAATAAAGCATAATTAGTGGTTGGTGCCCTACAAGTCAATGAATCTAAGTAAAGAGAGAAAATTTCTATAGGGTCATATGCTTGGGTGGTGGTTATTAGCTAACCCTCTCAAGGCTTTCCATTTCCCGAGGCAGAGTGTAAGATTAGCTGTAAATTTCCAAAGGTACGACATACATGTTCATGTTAATATGTATAATTGACAAAACGATATTGAATATATTACCTCTATGTGGACAACAGATCCTATGGAGAACACCAAGCAATGAAGTAGAAGTCATTCTTCACTGGCTCCAAGCCCAAATCCTGCAATCAATCAAAGCACCCGTGTAATCTCTACAATAGTATAGCTTTCTATCAATTAAACTAGCTTGTAAGAAACATAAAAAAATGAAGATCTAAGCCACTCATATGATGCTACATAGACTATTGAACAACAATTGTTACACTGATGCATCGAATGGACAAAACAAATACGGTTCTATTGGTTTATGAAAAGGAGGATTACAACCATCAATTGCACCAAGCCCTCCTCAATATTCCAATTTCTCTCTCTCTTTCTTTATCTCTGTGTGATGATGCTCAAGGAAGAAAGCTCTCAATGAAATTCGCCAATCTTCAAGCCTCACACTACAACAATGAAATTCTTCTCCACATATAATCAAACCTTTGACCTTAGACCAAGAGCTGACAACTCCAATTTATAGGAGATGGAGAGGACAAACCTTGCCAACTCATTTAGCCTGTTCAAATTGGGAAATATCTATGTTTGTCCTCACTTTTCCTTTATTTTTCCTTCCATAGGAGTTCAGTTGTGTTTGGAAATGCCTAATAAAATGTTTGTGCCATTTAGTTTCCATTTTTAACTGACCTTTTTTGAGAAAAAGATGGAAATGGCAGTTATTTTTCCGCAAGATATTTCCATTTCCACATTTAAACATAGATAACGCTACCCCTTGGGTAAGACAGAGTGTTACCATAGGCATTAATACTCCCTTTGCATGGCTTAGGTGCGTTATAACTCTTCCTAGCTATTTCTGGGGTGCATTACGTTGGAAAAAATGGGTTTTGTCTAGGTCATTTTCTTCCTTCCATGTTACCTTCTCCTCTAAGCTGATGAGGAGGTAATTTTTCCTATAACAGATGCTCCCTAAAGTGTGAGGTCAGAGATAAATACGATGGCCGAAATACTTTATAAGAAGTGTAGTATAATGAGAGGAATTGGAGGACTAAGGAAAACCTGAAACAACAACATATGTCAGAAAATATAGTATCTGTCCTGAGTTGGGCATTGCCATGTGCAGTAGCTAATAAAAATTATTTCTCTAGAGTAGAGATATGAACAGTGTGTCCACTGATAAGCATAGTGTGGAAGCATCTGTTATAATAGGATCAATTGATAAGTTGTCTCCAAAAGAAAATATCGCAACCCTGGAGAGGAACACAGTTGTAATGGTGTAAGCCTCAACCCAAGGTGTAAGCCTCAACCCATGGTCTTGGTCGTGTTAGAGTCGGTATCTTCATCCCTCCGTCAGAGATCAAATTTATCTTGTTGCATTTCATTTTAGGTGTCTCATTCAGTTCAGTCAGCTGCATTCCATTAGGAGCATGGATCATCTGATGGTAGGGTCTTGTCACTCATATCCCTCATGTCATGTGCCTGCTGGTCTAGTTCTGTTCATCGAAATCATTTACAGTCATGATTGGTCTCCTGGTTGGCAAAGAGTCATTTTAGGGTTTTTAGTCTCATTAGGTCTAGGGTTTCATTAATTTGGTCTTCAGAGTGTCTAATAATGTTAGCAGACACATGAGGAAGCTTCAAATAAGGTTTCACTACAAAAATTTCATCATCATAATGCTTGATAATGATTTTTCTTCAAAACTCTGTTTTGAAGAAAAATTGTCTATTTTATCATTTTGTAATAAATGCAATGTAATTTTGGAATTATTCAATTGCATTAATGCTTCATTCGCAGCCCTGGTCACCTTTTCCAAAACTCCATGCCATCCATTCTTGTAAAACAGACAATAAATTCATCATTCAGTTGAAAAATCAAAACCAAGAAAAATAGAGCTCTTTTGAAAAAGTGCCAAAGTTTTCAAACATAATAAAGTGGGTTTTTCAAATAAAAAATCAAAATCCTTGGTATATATAAGATATTTCCAAATTCAAAACTCCATTTTCATACCAAAGACATCAATGAGCCAAATAAAATCGTGGAGGAGTGAAGAAATAAGTTTGGAGGCCGAACTGTGTTGAAATTGACTGGCACGGCACACTGGGTGGTGGTTGCAGTGCATAAGATGAGCGCGACGCATAGGGCCACTCTTCTCTGTGAAAATTTGAACCAGCGCGGTGCATTGAAGGGGTGCGACACACTGGGCAGTGGTCATGGTGCATTGAACTGAAACACAAATTCTTGCCATTGCCTCCAAAAACTCCAAATTGACTCGGTTTTTTTTTTTTCTCAAGTAAGTTCATGTGATCTTCTACTGTCCATAAACTAGTGCTTGGTGTTGATTATATGATTTATTATGAGAATTTGAATACATAAAAGCCAAACCCTATCATCTTGTTGAGATTTGCTCCCTTAGGCTTTTGAAGTTGAAGTTTTAAAATTCGTTTTGTGCCAAACTTTTTCATTCCCCACCTTGTTTTTACTCCCCCTCACTGTTACCTCATCACTACAGTCCATTACCCTATCTCCCTACATCCCTAAAGCCACTCATACTCATCTCATTCCCATTATCCCTATCCCATTTGTAAAATTTCCCTAAATCCCAAGTTTATCGCAAAAAATCAAGTGGCTGTCCCTTGTCCCTAAATTTGTCAAATCACAAGTTTTCAAAAGGAAAATTCCACTTGAAAAAAAATCATTGTCCCCACTGCCCTATTTCCCCACAGTCCCTCCCACACTACCATACATTTGGAAATTAAAACAAAAACACCCAAATTCTCATTTTCATCTCATACAAGCCAACATACACCTTGCATAGACTTTGGACATCATGGAGACAGATATTGATACATCATATGACCGAGATAGTGATTCCACCACTGAGCTACATGCACCTAGAAGGCCTCGTAAAGGTGGCAGACATGTGAGAGAGGAGCCCACCTCATTGACTGAATTGCAGGCTTGTCCACTTGCCATGGCATGTTTTCGAGAACAATCATGCTATCAATTTTGTGAAATGATTGCTAGGATCCATCATCATCAGGAGTTGGCTCGTTTGTTTGTATTGCATTTACATGATGGTCAGGTAACTCTTGCTGGTGTAAATTTCACTTTGACACCGGAAACCATCTCTCAAGCAACCAGAATACTAAATGTGGGTGAACAGTGGAACAAAAGACATCAGGTGGACAAAGTGCATTATGAACCATACATTAGGCCTAGCTTTGTGAGGCAACTCAGTAGAGTATTCCCATTCCGGTTCCTAAAGGAATCCTATGCGCCTCTGATGAAACTCATTATCAGATATTTCAGTTGTGAGGGCCGGTTTTCACGCCTCTATGCCTACCACATCAGGTTATTGATGCATTTCACCAGAGTGAGGATGATGAACATTCCTTATTTCATGTGCCGAAATATCGAGAGAATGACCACTCTTGTGCAGAAGAAAACTCCCGAGCAGCAGTACAACAATATTTATCACTATGCACTCATCAAGATCGTGGTTGTACATCAGCTTGGATTGCAGGGTATTTCATGGGAGGATTTCATTTCCCATGATTTATTCATAGCTCCTCAGGTTCCTCCGGAGGTTGTCCATGATGCAGGTGAACCTTCACATCAGTATGGAGATTAGGAGGCAGAGACTAATAGTGTGCCGACATATGTCACTTATCAGAGAGGCATTAGAGGATTATTTGCAGCAGCCCGACGAGTACTATCTCCACCTGGTGTGGAAGGGGTCTCGTTGCCGTCATCAGAAATACAGGTATAGGTACAAGACATAGGTAAGAGGCCTATGCAGGATGAGGGCCCTTCAGGAGGCCAAGACACAGGTTTCATATTGATTGATGAGGATTTGAGCTCTCCAAGCTCAAAGTTGAGAGAGACCATTCAGGAGCAGAAGGCGGAGATAGACACATTGACCATCAAGTTGAAGAGAGCCCAATGGATCATAAAATACCTGGAGCAGTGAAACAAACAGTTGGAAGATCAACAAACAATCATGGAGTTGCAAAACATCCATGAAAACCGGCAAGCTGCCCAAAGAAGCCAAACCGAGATGACATCCATTGAGCGAGAGATTGAGGCTGATAGAGAGAATTGGCTTGAGAGGGTCAATATTCATCTTGAGAAGCTATTGGAAAAGGAAAACCAGGAAAAGAACATGCTAAGGCATATGAAGAACCATTATTGGGTGCGAAATCATGTTTGCAAAGCGAGGATCAAGATCCTGAAAGAAAGACTAAAGAAGGCACTAAAGCGTCACAAAAGGCATGATAGACTCCAAATTTTGGCTGAAGCTTCTTTGGCCCAGCATAACACTTGATGGTGGACATTCAGCCCAAATTTCAAGAAATTTGAGAAACTTTTTGTCAATTTTGAAATTTTTGGCCTTAAAAAAGATTTTCGTGCCTGACGTGTAGCGCCACTTGGCGCGCGCTTATAATTGGCAGCTCCTCTTGAATAAAACCTTGTATTTCTAGATTTTTCATCAAAATTTATGCATTCCTATCCATTACCTAAGGATTTTGACAAGTTTTGGGTTGCCCGAAGGGTCAAAAACCCCTTAAAAATGACCTTTTTGCCACTTTTTGGACACACATGAAGCAGTGTTGGGAGATTTGATTTTTGGAGGGGAAAATGGAAACCAAATTCAGAAATTCCACTTGTGTTGGAAATTATACAGGTATATATTTCCAACGAGCTATCTTGTGCTCCATTTTCACTTCGGGAAGGCCCTCAAAATCAGCCTCAAAGTGGCGCTATGCATAGAGATTTCAGGTGCGGCGCATTGGGAAATTTGGCTCAATTTTCACTCAGCAGTTCAGATTTTCGCCTAGTTTTGGCCAGTTTGAATTTTTATCTCCAAATGTGAAACTCCTGATGTAACTTGATGCAATTTCATGACTTTGATGTAATTTTGGCACATTTTTACTCATTCAAGTAGATTCATTCACCAAAAAGTGAAATGTAAATGAATGAATCAGTTTCCTATCTTATAGAGGCAAGCTGTTTCATTGCCTATTTTCCAGTTCTTAGTTTAGATCTTGTTGAAATAGATCCTAGAATGGTGAGCTCGACCCCTATAGGCATGGGGATGAGTTAGGCTGGTCTATATCTTGTATTTCTTCAGTCATTTTCAGGGTTGGACACTTGGGATTGCTTGGCACTTCATTGTACATTTCATCTCTGCAATTTTGGCAAAGGAATAGACCAGGGTTTGCAGCACTCTTTGGGATCCATGTGGCTCTATGTTTTTATGGTGTGTTTCTCTCTGTGATTGTAAGTTTACTGAAGTTTCATGTGTATCATTTTCCTTCTCCTTTCTTCTCAAATTAAACAAACAAGTTATAAAGGTGGAATTCATTAGATTGCTTTGCTCTGCCTTGAGTTTTGTTTAATTTTCCATGTTTTCATCTATTTGAAGAGGATTCTTGAAAGCCTCTTGCCCTCTTCAGCTCATCACCAGTCTGAACTATCCATTCATTCAATCCAAAGAATCAAAACAATTTCCTTCCTTTCCCCATTCAGAACTCTACAAAAACTAGGCCTCATCCCCAGACCCAAAACTGCCTTTCCCTTTGATTCCAACAAAACCCCCAAAATCAAAATCAAACTCTTTTACCTATATACCTAGCCTAAAATTAGCCTTTCTTTCAAGTCATCTCAAGCCTTATTGATTATCTTTGCTGAGATTGACCCGGAGAGAGCCCTCTCTTTATCTAGTAGGGCTAGCTACCAGATTAAGCGTGGTTTGATGTTACCCTGAACTCTGCCTTCCTTCAGCCTGGGATAGATTTAGGCAATAATAGGTTGCTGCTTGACTAAAATACATATTTTGGTACATGTAAATGAATTATTTTTTGATCAAACATACGAAGTCATATGATTACTAGTAAATAACAAAAACTGTTAACGGACACGATGGTGGACACCGATAATGATGATGGTCCCCAAGATGCACAGTATAATCTAGCGAGTGTGAATAAAAGGAGTTGATGTCGAACACTCATAGAATCATTTGATCGGGAGCCAATAATGAGAACTCCCAACCAAACACAAGGTGACCTGCAACTGATGTCTGCAAGTACCTGGGTACTAATGTGTTTCTGGATCAACTTCCTAGATAAGATGTTGAAGTTGATAGGAAGAGATTTGTCAAAAGGTAGGCACTAAGGTGTCTTACATCAGTTGACATGAAACGGGAAAAGATGATTTTGTTTATGGAAATAATCAAGATCAAATGGGAATCACTAATGAAAAATAAGTTCTGTTATATGATGGATTGGATGATATAAGGACAAGTAGATAATGGGATCCTCTTGAACAATAGAAGGCCCTCTAACAGGGTTCCAGGCATCTTAGGCTTAATGAACACCAAAGAGTATCAAGATTCACCAATGTAGGAACATTGGCATATGAAGGCTAAACTCATAGATGGTAGGGTTCGGCTAAATGCGAGTTATTTTTCTAGGAAGTGCCATGTTCAAGATTTTGTGTTGCCAAATCGACCTTTAAGATGTAACAGAATAAGTATCAATTTCATCCAAATTTTTCTCCCCGTCTGATTAAGTTTACTGAGTCGAGACGGGTAAACTCGGTGAATTTTTCATATTTAGAGAGTCTGAAAGACATCGTAAAAGACAACTCCAAGGTGTACCTTTGTCATGTTTGATAACTGGGCACGACAAAGGGAGAATAGTAAGCCCGAAATAGTTCATTTTCTGTGAGTTAGTCCATTGAATCCGGAAAAAGTGAGAAACCTATGTTCAATGGACATTTGCCTCATTTTGTTATTAGTACGAGGAGATGAAGTAAACTAAATATTCTTTGTGAAATTTTAACGAGTCCAAGGAAGAAAAACTCGATGCTCTCTGTGAATTTTTAATGAGTCCCATGGAGAAAAACTCGGTTACTTTTTTTGTTTAATGAGCTTTGAAAAAGATGGAAAATAATGGCTCCTATTTCTTCATCGTAGTAATTTAACAAGGCTGACGAAGGCAACTCATGGTTTTTTCAGTTTTACGAGCTAGAAAAAGTCCCTAAAAAGAAAGCTTGAAGCTTCTTCGCGTAATTTTGACGAGCTCGAAGAAGAGAACCAGAGGTTTTTCGGTTTAACGAGTGAGAAAAATACCATAAAAAGAATGCTCGAAATTTCTTGATCTTTTTCTTGTCAATAGAAGGATCTATGTCGGGAATTTTCTCGTAAGACCAAGTGAACACATCGCGGAATTCCTTAAAAAGGGATGTGAAGCGTGCAATTTCCTCTGGATTGCAATCAGCTCAAATCTGAATTTTTTCCACGATGCCTGTTTTGACCGAGATATCTATGAGCATAGTCTTGGAAATATTTCCCATGTTCCCTTCTGAAATGATAGTTTGAATAGTCATGTAAGCAGAGGGAACGATCTTAGGTGGGTCAAAATATGGGATTTGAGTAGTGATCAGATCCGAATCGAACATTGAAGCATGATGATGGAACTCTCCCCAAGGTCGTTCTTGTAGAGACATGACCTCTCGAATAGCTTCATCTGTAGGCAGGACTTCATGAAGGAGATCCCTAGAAAGAACCGTGATGGGCGGGAGGGTGGTACCATTGGTCGAAACCAAAGTAGTGGAGGGTTCAGATGCTATTTGGATGGCTTGATAGGCCAACTCTGTCGATGATAGCGGCATATGATCTCTGTAGGAATCAATGTATGAAGGCACCGGTAGGATCCATGGATCGATAGAGCCATCCAAAATGGTGGATATCATTGCAATCGTATGTGGAACCTCAGGCGGTGGGAGAGGAAAACAACCCATTAGGGAAGATGCCTTCAGAAGACCAGTATCGATGCTCACGTACGAGTCAGGAACACCTCCTACTAGGGGTACAGTGCTACTTGGTGTTGAAGCCGAAAATCGGGTCTACAACAAGGGGGATACCGACCCGGTCTGGACCTTGGTTAGCAAATCCTTTTCCATTTGGTGTAGTGGGTCCGACTGGGGATAATGAGACCAGTTTCCCGATATGTGTGTGTGTGTTGAGAATTGATATTTCCTTTCTAAGAAAGTTCCTAAGTGAAATGATTTTATTCTAATTAATAACATGTAAATTGTAATCTATTTAAATAGAAATATCTAATTCTAAACTACACCCGGGATATAATCTTTTCTTTATGCGATCTAAAATGATTTCAAATAGAAATTTGTAATAAAGATCATTCAACTATTATAAGAAAAAAATTCAATAAAGATAAACCACTTCGTATAAGAAGTTAGACGAAACAGTTGTGAAAAATATATCGCATAATAAGCTATTCATACATTAAGCATAAACAAGTGGTTATCATCGTAAAAAAGTGCCAAATGATAACTCAAACATTCAAGCGTTAATACATAAATAACTGAACATAAATATCACTTTAACACAGAGGTAGAAATAGTTAAGAGATAAAAGTACCATTTATAACTAGTTCTACTCATAAGCTTCAAGCAATAATGACTTATCTCTTCTTAATTCAACATCCACTAAGAGTACAAAAGTACAGCATCAGTAGCAAATATCAATAAATCATGTTCCATTCATTCATCAAAACCTCCTCAGAGGGTGCAAAAGTGCATATTCTGAGGACAATTTTTTGATAAATTTCAGGACCCTTCTCTAAATGCATGAGAAGGGTTTAAATACTACTAAATAAATCTAAAAAATAGTTTATTACAAAAGTGTAGGATACGGTTTGAATGACCGTCCTTTTTCTAAGAAAAAATAATACTAAATATGAAATTAAAACTAACAACTAATCTACTTGTGAATCTGATCTTTAAAATTGCAAGCACTCATCACTGATTTGAGAAGATTAGGTTGGCCGACTTTAGACTTTAAATGTCTTGTGAAGATGGAATCGGCAAGAGCTGGCGCCATATTCTCGGTAGAATTAATGATACAATTGAGAGTCATGCATTGGCTGTGTGGTTTTACCAGACATGCCCAGTAAGAATCCCAATTTAACTTTGTTAATCCTTTAATTGATTTTGCCTTTTATTGAGCTGCTGTTCACACCTCTGTCGTAGTTCAGAGTGAAGCCCTCTTGATTGGGCAGTATCCCGTACTGACCCTTCACTTTTATCTTGGTCATTATCAGACTTTTTAGAATGTTCAGAGGTCTCTTTCCCGAATTTCGACTTAGACTTATCTGTACCTGAACTTTCACTGAGACTGATACTAGGAATTGGTTCCCTTACGGGTTCCAAGCGCAAATTATCCAAAGGAATAGTGGTCAACATTCTTTCTCTGTACATCTTAAACTCTTGGAATTATTTTGGAGAGAATTGCGTCTAGGCTAAATGTAAAACCTCTTTAAATGTGCCTTTTTCTTGGAACATATCATCAAAAATATCATCTTCTCTAGAAAATACTCTTACCTTGACTGAAGTAGTGAAATTTTTAACAATGTCAAAGGGGTCGAATAGTCTTCTTGAAAAATTGAACAATTGTAAACATGTAATATTGTTTACTTCTTTAAATGCATGACCAACATCAAATAATGAAAATGCTCCGCAGGACACAGGAAATTGTGGCCAAATGGCCTTCTTTTTATCCTTTAAATCTTTAGTCAAACCTCCTTCTCCTCAGGTTTGATAGGCAATCTCTCGGGCCATGAGTTTATCCGGCACATACAAAGGTAAAACACGAGGAGAAGCAAAACTTCCAAAAACCCTAACATATGTAAATAATTCTTCTCCAAACCATCTTGCGATGGGGACAATATCTACTTCTGCTTCAGTGGAAAATCTTGGAGCATCCTTATTATACAACATTCTGTAAAGAGGCAACATGATGCCATGGCAAATCTTGTAAAAATGGGGAATGAACTTTGAATCCCAAAATTCCTTGTGATAAACATGAATGGGTAGGGGATCTTGACTTGTCCATTTCCAACCCATTAAAGGAAACTTAGAAACATAGCAGATTGAATCCATCACATAAGCAGATAAATAAAAAGAAGGATAAATCCTCTGAGAGATAGTCCATTTAGATCGATAATTCAAAATAGCCGTGGCTAAGTTATCAGACAAAATCTTAGCCCAATCCACAATAGTAGCACTAACAACAACATTCAATAACGGTAGCCATTCAGTCAAAAAATTATTGATGTAAGGCTTTCCAAAAAGCCTACAGAGCATAGCAGCAACAAAGAAATATGGAGAAGTGAGAGAACCAGTACTGTACATACCGTGTTTATCTTTCTTCAGTGGTTCATCTCTTCTGGACCAATCCTTGGTGCATTCTTCCAGGTTTTGATTTTCTTTGGCAAATTTCTCCATGAACTGTTTGTTGTAGGTTGCCTGTGGCTCCGGAAAATGATACATAAGCTTCAAATCTTGTGGAGCGAATGAACCAATGAGTTCTTGTCCCTGAGTCTTGAACTGTCTGTCTGTAATATCAGTGCTATCCGAAACCCATTTAATCATATCCGTATATGGAAGAATTTTAGGTCTTGCTGCTATCCGGTGTAAGAATGAACAAGCTAGCTCTGTAAGAGAGGCCTCAGAAGACCAATGTGATCCTGCAGTAGCCGTAACTTGCATTACTCTTGGGTTTTCTTCTTCAAGCAGATTATACATACCCTCCCAAGTAGTGATATTAGCGTCTTTGTTGCAGGCGGTGTCTGTGTACAAGGACGCCATCTCTTTACTTTCAAAACTCAGAGCTTTGTCTTTCTTTCCCATAATACTTTGAATATCGCTTTGTATAGTTCTCTATTCTTCGCTCCTGCAGTTTACGAATTAAGTGAGAGTAATGATATGAAAAGGTGATGGGAAAGTTTTAAATGCTGAAAACATATAAAATATACTACCTTACGTGAAATAGTGTTTTGATTAGAACGAAACCATTTTTCATTAATGAGTGACAATCAATTCATTGATTAACATTAAAGCACATAATGGAGTCTCGATTTATGGAGAAATATTATTCGTACAATGAGCCTCAAGGATATGCGATAAGGTGATCTACGATTTGCTTCGTAATATCGCAAAATCACAATATCGCAGATCGCAATATCGCAATATTGTAAAATTGCAGATCGCAATCTCGTGAAATTGCAATATCATAATAGCGCAATATCGTAATATCGCGAAATTGCTATATCGCAATATCACAGAATCGCAATATCGAAGATCGCAAGATATAACATATGACAAACATTCGTTAAAGTATTTTATGCGAAATGCGATTTGTGATATATGCTATCACACATCAGTGATCTGAAGTTTTTCAATCGTAAGATATGATATGCGATGCAATGAAGGTTCTTTTAGCGCGTAATTTCTCATTGCAATTTTTAGAATTTCGTTTGTAAAAATGAATTCATTACCTTTTGGTGATGCGATATTCCTCGAAAATTTATTTTTTTCTATGCTATCATAAGAAGTAAGTTTTTGGTTTTTTTAAAGGTACATTCTTCCTAAATTTATGATAGTAAGTTTTATTGAAAAGGAAAAACAAGCACTACTTGATTTTAGATTTTTTAACTAAGGGTCCCCTCTTATTTAGTATTATCACTAATAATAAATAAAGAAGGAGATTGTTGCTAATCACAACACTTGGTAACGTGGAATAATTGGGGGTGCAAAAGGATAATTGATCCACTGTGACTATTTTCCCATCCAATGGAAAGAGGATGAGTCGAAAGACCGAAGAGACAATGGCAGTCATTGCGTAACACCAACTGCGACCCAGCAACAGATTGAAGTCGAGATGATGATCTACGACTTATATGTCCACCATTATCATTTTCCCACTAAGCGAAATGGGAAAGCTAGCAAGGTAGCCTTTTGTGAGGAAAAAGCTTTAAGGGAATTCGACAACGGAGACAAAGTAAGATAACCCAAAGCGAGCCAGCAAGTAGTTGACATAACGCAGGTCGAAGCACCTTCGTCTATGACAGTGCAGTGGATTGATCTCCCTTTTGACACAACTTGCACCTGGAATGCAAGTTGGTGTGAGAGGCGAGGTTTAGATTTCTCCATGTCAAATATGGCTAGTGTAGAATCCTGGGGGTCGATTCCACCAATGGCTGAAAGCAGAGCTTTCCTTTGTACTGGACAGGTTTGCAATATTTCGAGTGCAGACATGGTTGACAGCACTTGCGCCAAATCTTCTACACTATTGTTGTTTTTGGCAGCACATGGAGAGGCGTTATGAGTCGTGCGTTGAAGTGTCCCTTTGGGGGGACGAATCGCAGGGCCAACAGCAGGCCTTTCGATATGCAAATCGTTGGGAGGCAGTGCATTCGAATTGGTACCAGGTTCCTAAGCATCAATGATAGGATCTCTATAAAGTTTGGTTCATGTTTGGAGTTCAACACTTTCTATGCCATAAATGGTAGATGATCCTTCACCAGAAGGATGGGTGCCACCGTTTCCCCTTTACGGGGGTTGTGGTGGGTTTGCAACCATGTGTTGTTGTTGCTGTTGTGGATTAGGGAAGGGATTATGAAGAACGGCGGGTGTCCTCCCAGAGTCCTTCTTTGTGATCAAATATGTGCATTCTCGCAGCCGAGCACATTTTTATGTCAAGTGGTCCTCCGCACAGATTATGCAAGGAAATTTCATGGGTTTCTCCTTTCCTTTTTTGTTCTTCGCAGCATTTTTCTGATTGGGATTATTCTGAGGATCTGACTGCTCTTCAAAAGAAGAGGTCTTTTTCTTGTTCTTCTTATTCTGGCCACTAGGTTTTTCTGAAAATTGCACAGAATTTACCTCAACGGTAGGAAGAGTAGTCAATTGGTTAGGGGCGGTGGCAGGAAAAGATAGCTGGGAGGTTTTCCCACTAGGTTGTTTTATGGCTACATTGGAGATTGTACCAACGAGGTCGTCGGCGTGCGCTCCGGATTTTTGGGTAGCGAGAGGATTTGAATTACCAGGGGCATGGGGGAGTAAATCATATAGCGTGCCATAATGCGAATAGATCATATCTAAATTATGTGCACGATGAATGGATTGGTCTTCCGTGATTGCATCAGACAAACAAACGGCCTTAGCTAGGGGTGGTAAGAGTGACTTACAAAACCAGTTGGATAAGAGATCATCCGGGATTGGTACTTTGACGAGCCTCCACCTACGTCTCCATTCATGAATGTGATCAGAGATGTGGGTGTCGGTGTCTTGGTGCAGAAAGGTTAATATTTCCGTGTTGGTTTCGTATCTAATAGGTAATTGGAAGTTCTTAAGAAATTCTGTGGCTAAGGCACCAAAATTGTTGACAGCCCCAAGTGGTAACTCAATTACCATTTGGCAACGTTGCCTATGAGAGTGCGAGGGAAAATTCGAAGCCGGATACTATCATCCACCATGGAGTTAGAAACATACCATAGATGAAAGGTGGTGATGTGCATAGCCGGATCGTCCCCTTGTTTCCCGTCGAATTTAGGGATGTCACACAGAATCTTGTGTGGAATTGAAGGCCAGAGTGGGTTGTGGTTGATGGGATCATTGGTCATTTTGTAGATGTCGAGGATGTCTAGAGTTTCCAAAAATGGAAATTGAGTATTTGCCCCCAGATCTAGCCAAGGAAGAAATGGCTGACCGTTCGGACCGTAGGGTCCACCCATCAATGTGTTACCAATGGGATAAGTAGGACTTTGTTGATAAAAGTTCCTTGTGGGTGGGGTTGTAGGAGTGTCTGGTTGATGTCCATAGGGTATGTTATGCGGGGGCGATGGTTGGTTGCTCCAAATGCAGGTACCCCCTTGCCTAAATTGACTTTGGGGTTGGTTCACCCATATGGACGAGAGATAGAGTTGTAAAGGCATACTTCTATTCTCTAGTTAAGTAATGGCATAGACCCTACACCTAAAGTTTGACCACTCAAAGGAACAACATTAACAATAGGTTGTCTTGTTTGTCCCAATAAATGTACATAAAGTCTTGAATACTTGAAGTGCTCCACAGAAAGGGTTCCAAGGGTTCCAACCAGAAGGGTTGCTAAAAGGAACCGAAGTAGCCCCACTAATGGGAGCCAAAACCGTGGGTTCTGGTGCAGTCACAATAGGAGCAGAACCCAAAAGATTCTGGGATCTGCTGACAGTTGTGGTGACTAGATTGTTGGGACTGGGTATAGCATGGCTATTGGGGTTTCCAATCAGTGGCATAGAATTGACAAGTGGTGAGGAAGATGGTGGTAGAAAAGAGTTTTTTAACATCGGTATCGACCCCATGGGTGTAAGTTGTGAAACGGATGTTGGTGCAGCCGAAGACATATCTTGACTTTGTGTAACCTGAACTAACACTGGCATCGACGGGTTAGTGAGAGGAGGATTGCAAGGAGGTATGACTCTTCCTTTCAGAGGATCCTCTGGAAACTCTGTTTGATATGGGGCTATATGAAAATCAGGGGTTGTCACTGGAGACTACTATTCTGAAGAAGGCACTGGCTCACTGAGACTCGACTCTTCCTCCGGTGTCAATGGAGGGAGACCTCATTGTTGTCAAGACATGTGATAGGGTCGAAGGACACCACGACAACCTATTTATTTTTAGAAAATTTTAATTATTTGTGATGTATTATAAAGTCTCAGTGATAGTAATCACACACCTAAAAAAGAAAAAAGAAAAAAGGAATTTCTAAAATCAATCAACAAGTAGCTAGAACAGGGTGACCCTGTCTGAGTACTATCGTTTTCTAGAGTTGAAACATAGTATCAAAATAGAATACAGATAGGGTTTGTTGTAAACACAATTATGGTTACTCTAAAGCTTCGCCTGAACCTCAGAAAATAGGTGTAAGCACTCTCGTGAAGATGACTACCCTCCCAAAGACCGAAGATAGAGTAGTTCTGTCTATTTTAGGTACCAGGACAGCCCGTCCCAGTCATTTCATGTAAGTCCCTAAAATGTTTGGCAACTAAAGATACCTCAAATCATAGACATCATCAAGGGGGTCATGGTCATAGACAATATGCTATATGATCCTTGATCTAGTTTTGACATCCCCGAAGTAAACTCCAATATATAATATGTGCACTGAATGCACTCGAAGGTGGGCTACCTTCTCATGCACCCTGGTGTTGTCTCGCGCTTAACTCCGGTGGTAGTGGAGTGGTCCCAATAATATGAGTGCAACTGGATTTTACTTTTTAATGACTCTAATTTCAAGTTTTGAGAATTTGGGTGATTTTCTCACTTCTCCTACCCCAATATCCTAGCCTAAACTACTATTGGTGTGAGCTCAGAAAAAGTTATGTGATTAATTTTTTTATCTCTTGATTCTTAGTGTACTTGATTATTAGTCTTGTGGAGGGGGAGTGGACATATCAAATGTGATAAGACTCTGACTCAAAAACCATGCAGAAACATGCTCTAAATATTCAATTCAATGAAGAGTTTATTCTACAAGGAGAGATTATTTCAACATTCGTGCAGCAAAGATTCAAATAACACAGTTCAAATTTAAATGTTCAGGCATATATCTATCTTCTCCTAACATAATTTTAACCAAAAAATTTTCAGAATTAATTCAGCTAAGTTCATAAAACTTTAAAAAAAAATTCTTCTTCAAAAAGTAGATGCAAACATTAAATTTTTTAAACAAGAACTAAAGACAAAAATTCTAACTGGTAATCAAGCACAGGGTTCCAACAAAAGAAGCTAATCTTGTGGCTAATAACTCCAAAACCAAAGGGAAACACAACAGAGGTGTAAACAACAAATTTTGGCTAGGTAACGCTGGCAGGCAGAGGCTACAGAGCATTAATTTTGAGACTAACACACTATATCTAAGCATAAACAACATTATAATGCACTGAAACACTCCCAGAGGAAGCGTTACTCAAGGTAAAGTTTCACATATGGCTAGGAAGGTTCTAATCTGGACTCTGTGATCTTTTGAGATGATAACTGAGCATATAAACTAGTCGGAAGGATATGTGAACAAAGGAAAAGTGGTAAATTCATAGGAACAACCCGGAAACTTAGGGTTTACTCCCCAGCGGAGTCGTCATTTTTTCTATAAGGTAATATGCTTGGGTGGTGGTTATTGGGTATCCCTATCAGGGCTTTCCAGTGCCCGAGGTAGACTATAAGATTAGATGTAAAGTTCCAAAGGTACAACATACATGTTCATGTTAATATGTATAATTGACAAAGCCAGATTGAAAAGATAACCTCTTTGTGGACAGAAGATCCTATGGAGAACACCAAGCAGCGAAGTAGAATTCATTCTTCACTGGCTCCAAGTTCAAATCCTGTAACCAATAAAAGCACCCGTGTAATCTCTACAATAGTATAGCTTTCTATTAGTTAAACTAGCTTGTAAGAAACATAAAACAATGGAGATCTAAGCCACTCATATCATGCTACATAGACGATTGAACAATAATTGTGACACTAATGCATAGAATGGACAAAAAATATATAGTTCTATTGATTTATGAAAAAGATGATTACAACCGTCAGTTGCACCAAGCCCTCCTCAATCTTCCAATTCCTCTCTCTCATTCTCTATCTCCGAGTGTGATGATGCTCAAGGCAGTATTATCTCAATGAACTTCGTTGATATTTGAGCCTCACACTACAACAATGAACTTCTTCTCCACATATAATCAAACCTTCAACCTTAGACCAAGAGCCCACAGTGCCAATTTATAGGATATGGAGAGGAAAAACCTTCCCAACTCTTTCAACCTATTAAAATTGGGAAAGATCTAGATGTGTCCTCACTTTTCCTTGCTTTTTCCTTCCATAGGAGTTCAGTTGTGTTTGGAAATTCCTAGTAAAATATTTTTTCCATTTAGTTTCCATTTTGAACTGAGTCTTTTTGAGAAAAAGCTGGAAATGCCAGTCAAATTTTTGCAAGATATTTCCCTTTCCACATTCAAACATGGATAACGCTACCCCATGGGCAACATAGAGCATTACCCTAGGCATTAATGCTCCCTTTGCATGGCTCAGGTGCATTATAACTCTACCTAGATGTTTCTGGTGTGAGTTACCTTGGAAAAAATGGGTCTTTTCTAGGTAATTTTTTTCCTTCCATGTTACCTTCTCCTCTAGGCTGATGAGGAGGTCATTTTTCCTGTAAAAAAACCATACTGGTTTTATTCTTAGCCTATTCCAATTGATCATGTGCCTTCTTCCCTTTTTCCCTTTCTTCCCTGAGTTGGGTAAAGGATTTGTCTTTAGCTGCAAAAAGGTCTTTGAATCACATTAGTAGTGCATGATGTTCTTGCAAGAGTACTACTTCATTCTTACATTGGGCCAATTAATTTTGAACTTGAATTAATTTGTTATGAAGCTTTTGATTGACAGTTTTTTCTACCAGGGGAGTGTAGGTAGGCATTACATCTGTTTGAGTCCCCTTATCTCCTGTAAGTATAAAATCAGTTTATACAGAGACTTCAACAGTGTGTATCAAATATGTTTGTACAAAGGCTTCAACATTATCTATTCAATTAGTTTGTACAGGAACTTCAATAGTATCTATTAAATCAATTTGTACAGAGGCTTCAACATTGTATATTAAATTAGTTTTTATAGAAATTTCAGTAGTATCTACCATTTGGGTAACAAAATCTGTTTGGGTTCCCATGGTAGCCAATTCCTTCTCAAGCTTCCAAGACTTGTCTGCTTCTTCCATTCGTTTCCTTAGTTTTTTTACCATTTTTCTCATTTTCCTACATTTCCTGTTCATTTTCTTTAACTTAATCTCAGCTGATTTTTATTTTAGCAGGGTTTTGGTGGGAGAAGGAGTAGTAGTGGCTTCGGTTTCAAGAATGGTTGTGCCAGTTCTAAGGATATCAGAAATGGTGTTTTCTTCAGGCGTCGAAGAGGTTACTGCAACATTAATGTCCTTACTGAGTGGAATAATATTTTCTTCAAATGTCAGGGGAATTGTCTCAAAACTTGTGTCTCATTCTAATAAAACAGTGTCCCTTGACTAGTTTCCAGATTCAAATATTCTCTCTGTCTCGTCTTCCCTACTCACCCATTCTTTATCAAATGGAGATAAAACCCTTAAAGCCTTCAATTCATCATGGGGAGGTATGCTATAAGTATGGCCAGGGCTGTTTGTAGTGGAATATTGGTTCAAAAGGTCCCTCTGTTCCTCGGATTGTTCATATGGGCTTCCAATTTCACGAGATGTTCTCATTTGCTCTAGTACTTGATCCATTTCTTCTTTGTAGTCTTGTAAGGACATATTTTGAGGGCTCAAAGGAGGTGTATGGGATGGTCACACCTCATCTAGAAATACAGAGGTGTTTTTCCGTAGTTGCAACCTTTAAGACCGTCTTTGTTTTCTTGGTTTTGTGGTCAACAAATGGATTGTCTTCCCTATTTCTCTCCTGGGTATGGATGTTCTATGGAGTTAAATCTCTACTCTGTCAGGGTTTTCTTCAGGGGAAATCAGGGAAGGATTAAAAAATTTGTCCCATGTTATTTGATTTTTATTTAACTCATGAACGATGATCAATTTAACCAAGCCATGGTGACTAACAACTTCTTGGGGGTTTTTAGCTCTTCTGATTCAAACAACAGTATTATGCAATAAATAACTTAGGAAAAATGGAAAATTAGCTAAACTTTTTAAGTTGATGAGACTTTACCTTATCCTGGCATCCATTGCATGTGATATATATTTGAATGAAGATAGCCAATTCTTGCCAAGGTTGTTGCAAGGCTGGTTTCATAACAACCGTAGGATTAATAACTTTCAATTTTCATTCTAGTAGCTCACTTGGGTCATGGTACACTAAGATTGCTTCTTGTAGAAGGACATGTTTTTGAGTCCATATTCCTCCTTCTATTAGAAGTCCAAGACCTTAGCGATGATTTCTTTGAAGAATGGTATGATTCTTCCTTTGACTATGGTATGCCCTTCCCATAGGTTTTGTAATAATTCAACTGCTATCTCAGTATTAAACCCTTGTAGTCTGTGTAGATATGGAAAATATCCATCTTGCGGGAGAACGGTGCGAGTTGATTCTAAGGCTTGAAATATTGTGGGTTCATTGCGGAGAGAATTCCCACCCATTGCCACTATGTCATCAGGACTGGTTTCTTCTTCTGTATGTGTTTCTTCGGCTCTGTTGGTGAAAAAATCATAAACACTGCATGTGGTTTTTTTTAAATATATTATAAAAATGCAACCTCATGACGTAAATGCATTGATCTTTTATTCCAATCAGCATATCCTAAGGAAGTCACATGGTTAATTCATATGCTTATTGATTATGAATATTCGTACCCCCTCCAATGAGAGAAGGGAGTCCATGGCTGTAAAGCTCAAGAGAAGAGGAAAGATGGTAACAATAATGAATTCACATGAAGTAAAGGTCAGAAGTTGGTAATCATCACAAATGTACAAGAGAAGGGCGTCGATGGCCTTGAAGCTTAACAAAAGAGGAAATATTGTAACAATCATGAATGCACATGAAGAAAAGGTCAGAAGTTGGTAATCATCACAACTATACATCAGGTGGAAATGATCGAAGAAGGGGAGAAAAGCGAAGTAGCAATTATTATGAAAGGATGTCCTATTTTGACAACATAGCATGATGGAAGCATGACAGGTGACAAATTATGATTGATGTTTTCATCCCTTAATTCAACATGAAAAGATAATTCACTCATAGTTAATTATGCCGATAGGTAGTGATAACACGTATTCAAGTAGTGCATTTATTTCAGGAATGGATCAATAGGAAATAGGGCACATAAAAGTAATTGGCTATTGTTAGAAAAATACTTCGATACCACAAGCAGAGCCACTGCTGCCAGCAGGCATTCATAGCCTCGACAAGCTTGCTATTTTAACTCAGAAATGAGCCAGAATCATCTATTTAAAAGTATACATTGTTCTTGTTTTATGGAGAGACCACTGTGCTACTGTGGTGGCGAGATAGTCATAGTGCCATTCACGGGGTTTGTAACAGAGTGATCAGACAGACTCGTGATGAGACCTCCTATCCTTCAAGAATTTTTAGCTATCGAGAATGTCACTACCCTGGTGTGTTGGCCATTTTTGGAATGTCACATGTTAAACCCTTATGATCATTCTATGTTGGTTCGTGATGAGACCCCCTATTCTCTCTTTAAAAAATTACACATAGACATAATATTTTTCTTTTTTGAAAAGTAGAAATTTTTCTTGTTTTATGGAGAGACCATTGTGTTGGTGTGGTGGCCAGATAGTTATAGTTCCATTCATAGGGATTGTAACAGAGTGATAAGGTCGGTTCGTGATGATACCTCATGTCCTTCAAGCATTTTTAGTTTTCGAGAAGGTCACTACCCTGGTGTGTTCGCCATTGTGGGAATGTCACCTGTTAAACCCTTATGATCATGGTAAGTTGGCTCATGATGAGACCCCCTATTCTCTCTTAAAAAATTTCCACATAGAAATATTTTTTTTCTTTTTATTTATAAATGGAGGGAGGCTCATTAACTCCTTAAGAGTTAGGGATGGTGTAAGCAGTAAAAATAATGGCAATAAGATTAATACTCTTATTCCTATATCCTCATGTCAAGGATAATTACTACTTGAGAGTGTAGAAATATATACAAGCATAAGACTACGGAAATGAATTATGTAATGATATGTTTTGAACAAGAGATATCCAAACCTTCATTATACGGATAAACCATGTCAAGCTTCCGAAGTAAAGATTTCCATCAAAATTTCAAAGTATCATAATATTATTAATATACTCTTTTCTCCTCTTATGGGTGAAAATTCATTTTTCCTAAAATGGATTTTATGGTGAGGATGTGTAAAGGAAGAGTGGATATCCAAAAATAAATCATCGAAGACAAAAAACATACTAGAAAAGAAATCGGTCGTTCAATTCGATTGAACGATAGAGTAAAATCACACAAAAACGATCGTTCATTTGAATTTAATGCAGTTGTTTAATTAAATTGGACAACGATTGTTCAAAGGTTTGAATATTAAGGAAATAAACACACTAAAAAAACACGGTCGTTCATTCTATTGAACGTGCTGCAATTTGGATTCAATGGATTGAACAACAAAAAAAGTTACGCAAGAAAAAAAACAACCGTTCATTTGAATTGAATGACATTTTTTCAATTCGATTGACAAACAATACATTGAATCGATTGAACAACAATTGGTTAATGGATTGAAAAACAAAACACATGAAAGAAAAAAGAAAAGAAAAAGAATGCAGTTGTGAGCATCAAAATAATGAAAAAGAGATGGAATTATTATGTAAAAAAATGAGAAGAACTATAAATTGCACGAAACATATATACAATATTTACAAGAGGAAATAACAAATTTTTATGAACTTAAAGCTATAGGGCCATCGTGCCCTATAGCTAAAATTTCGATGGTAGGGTAGATCTAACACATGTGTTTAATGTTCCCAACTTGGGAACAGCTACACTATTGGGAATAATCTGAGTTATTACCAATGTGGAGCTACAACAATATGTAAAACACCCCAATGGAGCAGCAGTGATACATTAACACATAAATTACCAGAGAATCCAAATAGCCGTCATGTTATATCATAGCAGCATAAGATATACAAATCCTTGAGGAAATGATCACTCAAGCAAGGCACTACAAGCCTCAAGAGACATGTACATGGGAATATGAAGAGCACTGCTATATGAACAAAGCCCTAGGCTATAACTGCACAGTTTCACATGGAACAACTGCAGAAACACATTTCAATACATAGATATGCAAATATATGGTCCATACAATCATTGGGAGATAAGATCTAAGCTCCCAATCACTACCTCTAGTCAATCCTGGAAGGATTGGCTATAATTCACAAAACCTACAAAATTTCGGAGTTGTTGGGTAGCAACAGCAACTCAAGAACTGGAAATAAGTGGAGAAGGCTGAAGATGTTGCAAAAAATGGCAAGGACTTCTCCAATGGATCTCTAGAGTGAAAGGCTAATCCTTTCACCTAAGATCTCACCCTCCAAACTATCTGCTAATCCCTCACTGCAATTGCTCTCCAAGAATAACGATGTCTAAGAGAGGGACTGCGCTGATAATGATGGTAATTGGTTGGCATGGTGCCAAATATGGTGGAATATTCTCATAAACCTCCCCTAATAATCTCCCAAGGGAATGGAAGCTCCCTCTTCTAGAAAATGAGCCAAGGATGGTGATGTAGAAAACCTCCCCAGCAACACCTAGCAATACTGCACAATCTCCAGCTAAAATTGCGTTGGTGAATAAGGCTGATGCTTGACCTCAATGCTTGAATATGGGGAATGGATTTCAATCCTCCAAGAGCTACTCAATAAGGAGGGGAAATCCTAAACAGGAATTTCCCGGCAATTCTTGCTAAACAGCAAGAGATTGCAGCAATTCTAAAAGACCAAAGATGAATAATACTCAACATGAAACACAATGGTTGCCTAGCCCTCCTTTTAAACAATGTGAGCTCCCCATCCATGGGTCCAAATCATGATAGCTTCCTCCTCAAGAAACCTTCCCTCCTCTTTCACTATGCTGTCCCACAAGATGCCTTCCACCTCCTACCATTGCGCAGTTTGACTTGGTCAAACTTGGCCTAGTCTTCCTGCAAAAGTCTCTTTTCACACATGGAGGTGTGAAATCCAGCTCTATAAGTGATCCTCTTTCACACTAAGAGGATTTTTATTCCCTATTCATGAAATGAATGGGTCTCCTACCCATTTTATTTATCTCCTATGTGAAAATGGCAAAAATTAATGTTCCATAAAATTGGGAACATTACAGTCCTCCCCTCTCAAAGATTGCTTGTCCTCAAGCAACTGCAAGGATAGACTAATTCATTTTCTCTTACTCTCCCTATAGCATCCATGCATTATGAACTCCTCCGAGAAAAGGATGCCATATCATCAATCAAGTGTCCAAGTTGTCCCTCCAACATATGCAATCTATCTTTTGGTGAACATCCCCAAATCGTTGTCATGTAGAAACAAATATCCATGGAGGAAACAATGGGCTGTCTAAGGGCCTCCTTGAGGGATGATATCTGATATAAAATCGGACTCATCATCCCCATATGAATCTCCCATCCCCAAGCAATCATCCATACAACATAAGTTGCCTCCCAACATGGCAACTCATAGAAATCCCTCTCCACCTTGAGCTCCAGAAATGAAGGTGGGATGTAAATCTGAATATGTAAAGCTTCATAGCTTGCCCCATGCTGTCCTCCCCTCCACTTATGATTAGTGTGGAGTGTGTGCTGATCAAGGGCTGCAAAATTATTTCCTTTAAGTGGCAAAATGAAGAGCAACCTCCAAGGACCTCTCTTCCATCAATGAAGAACAAGCTGGCCCAAGACACTTCACCCATGATGAATAGGACATGATCATCATAGAATTTCCCAATGACATGTTTGCTATTGGTCATACCATGTGCAGCAAGGTACAAACAATGTCTCATAGGGTTACAACGCAATCTCACCCACTGCAGCTGCAGAAAATAACATGGCAAGCATTGTACAGAAAATATCACCACTACTACTGAATAGTAAATAAATGAGTGAACCAGCAATACAAGATCAAATACATGCCCATATACATACAATGGATGAATATCATCATCAAACTCATGGCCCACCTCAAAAGAAGGCAAATAGGTGGTTGTGGTGGCCATGTCTCCCCTCATGTTCCCATTAGAACATGCGATACATAAACTTTGGGAATCATCTCCCCTCAATGACACATTCAACCCTTGTGTCCTACTCAAAATCATGCCTCCCATCAACATACCAGCAACATAAACAAGGGAGATCATGATCAGCAACAAAATATGGGGACCGCTGGTGGTTTCATGTGGTGCTTGGAGGTACCAACAGTCTCCCAAGTGGATGCAACGCAGTTTTAAAAACTGTTGACTTAGGAATGTATAAGGCAAAATGTTCTGAAATACAATGCTAATCATATGAATTAGCTGAGCATGTGTGGAGTGGAAAAACACTTGCCCAAGGCCACGTGTAAGATGGTTGTCCCCATCATATGGTTTGGCCCAACTTTTCTCATGGAGCAACATGAAAAATTTTCCCCTTTGAGGAGCCATGCACTACAACATAATGATAAGAGTATGCAAATCAGCAAATGTAAACACAAGGCTCTTACCATAGGCTAGAAGTAATATTATAGATGGATCCATGTGTGTGACCTTGCTCCCAAGTGACAGCGCTGTGAGCTCATGCAAAAGGGCTCTTGCCCATGCCAATCTTTTTCCCTTGACATGCTCCTTGTCAAGGACTCCTCCGGTGAAGCTGCTATAGGTATGAAGCACCTTCCAAGATGGAAATGCCTCCTGATTATTCCAAGCCAAAGAGTAGTCCCTTTGCACTATGAGAGCGCCCTCCTCTACTCCGACAACACCATATATCATATGAGAGCAAATCTGCCTGTGCCCTCTCCAAGATAGCTCAAGCAACCCAGGTGCTTGCTGCCTCCTCATGCTCACTTCATGTAACCCATGTGATGAAGGCATCATGACTGATATATATACCATATCAGCACCATGTATCCCTACTCCCTACTGCTCAATGATGTAAACATCCTGCCACCTCTTCTCCATTCCCATCCTCCTGAAAAGAGGATACACCAAGTGATGGCCAAACTCCTTCAAGATGAGCCAACGCAGACAAGCCTCCTGTTGCCCGTATCACATAATTGCAAGTGGCTAATCAGCCTCTTTCTCTTCATCCACACCCACTTAACTCCTTGTGGATGTCTTCTCCCCTTCTCTCCATTGATTTCCCTCTCATGAGGATCACCATTCTCCCAAGCCATATCTTCCCCTTTGCATTTCATGGAAGGTTGAAATGCAGCTCCTTGGAGACCTCTTTGAGAAGATTTCTCACCCATGATTATGTTGGATCCATGAGGACCCAAATGTGATGGAGGTAATATCTCCTCTCCACCCATGTTTAACAGTGTTGCTAATTCCTCCAATGGTGTAGCAAGCTTGTAAAACTTATTTGTTACACCATTTTTTGGTCATCTAACCTATTATCATTAGATGGACCCAAGTACACCATGTAAGACGATTTTTACGTAAAATTGCCTTCACTATGTAAACACGAAACCCCAAAAGGAAATATTAAACAAACCTATATTTGTTTGATTTTCCTCAAGGAATAATTAATTAAACAATAATTTAATTATTATTCCTGGTCATGTTTAACCCAAAACAAAGAAATTAATTAGATAAGTCCTTATTTATCTTAATACAAGAATAGTATTATACCTTATTTAGATAATATTCCTTGTTAAATATGACCAAATCACCCACAAATAATTAAATAAATCATTATTTATTTAATTATCTCCCAACCACTTCCTTAAATAATTAAATAAATCATTATTTATTTGATTATCTTCCAACCACTTCCTTAAAAAGATAAATAAATCATTTATTTATTTATTTTTGACTAATCAAGGGATTTGACCCAAGTCAAATACCTTTTCCCTCCAACAAATATAATAAAATATTCCATAAAAAGTGGATCTAGATTTGGTTAACCCATGCAGATCTAGAATGACTGATATTTTGTTATAAATGAGGAGGAGTTTTTCCATCATTCTTCACCTTTTGTTTCCTATTAGATCACTTTCTGGATCTATGAACCCAGTCCCATTTTTCCATGCATCATTTGCTTTGTGAGCTCCCATTGAGCTCCTTTCTTTGCATTGGGTTTTCTACACCAACAAGAGAGAGAAATCTTAGATCTGAAGCGCTGAGGACTTCCAAGAACCCATCCCACTGAGGAGAATCGGATACGCCTTCTTTTTTTCTTCCCGGGTGCCCCATTAATATAAAAATTCTTTCAAAATTCTTTCTTGTCTTGTCTATTGGTATATGGAGAAAACCCTTATTTTTTCCACTTAATGTCTTTCCATGCATAGATCTGGTTTTTGCAACTCTTTTATGTCTAACTAACCGCAGATCTGAAGATATTGGCAGCCACTTTTGTTGTTAGGGTTATTAGTTATTCGTAGCTATAGTGGCCTTTTCGTACACTTCGACGAAGGATTCATACTAACAAATGGCGACTCCACACGGGTTTTAAATTACGACCGCTGTCGTTTTTCATATTCCTGCATATCCAGCTACTTCAGGCCCTAGGGCTTCTTTTCAGCTGCTTAGTTTTCCTCTTTTTATGTCATTTTTCTCACATAAAACCCTAAAACATTAAAATTTCCTTTTAGTGTGTTCACGGCCTGTGGGTAAGCGACACCGATCGCAAGCTGAGAGACGCTTAACTTTTAAATAAACGTAGAGACAGCAGGAGCAGGGGTCGAAGAGATTGGCCCATAAAATGTGACCTGGACCTCAGTCACACTTTCTAACCCTTTTCAGTGACTGCCGAAAACGAGGTCGAAATGCGTGCCATTTTTTTCGATTGATTTTTACGCAATTTTGCGGGTTTTTTTCTTTCAGCCTTACGTCGGGGTCTTCAAACCTCTCGGCTGACCTTGACCAAGTTCTGATCTGTTTTTACTCATCTAAGTGGGAACCTATCCCCCTAGGGCTTTAGTACCCTCCACTTTTCGTGGAAGAGTTTTAGATGTTTCAGCCGTCTGTTTTTCAGAGCTTCAGCCTCCCTTTTTCCTGATCTGTTACCTCCCTTTCAGATCCATTTTAATCAGCCTTTCTTCCTTTCAAATCACCTCTTGTCGTTTTTTTTGGACCTCTTTTTAAGGCCTCCTCCTTGCCCCCTCCGCTTTGTGCTGATTACCTTCCTTTTTCCAGCCCCCTTGCCTCTGTCTCTTGGCTGTGATCTGCACCTCTTTCCAGCAGTTTTATCCTCTAGATCCCTGTCCCTTTTGACCCTAGATCTATTGGCCTCTTTTTATGTGTGTTTTGAATAGATTTTTGCCCTCTTTTAGAGTAGTTTTGAGAGACCCGCCTTTGTGGGTTAGATTGATGCTTAGTTAGCTGTTAAATGTTCTGTTATTTTAGCAATCTCTATTGTTCTTTGCAGATTTCTTTTCAGTTACGCAGCACACTTTTTCTTTCTCTCAAAACGAAAAGGGTTTTAAAAATTAAAATTAATGCACATCACACACTGACCCTAAGTGAAGAAGCACCTGGTTAACACCGCCTGACAAAGACTCTAAAATCAATTGTCACTGCACCTTATCTGCCCTTGACATTACTTGATTCTGTCCCTTTCTGCCCTTGTCGGTTTCATTCTTCCTGTCATCATTGTGCCCCCAAGGCACCTTTCCCAGAGACTTCTTGGACTTCACCCTCAGTTTCCGGTTGATCGACCTGCTCCGCACCACCGTCGTCGAGCTAGTCCACCTTCGAGTCCGCACTCCGACTCCTCTCCTGATTCATCGGGTCCTTCTTCTCCTCCTGGTTCTCCCCCTGTCACCTTCACTATGTCTGGTCCAGGGCCTAACGCTAGCGGTTCTCCCGGCCCCAATGCCGGCCCTACTACTAGCGGAACCGCCATAGGAACTACCCCAGCCACCCCTGTGCTGCCGTACATTGCAGGCCTCAGCCTCCCCGATTTCCATCAGTTGATCAATGACCCCATTCACCACAATGCTAATTGGCCCGCTATGCCAACCAAGCTCCCCTCCGACATCCCTAAGTTTGAGGGCCTTAATGGCGAAGATCCAACCAATCATGTCCGATCTTTCCACATGTGGTGTTCCTCCAATTCCATTACCGATGACTCCATCTGTCTTCGTTTGTTCCAACGCACGCTCATCGGCGAAGCTTCTAAATGGTATGTCGAACAAGCCACCTTTACCCATACCACCTTTGAGACTCTTGCCCAAGCCTTTTTGTCGTACTTCCAGCTTCCTCTCCGATACGATACTGGCACGGAGCTCTTGACTTCCTTCAAGCAATCCTCTTCAACACGCCTTTCCGCCCATGTTCAAGAATGGCGAAGAAGACGGAGCTTATGTCGAGCCCCTCCCTTCGAAGATCGGGTTTACATGGACTGGTTCCTTCGCACCCTTCCCGCTCCCATCGGCAAAGATGTCGCCTCTCACTTTCCTCAAACTAAAGAAGCCGCCCTCCAAATAGCCTTGAAATATGACCTGATCTACGCTCAATCTGGTTATGTTTATACCGTTCTTCCTGACCTCCCCAGGCCCGGCGGCGCTAACGCCCTGGGGGCATCTCATTCCGCCGACGGTATCATTGGAGCCCTTTCCCATCCGTACGCTCAACCTCCTATGGGCTATGGTCTCCCTCAGGGAGGGGCCAACACCTCTAGCACTCTTCCCCCTCTCGGTAGCATGTATCCAGGATACGGCATGCCTCCTCCTTTTGCCCAACCTCCTGCTTACCTCAATGTTGCCCAACCTAACCCTTACCTTTATCCGCAGCCTGGTGCGCCAGCTCCTCCAGCATATGCGCTTCCATCTCCCTTGCCTCCTCCACACCCGCAACAGCACTTACAGCCCCCTCCAGGGCAAGTATTTGCACAGCAGGGCGCGACTAATCCCCCTCCTTCTCAAAGAAGGCGGAGAGGAAATCAAAACCAATCTGCCCCTGGTACCCGTGGACCCAATTCTGGTGTGGACCCTAACACTGCCAACCAGCAACAGGGCACTCAGCCCAAGCCGGACAGGCCGCTTCGCACAAATAAGCCTTGTTCGTGTTGCGGTGTTTATGGTCATTACACCCATGATTGTCCCCTCTTACCCCAGATGCGGTAGATGTGGGAGTCTCAAGCCACATTGCGTGGACAACACGCCTCCCCTCATGCTCCTCCTAATGTGGCCACTACCCAACCAGCTGTGTTTACTGATCCTTTCCCTCAGCAAGGATTCGTGGCTACCCAACCGCCTGACAGCCAGGTCGCCACTCCCTCTTCCCTTTCTGGTTCCTTTGATTACTAGATCCTTATGATGCACTCCGATCCTTCCCTGACCGTAGACCTTCACCTTCAAACTCGGTCTCGCCAGTACCCCAAGCCTCCTGCTCAGTCTGCCCCCGAGCCTCCTTCTTCAGGTTCTACAGAGCCTCTTTTGACATCCAGTGGCCCCTTACATATCCCTCAACCCAAGGTTGAGGTCCATACCAAGATTCCTAAGGGACCCCTACGTCGAAACGCTGCTTCCGGTCGAGTTGCTCATTCGTATAGTATAGTAGATGATTTGGCGCAATCTCCTGCTGCCATTTCCACACTGGAACTCCTCCAGTCGTGCCCTTCCCAAAAGAAGGCTCTACTATCTGTCGTGGGCGCTGTAGATCCTGCTGATGACCAAATGATTGTTTTCGACGCCACTCAATCGGACCATCCTCCTCTTCCTCCTTCCGTCGCCTTCCAAATCCCAGTCAAGATCCGGAACGCCAACGTGTCCCGGTGCATAATTGATGAGGGGGCATCCACCTGCGTGATGTCCGCTTCGGTTTGGAAGCAACTCGGATCCCCTGAGCTGGCCCCTTCCACGATCACCCTTCGAGCATGGGACGGTCATGCCTCCCAGCCCACTGGCCTGTTTCGTACCTGTCCCATCACCCTCGCCGGTAAGACCGTTTGCGTTGATGTCGAAGTCATTGACGCCCCTCTAGACTACAACATTCTATTGGGGCGAAGCTACACCTATGCTATGTCTGCTGTCCCATCCGCGGTCTTTCGCAAGATGTCTTTCCCCCATAATGGAAAGATAGTCACCATTGACCAGTTGACATATCATGAGCCAAAATCTCAGACCTCCCCTGAGACGACCATCTCTTTTGTAGCCAACAAGCAAACCGTCGATTCCTTGACCAGTGTCTCCCCCGACGTTTACAAAGATTCCTCCCTGCTTGGAACTTTCCCTAGCCTTCCCCCTCCTCCTGTCACCGATCCCAGCTTATCGAATGTTTGCATGATGCAATCGTCCCAGGCTGCCCGTAAGCAGCCTGCCTCGGCTAGTCAGCAACCTCCCCCTCGCCCTCCGCAACCAGCTCCTAGCCATTCATCTCAGCCAGCTGGACCTCCTCCTTCTGGCCCTCCCCCTACAGCTGGTATCCCTGAACCCATTTATCTCCCCGGATTCTGCTCCTCCTGCCTTAACCATCTCGAAGTCACCCTCCCTGTCATTACCCGCCGACGTATCCCTCTCAGCTCCTCCTGTCTATTCGAGTCCTGTCATGGCCACCCTCTCTCTCCCTAACTTGACCTTGGGCACACGGCTCCGGCACCTTGATCCCCGCCCGCCACCCCCCGGGTCACCCCAACCCCATGGCTGACAACGGTCAACCCGCCCCCCTCGCCTTCCCTTGCTACTGTAGTTCCCCTCAAGACCGCCACAGACCTTCTCCCGTTGTGAATTTGGCCCCTGAAGAGAGGCAAAGAACTGCAGGCACCCAAATACAAGACCACCATGACTGACCCGGCCCCTCCTCCGCCCGCAAAGCCTTGTGCCTTGTGTGATGTCATCGGTCATGCCACCCATGCTTGTCCTGAATTGCCCCGTATTCAACCCATGGTTAAAGTTGCGTTCCCCGAGTCTACGGTCCCTGAAGCCTCCATTCCTTCTTCATCCGTAACCAAGAACCCCAAGACTCTCCGCACCAACAAACCCTGTGCTTTGTGCGGCGTTCATGGCCATTACTCCCACCATTGTCCTCACCTGACGCATTACCGCGCCTCTTTAGAGGTGGCCCGAGAGTATGAGGTTGAACAAAATCAATCCACCTCTCCCATCCTCGCGCAGTATGCATCAGGTCAGCCTGAAGATCCCCCCGCTCCCATCGACATTCCCCCCCCGGATGTTCCAATGACGGAGTCTACGGTAACCATTCTTTACCTATCCTCCTCTGCGCAACACTCGGAGCCTAGCCCCCCTGCACCCTCCCCTGTTGTGTCACCCACCCACCTCTTTTCTACCCATACGCGAGTTCACCCCACCCGTGTCTCCGTTGACCTCCACAGCCCGAGTCCCCCCCATACTTCTGTTAGCCCTCATATGCCACCCTCCAGTTTGTATATGAGTCATAGTCATCCTGCTCCTTGCACTCCCTCCCGCAGTTGCCGCCCGATGTCTTATGTGCACTCACACTGCCCTCATTGCCTCTCCTCCCCTCATTTGTTGTCTTGTAACACCATTCCATAGGACCCCTTGTCCACACCCTTTATCGGTTACACCAATGGTGCAAGTGGTTACTCCCAGAATCTAGCCTCGGCAGGTTGGGCCATCTTCACCCCCTTGCATGCCCTTGTTCTCTCTAACGGGGTCTGCATTGGTTCTGCCACCAACAATCAAGCCGAATATGATGTAGTGCGTGGTCTCTTAGCCGATGCCCTCTTTCATCGCATCCTTCATCTGCACGTTCGTTTGGATTCCCTACTTCTTGTAATGCAACTAAATGGTGTTTATCGTGTGCATAACCCTGTGCTGTTTAGACGCTATTTACGAGTGAAACTCTTGACGCGTGCATTTGAAACCATAACTTTCAACCATGTACCTCGAGACCAGAATCACTATGTAGATAGTATCGCAAACCATGTTCTAGATTGTCATTTATCACACGCATTTCATACAAGACAATAACATTCATAATCATTAAAAACGATGCATATCCATAATATGTGTCACAAACAACATGTGTTTAGAGTCCATCTACTCTTATACATCTGACATGCCCATAGCATGTTACAACAAACTCAAAACTGGGGGCACCACTTGCCCCTACATACACACTAGGGGGGCACCACATGCCCCGCACCTAATCACTATCTGGCGGATCCCGAGCCAATGGCTCTGCCCCTGCAGCCCGTAGATCACGTATGCCTTGACCGACCATCACCATGCGCTGCATGACACCTCGCCATTCTGAGGGTAGACCAATGCACGCCTCCACGTACTGGTCATCTAAGTATTTCCACCCGCGCTCTGAAACTCCAGTCAGCAACGTCTCGCATCTACGGCGGATGTCCTCCAGGAGGGCGACTGCATCCTCATTGTGCGCTGCTCTCGACCCACTAGGACCTGCAGCTCCAGCTGCTGCCAGTCGTCCCATATATCCGGTCGGTTTTACCGGTGCTATATCTGCATACCAACAGTCCATGAATCAGTACCCTAACCTACGATTCACAAAAGACTGTAAACATGCTCATAAAATAATAGCAATCTGTCACTCACCATCGGGCCCCCAGACTCGACCAGGCGGAAGTGGCAGGTCCGGGTCTCCACAATAACTCATCCCACTGTAGGGATAGTCGTCTATGTACAATGGCATCTGATCCCAATGGGCAAAAAACTCAGGTCGAAACACTCGCCCGACCGCCCCTCCTCCTCCCCTGCACAGTAGCCATCCCTAACGGCACATCCTGGGCTCTCTCGGGCCCCCATCTAGAAGCTGTACATGAGGCCTCAAGGTCGGGATCTTCTCAAAGAAGAAGGCGCACAATAAAGTCCCATATGAGCAATCATGGTTCACCTATCGCCTGCATAGCGACAACTGTCGCTTTAGCGCCACCAACATCATTTGGGCCCACCCAAAGTAGGTCCCACCCAGTACACTCTCCACTATCATCATCTGCCCCCCAGTGATGTGATGGAGCGCCTGGTTGCCCAGGATACGTAGCACAGCTGCGGCCACTGCACGGGTTTCTAGCCTCTCTAGATCCCCGATCGGTATTCGACTGAGAACCCTTGACTTGGAGACCCGCCGACAATGACGCTCCGACGAACCCAGATGCCACCCCCCGCGGCAACACTAGCCGTGTGTTTCCCACCATCCCTGGCGGAGACCCGCCGGGCGGACATCGTCCCCCCGGACCGTCGGGCTCGATCCGTGCCCCCCCGCACTAAAAAGACCTCCCGATCTCGGGATCCCGGTGAATCGATTATCGCCGCAGTTTCTGCTTCATCAAAGGGTTCTCCAAAAACTCGAGAACCCCATAACTGGGCGAACACACTATGACGCCCCGATCCTCTTGGATCTCTCGCCACACTGTCCCCGCATCTCTCTCTCCATTTGGACTCGTAAATTCTGCCATACCTGCACAAACACATCATTTTTGTCAGCGTACAGATCAGGAAAACCATAACCAAACACCAAAACCCAACTTCCAGCCATAAAACAACACCAAAACCCCCTCATCTCCTAGGTTGCAGTTTTCTGCTCTTTTCTGGACCAGGTCGCACTTTTTGCCCTGATACCTGCGTCCTAGGTCGCACTTTTTGCCCCAAAAAGTACGACCCGGCCGTAGAGATGAAGGAGGGACTGTTTCTGGATTTCTGGGCCCTAAACTGAACAAGTAATCCATCAAAATGCAAGAGAAAAGTTAGACCTCCTACCTGCAACTGACGGATCGCGATTCCAACGGTCGGTTTGTCCGCTACGTTCACCGCAAGATTTAGGGCCTTCTCTCTCCTCTCTACACTCACCACAACAACAATAGCAAATAAGTGATTTTGGAGGGAAAGCTGCCTTATTAAAAGAGAACCCATGTTTCTTCTTTCGCCTGCTGTGACCACACCGTAGCCCAGTTTGACGAACCGTCTGCACCGTTGGAAAGCTCTCACCGAGCCCTCAAATGGGTATCTGTTAGTTTTTTGAGATCTACCACTCCACCAGGACACATTTTGTCCACGAAGGGTCACTTCACCCCTCCTTAAAATCGAATTTCCTCACTTACGACACTTGTACTTGGGGCACCATTTTGCCCCCTTACTTGTCTTCGTTCGTGTTGATTTTCGTCATGAGTTCCCATCATGTACTCATGTTTCCACGGTCCCCCATTGGGGCCTTTACTGTGTGGCAGCACCATCGAGTCGCCCTTGTATAGAGCATCCAATATTGAGTCATCATTCCCTCCATGGAGTTTACACCGAGTCCCTTTGTACCCCACTATAGCCCTTCATCCATCATTGATTGGTCTCTCTCTTGTGTCGCACATTATGACCTTCAGTTCCACTATCCCCCATCCCTGATGATGTTGTGTCAGTGTTTCCATGTCATTCATGCCCTTTATGCTCTAGCAAGGGAAGTCAGTCCCCTCCATTCTCAAATTCTTTCCACTTCACTATCATCATTAGTGTCACTGTTTGCCGCCCTACTCTTTTTCTCTCGTGCCTTAGTTGGAGGGTCTCTCATTGCCCCACCTATGGCGACCTCCTTCTGCCGACATCACCTTTCTCCATTCAGGTTGTACCTAGAGGGTGGCACCTTGGTTCCAAACTTCTTCCACTTGTTTCTGTTGCCTCGCATCGGCAGGATCTCTGCTTTCCCTTGCCTTGATTGCTTCTCCAGCTCCTTCTAGCATGATCGAGATCCGCATACTTGAGGGTTTAGTGACCTGCCAGCTACTTCTTGAGATTCCCAGTGTGAGATGTCTCAACCCTCATGAGGGGGTGGCCCTGTAGGTAGCCCCCCACATGCTCGGATGACCTCTTCCTTGCAGCCTTCGATGCAGCTCCAGATATTTAATGATGTTGGTCGTAGCCACTTGTAGTGCCTCTTTGATTTGCATGTATCAGTCAGATTTTTTGAGCCCTTCCCCGTGTACAGGGGGCATTTCGGTTGTATTTGTATCTCATGTACTCAGATATTATTGTACAAGTCCTAGCTGTTATCCCAGGCGCAACATGTATATGGGATTCCTCATTGTATTTTTTATCTGGCTCATGTTTATGCCAGCTGTACTTTATGGTTCGGTCCCTTGTTTACTGGACACACTATTCTTTTGTACTTTGTCTCGGCAGGCATAGGTATGCCTCCCCCGCCGCCTTCAGCACAGGTACCCTCTCATAAAATGAGACTTGTTGCACCTGCGAGTCTCGTCTCCTCAGGGTCTAGTTCTTCAGCACACTATCTACCTTGCATTTCTCTCTCTGACTTCCCTTTTGTTGTCTATTGATTGAGTTCTTACAACGTACTTCGGTCATACGATTTGCTCCTAACACTCGCACGCTGGGGGGCAATCTGTTACACCATTTTTTGGTCATCTAACCTATTATCATTAGATGGACCCAAGTACACCATGTAAGACCAATTTTACCCTAAGTAAAATTGCCTTCACTACGTTAAAACAGGAAACCCCAAAAGGAAATATTAAACAAACCTATATTTGTTTGATTTTCCTCATGGAATAATTAATTAAACCATAATTTAATTATTATTCCCAGTCATGTTTAACCCAAAATCAAAGAAATTAATTAGATAAACCTTTCTTTATCTTATTATTTTCTAGGAATAATTATTTAAACCTTATTTAGATAATATTCCATGTTAAATATGACCAAATCACCCACAAATAATTAAATAAATCATTATTTATTTAATTATCTCCCAACCACTTCCTTAAATAATTAAATAAATCATTATTTATTTGATTATCTTCTAACCGCTTCCTTTAAAAGATAAATAAATCATTTATTTATTTATTTTTGACAAATCAAGGGATTTGACCCAAGTCAAATACCCTTTCCCTCCAACAAATATAATAAAATATTCCATAAAAGGTGGATCTAGATTTGGTTAACATTATTTTAATCATGCACCAAGATCTAGAATGACCAAATATTTTGTTATAAATAGGAGGGTTTTTCCTACCATTCTTCACCTTTTGTTGCCTATTAGATCACTCTGGATCTATACACTTGGTCACACTTTTCCATCATTTGTTGTGTGAGCTCCCATTGAGCTCCTTTCTTTGCATTGGGTTTTCTACATCAACGAGAGAGATAAATCTTAGATCTGAAGTGCTGAGGACTACCAAGAACCCATCCCACTGAGGAGAATTGGATACGCCTTCTTTTTTTCCTCCCAGGTGCCCCATTAATATAAAAATTCTTTCAAAAATCGTTCTTGTCTTGTCTATTGGTATATGGAGAAAACCCTTATTTTTCTGCTTAATGTCTTTCCATGCATAGATCTGGTTTTTTGCAGCTCTTTTATGTCTAACTAACCACAGATCTGAAGATATTGGCAGCCACTTTTGTTGTTAGGGCTATTAGTTATGCGTAGCTAAAGTGGTCCTTTTTCGTACACTTCAACAAAGGATTCATACTAACACATCTACTTTTTTCAATTGCTTGGGGCCAAACAACATTTTGGCAAGGAGGACTCTAATATTCCAAAATTTTCATCTATTTATTGGAATATTAGAGTTCTTAATAAACTTAATTAAGTAAGTAAATAAGAGGGTGGAGGGACCAAAAAACCCCTTATATGAATAAAATCCACTTTTGATGTGTGTATGTGGATATTTTAGATGTAGATATAAAATCATGGAATAGTGGAGCAACTTTTTAAATGAAGGAAGAGTGGAGATCATGGATCTTAAATGTAAAATCATGAGGATCTTGGAAGAGGTCAACTAAGATCATAGTGCATTCAAAGTAAGATCATAAAGTACTTATGATAAGTTAGTGGAGGAAGTGGTGCATCTAATGCACACGTGATGGAGAGGGTGATCATCACATGTAGACATGATGGAGGATTTGGACAGACAATGAAGTCAATCATGGAGACTTATGTCCACATGTACAATGCAGTTATGAGGTGGGAATAGGCTATGGAAGGCTCATAATCTATATAATGAAGGTTAAGGAACAATAGAAGGAAAATTTGGATACTTGGATTATTCTTTGATCTGTTTAGATCTGGATTTATCTTAGGAAATTTATATGCACGCTTATTTTTTTTAGCTAAGTCTGCAATGTTTTTTAGCACAGGTTCTTTCCGAGCGGAAATCCCACCCTTACCCATGGGGGACTTCAAGTGCCTACTCTGGGAAGGTTTTCTATTGGGATTTATTCCTCATCAGGAATTGGTGCCATCTACAGGAGGTTGTTTCTAGCATTCCAACTTGGAAACTAGTGGAGGATTCATCCTACCACTTTTTTCTTCACATTCAACCTTTGAGGAGTAGTAGATATATATCCGGTGTTTAGGCCATTGTGTTTTACCTCCATGCATTATAAATCCCCTCAAGGATTACGCAATCGAGTCTTGTAGATATTTTTGAGGAAGGAAGTTTCTAGTGCTTCAGCTGGAAATCCTATGAGGGGCAAGCTCCTCACTTTGGTTTTAGTGTTTCCATCATTCAAGAGCTGATATGTATATCTTAGTAGTAGGCTATTGAGCCTACCTCTCTTACATCAAAGTTTTTTGAAGCTGTTGAGTGATCAACAACAACATTCAGTGGAGGAGATTTGAGGAGCTAGATCTTGAACTTTTAGCCCAATAATCTAGTGAAGGGATCAACCCTTCTTGCATAGAGTTGATTTCACATCATTAAAACCATCATATATTTAGTTCATGCAGCAGATCTATATACCTAGCAACTACATAGTGTAAGCTCAAAGATGGTGATTTTCAAAGATTGGTAGATCCGCAAAATCCTTTATAGATTATTTTGGGTATCCATCATAGAGCCCAGATCTAATGTTTCAGCATCATCAAAGCTCCCAAACTTCCTAGATCTAACTTTCTATTTTTCTAGTAGTTGAAGTCCCAGCAGTTGTAGTAGGGACAACATAGTTTTCCTTCCAGCAGATCAGCAATTATGCAGTCCCTCTTGTGGGATCATTTCAAGGTCATTCTAGGCCATCTTTTAGGCTTGAGTGTCTCATATTTTGAGCACTATTGTACTGGTTTATCCACCTCCATATTAATAAAATGGCTCAAATATTATATGCATTCTGATGTGTATTTAGATTTTTTGTTTACTTTTTTGCAGTTCTCATATTTTGTTTTTGTAATACAGCATTCTCCCTTTTGGGATATTACACAAAAATCAACTTCTTCTTATCTGAATGAGGTGATATTTAGGTTGATTTTGGTCCTCTCTGAAAGAGGAACTCAATGCCATCATCATCTTCATCGAGCAGTACAAAGTGGAATTTGACCACAGTTTCTTAATTTTAACAGGGTATATAATGCTTTGATTGCCAACGGATGAAGTAATTAACCATAGTAACTATCTTATGTGAGTTGGAATTCCTTGGATATACAACTCTCACATGTTGACTCAAAATTTTGAGATTTCCATTGTTTACAAATATATGGAAAGTTGTATCCACGTTCTACATAGAAGATATTATAGTACACCTTAGAGAAAGAAAAGGGGAGGGCAATTCCTCTCTATATAAAGAGGATATCTACATGTTTCAAATCATTCATCAAGTTTGGTCACTCATACATGGTTGTCATTAGGGGAATTTTGAGGTCTAAAATGGGCCTCCTAAGGAAATTATAAGATAACAGTAGAAATAATAAAATAATATTTGATTACATCACCAAATTTTAGAGGGAAAAAAGAAAAAACTACTTTTTCAACTCATATTTTCAACTTATCTCCCAAAGTTTTTACTCAAATTTCAAGTGGGAGTACTTGTTGGATGAAAAATTTAATTCCTCATCCTAGGAGTACCCATGTTGCATACTTTCGATGGATCCTACTACACGAAAAATGAGAAATACATGAAAAATGTGATTGCAATCACGTTTTTTCATGTATTTTTTATTTTTTCGTCTAGCAGGGTCTATCAAAATTATGCAACATCGATACTCCTTGGATGAGTAATTAAATTTTGCATCCAACGAGTACTAACACTCTAAATTTTAGTAAAAACATTGGGAGATAAGTTGAAAATACGAGTTGAAAAAATATTTTTATTATTTTATTATTTTTTAATCTTCTTACCCTTTTGCTTAAAAAATGGTGAATCGTACCCCATATTTGACATCATCATCTTGAATCCTATTGGTTCTTATAAATTTTATTTTGATTGTACATTTTTATTATGAGGCCAATTTTATACCTCAAAATTCCACTAATGACAAGGAGCTTTGGAGTTGCGCTATGTGAAGTCTAGGTTTGATATAGTAGGGAAAGTTGGACACTCTTAAACCAAAGAGCTATGACCTGTACAATGTAGGCTTGTGGATGCTTCAAAACTTGGATTGGAAATCCCTTCAATTAGTTGTGCCTTTTCTAATTTAGTTTTGTATTAGGTCGTCATGTTTCTTTCTTGTATATTGTAACATTATTCATTTAAATAAAAATAAGGGATGCCTTGGATGTATCTTATATTGTAGTTTCTTTAATGTGATGTATGTTATGGCCTTTACAATGCATTTTGTTGGCTAGGTATGTTGAAATATTAATTAAATTTAAAAGTATTACTATGATTTTTTGAGGCGAGGAATGTGCTACTATTGAATGAAATTGGTTTACCTAAAATTAGTTACATATCTAACATATTATAAATTAAGAAAAATTATTGGAAAAACTGAAGTGATGAGTTGTAGTATTGGTTTTATTAAACACACATTAGCTAAACTAATGTGGCTTAGGAAAGGTATTGTTACACTAATAAATATGATTAAAAGAATTTTTTCTTGAAATATTTTTAAGTCCATGATAGGTGGGTATCACAACATACCCGTCGTATATTTCTAGTTGAAAAATGGTGTTAGGCAACTTTTATAGAAAGCTAGTATTAAAACTATATTGGATGCTTTTGACCATGTATAATAAATAGTTAGTAAATTTGAAGGGTTTTTTGAATGGTTCAAGGTATCATTGTGATCATTTCTTCATAATGAATTTTCCTAGGAAGGCCTATTTATAATTAAAGAAACACCTTAAGACAACACAAGTGTAAGAACAACCTCACCTTCAAACGTTTTTTAGGTAAAGGAATATAGTGCAAAATTAGGAGGATCGAGATGAAGGTGAATGAACGTAGTGCAAAATTTTCTCTATATTCCATGGTCTACTTGGAATTAAATAATGACCCATCACAACATATAGTGCATTTTAGCCAGATTAAGATGCATGTAGAAAAAATAGAGGGTGAACTTTGGAGTTCATTGGCTTCAAATACATTCGATTTTGGAATTCCCTTATGGAACATTTCAAGGTGGTATGGCAGTGTAACATCAAATATTATTCATTGAATAAATCCATAATTGAATAATTATTGATACAATTACAATAATTTCCTGATAATTCATTACATTTATGATTCTTATTTATAATACTATCTACCTCTTATGAAAACTATATAGAAGGGAGATTCTAGTACATGGAACCTTACACTAAGCCTTATTACATTTATTTATTTCATAATACTACGACATGGAAATACATAACTACTTATCCATTCTTATTCTCTATATAATTATTCATTTAATTACCTTAGCTATCATATATTATCCACTAGGTTTACTATATTTCATTCCCCTTAAAGAAACCAAACAATATTATAGCTTGCAAGCATGACCATCCATCAATCCTCATGAAATGTGAACATGCGTTCAATATTATTCCTTTATAACATGACCTATAGTTTCATTTCTACTTGTTTTTCTACTAGGATATGTCAGACCAGGAGGTAACTCCGCAAAACTAAAGATGTATTAGATGGATATTGTGTGTGTACTTATACATGGAGGTGAGACTCTTGGGATTCACTTCCCAATGTCTCTTGGCCTTCCTTATTTGCTAAATTACAATACTATACAATCTCACTCAATACCTTAGGATTCGGTGTCAACATTCCCTCGTTTAATCTGAAGGGATGTTGGTGAGTCCAAGCATCATTCTGAAGTTTTCAAACTTTTCTCTTCCAAGCACTTTGGTGAAGATGTCTGTCGTCTACTCATTTGTGGAACAATGATGTATATGGATGGTTTTGGCCTCAACATGATGTAGAATTAGATGGTATTTTGTATTTATGTTCTTTGTTCGATCATGGAACTTCGGGTTCTTGGCCAACTTTATTGCAGAAGTGTTGTCAATCATAAGTGGTGTTGAATGCATTTATTTCATTTGCAAATCTTCTAGGATTTTCCTAAACCACACAATTTCCTTTGTTGCTTCAGCTTCTGCCACATATTCTGGCTGGGTTGTGGAATCTGCTAGAACTGACTGTTTGCGTGATCTCCATGAGATAGCTCCTGATTCAAGACTCATGGTATAACCTGAAGTAGACACCCTAGTTTATTTGTCCCCATCGAAGTCTAAATCAGAGTATTTGATCAAGATGAAATTTCCTACTTGTGTATATTTGAGTCCAGAGTCTTGAGTCCCCTTCAAGTAATTTATAACTCTTTTTGTAGTAGACCAATGTACTTCACAATGTTTTTTCATAAACCCAGAGAGGATTCCAACAGAAAATGAGATGTCTAGTTTGGTGGTAGTGTTACACTAAAATTTTTCACCATGACATTTATCTGTCTATATGGATTCATCATTACCTATTTATTGCTCCCTTAGAGGTCTAAAAATATAAAGTTCCTAAATCAAGTCTTGGAACTAGAGAAAAGATCTTAAAAATCCTATCAATCCTAACTCCACACTTTTCCTACTCATTCCCTGCGGTACCATGGCTAATTGCTATAAAAAATGCGGTACATCTTGCACGTAAAGCACATTAAAACTGCGGACCCCCGTAAAAGGTAAAATAAAGAGAAAAGTAAGTTCTAGAAGCCCAGTTGGTCGAATATTTTCCCTGCTGGGGCCTTCTAGAAGTGATATCTGGTCGAGCTTCGCCCCTTCCATTCATGAACCTTTATCCCTTCATAAATGGAGTAATCCCTTAGTTTTTGGAGCTGAAATCCCATGATGAGAGGGTTTTATCCCTTCCTTTTTGGAGCTAAAACTACCTCTCTTTTGCTATAAATTGAGACCAAGTTTTAGTCTCAAGGGTACTTAGTACTTAGCACATAGAGAGTTCAAAAGGATACTTGCTTCTTTCTTTGGAGAGAGTACTTATAAATCGATATTTTTGAAGGGAATTGTTTAACAAATATTCTCTCCATGTTCTATATCATTGGTATGAGAAAGATTACATACTCATAGCCATAGCCTTATGCTGATAAAGAGTGTTGTGTATCCAACTGCAAAAATAGAAGAAAAGAGATATCAATGACTTAGAAATAAGCCACTGTGAGGGGACAACCTCCAATACATTACATAAATGCACAATTCTTGGATGATACAATTTACAAAACCTCCTTCCTATATATAGGAGTCCATGGGGCCATAATGTAATCCTAGTGGGCCACAACGTAATCCTAGCCGACTTAACAATAATAATTTAAGGGCACAATAATAACAATATGGGGGTTATAGGGGTACAATAATAACAATAAGGGGGGCTAAAATAACATAATAAGGGGCTATACTATTAATATAGGGAATTAACATGCCCCTCTCCTTCAAACAAGTGTTGTCCTCAACGCTTGATTATTTCTTGATGCTTCTGTATAAAATTCTCATCCTCCCATGTAAAATATTTTACAGGAAAGTTCTTCCACTTGCTGAGATACTCTGAAATTGATCGTACTTGTTGATTTCTTGTTTCTATGATTGCTTCATAACTTCTTTCGATGTGATGTTGATCTTCTTGTTGTTTCATTAGATTCTGCACCAAAGTTGGGTTATCCTTTGAGAGTTGGAGAACTTGTTGTTGATGCTCGATGTGATCTTCCATTAATTTATCATCCATATTTTCTATTATTTGATCCTTCAAACCATCCAAATTAGCCTCCATTTCTGCTTTTAAACCATATATTTCATCTTCAGTTGCTCTTCGTAAGATTGAAACTTGTTGCACTTGGTACCGTAATTTTGATATCTCATACTGCAACTCTTCCTCTTCATGTGTCATAGTATAGATTTTTGAGGGATTAATGGGTATGGAATTATTTTTTGGAGGCATTATAGAACCCAATACTAATAAAAATTATAAAATATGCCCTTGGAATCAATTCAAATTGATTCTTCAAACAAAACTTATGCAATTTGGAAAAATACACACCTTTTTCTTTCTTTTGAGGAGCTCGATATTGAAATTGGATTATCTCTGTGATTTCAGCCCTTAAATATTTGAAATTAAGAAATGAATTAGCCCTCTAAATTATCTTTTGAATGCCATAGGTCTGACCTGATTTGGATTCTCCAAGACAAAGTTGTGTCCAATCTCCCACAATGACCTAATTATGGACTGGTTCAGTAGATCGAACTTGTACGACTTGCCAAGTGTCACTTTTTTGTCCTTTGCCTCTAAAATTGATAGCAAAGAAACTATAGTCTATTTAATTGCGACTAATTTTTACAGAAATCCAATCCGATGCCCAGAGAGAGAGTTATTGAAATTTTCCCACGATCACCTCTTTGAGATGAAATTCAGGAGCCTGAAAAAGCACTACATTCCACAGATCATATCTCCAAAAATATTCCGAACCAAGATCTGAAATTTTTTGAAGAATTTCCTCAGGATTTCAGCTTCGTACCATATGAATTTCAAATTCTGAACCTTTGTAGACAAATATTTATAGCGCAAATTCCACGATGACCTGTTTAGGAGCCTGAAAAAAATACCTAACTTCCACAGATCATATATCCGAAAATATTGCGAACCAAGCTCTGAAATGTTTAGACAAGCTTCCTCGGGATTTCGGCTTCGCACCCTAAAAATTTCAGCTTCTGAAACTTCGTAGACAAAAAGTTATAGCGAAAATTCCACGATGACCTGTTTGGAGCAGCGAAACCCTAGAATCCCAAGCTCTGATACCAAATGTTGTGTAACCAGCTGCAAAAATAGAAGAAAGGAGATATCAACACCTTAGAAATAAGCCACTGCGAGGGGGCAGCCTCCAATACATTACATAAATGCACAATTCTTGGATGATACAAATTACAAAACCTCCTTCCTATATATAGGAGTCCATGGGGCCATAATGTAATCCTAGTGGGCCACAATGTAATCCTAGCCGACCTAAAAATAATAATTTAAGGGCACAATAATAACAATATGGGGTTATAGGGGTAAAATAATAACAATAAGGGGGGCTACACTAACATAATAAGGGGCTATACTATTAATATAGGGACTTAACAAAGAGAGTCAGAGTCTTGTCAAACTGAGGAAAAACGTTGTTCGGGACCCCAGAAGAACCTGTACGAACATCAAGGCATCACGGTTGTAAGGTTTATTTTTTTATTCAAAGATAATAAAAATGGATTCTATTTTCTCATTCAGTTGTTCATTTATCTTTTGAATGATTTAATTATTAGACTCCTTGATCACTAAGATAGATTATTACTTTCTAATTATCATATTTTGTAGATGCTTTTGATCTGGTTTCCCTGTCTTTGATTGCAGATCTTATATGCTGGATCGATAACTTCTGGAGTGACTAGATTGAAGATCGAGAAAGAATTTGACTTCAGGTAGGAGTATCTATTCATATTTAATTAATAATTCTTAAGCAAAATAGTCTAGAGAAAATGGTCTACATCTGTCTGGTTGTTTCTAGATATCCTTAGGATACTAGGGAGACCACTCTTCTCCACAAGAGGGATTCGTCCGTCTAACAAATTGGCGACTCCACTAGGGAACATAAAATCTGAACTTAGTTTTCTTGTTTATTTTCAGTTTTATTTTTGAGATTTCTTTGATTTTGATTATTTTGAAACTGGGTTGGGTGCAAAACACAGTAGGATTCTAGATTGGAAATTTGTATTTTTTTTTTCTATAATTATTAGCCTTCCACATTTTTTGTATATAAACAGAGCAGTAGACTCTGTTTTTTTTAGTAGAATAAAGTGCAGTACCGCAACCTATTCCATTAGAAACTATGGACGTCTGGAAAATTTTGAAAAAGTAAAAATTCTACTTTTTGAAATCCATTTTCTTGATTTTTGTGATTATCCCAATATGTTTTGTTTGTCAGAGATCTCTGTCAAGGTTTCTTTCAGCAATTTTTGTGATTAAGTGATCTATTCAATTAGTTTCCATATTACGAGTAAACAATTTGCCTAGTCCTCCCATTGCTCTGAATCAGAAACTTTTGTTTACCTCAGCTACTTGGTATTTCATTGGTTTTCTGTTGAGCCATTGAACTTGACGCAATTGTTATTCTTATGAAAATTTGATTTTATTTTCATTTGCAAACTTATAAAACCTTTAGATTGATAAGGTTTGAATTTAATTTTAAAAATATTTTTGGATGGCTTGATTTCTTGCTGGAATAAGCAGAAAATTCTTGGTTAGATTACAAACTAGCCTTAAACATCCTCGAACTTTTAGATAGAATTCAAGATTAGAGTTTTCTTTTATTTTTGGATTTTATAATTTTAGGACTTTTAGTTTTCTTTTGGAAGAAGTTTGTTTTTGTTTCTGATCTAAATGATATACGGAATTTTATTTTGACCAAAATGTCTTTTTGAAATTGAGTTCTCTAAATTGTCTTCTTTTCAAAGTTTCTCATAGAGGAAAGAAAATGATGTATTGAAAGTTATTGAAATTTCTCAACTCTTTCCTCTAGTTAGATTTCATTGAAAAGAAATGAGTTATTATCATATAGATGCATTGTAGTGTATTTCAGTCGGGTCATTAAAAAATCATCAAGTTTCATTTCCATACCCATTGTCCTAATAAACTGCCAATTAAAAGTAACGCTTACTTAAAATCAATCTAGAAATTTTATATTTTCTAGGGCTCTTTTCACCAATATAGCCCAGGCTAGTGTCTTGGAATAGGTTTTAGTTAACTATCCAAGACAGTAAAAACAAACAAGTAGTCGATCTTGCGGTAGGAAAATCCAATTGTAGCATGTATGCTCTGGGAAGCTCCTCCTAAAGGAGTCAAGCACGAGATCATATCTGAACCAGTGAGGTAATCATACCTATCTCATTGGGGATGATAGAAGATGTTCACGTATTAAAAACGTTAAACCTCGGATAGACCATTTTCGAGGAGCCTGGGGTCACTTGTTAGTAAACCTTGGATTATGTCAAGGAGACTTCAAGGGGATTGAGCTTGTTACTCTGCCCTTGTGTGTATATCGGATCGTATATTGTTCCCCCAGGTATATGTGTTCCCATTGGTGATCTTAGTGGCCATAAAATTTAGGATTCTTTCCCAAGGTGACGATGTAGGGGAGGTCCCACTATACCTAGAGCAGATGTTGGCTAGACTCACTTAGACTCTCCGGAGGGTTATCTTCACTCGAGATGGTTTAAGTGGAGAAACTTGCACCAGTCTGTTTCATTAAGTAGGTGGTCAGGGTAACTGTTCCAACCGCCATTTCTGCATTAAAATTCTACGATGTTGGATTTCATCACCAACTAGTGTTTTTAGTGTGGGGATCTACTATTTGTGTGTGGATTGATCTCTTAGATTTTTATAGGCATGTGATTCATTTGATTGTTTTCTTAGTGACTTTAGGGTTTGTTTGAATTTTTTCTTTGTTTGGGTGTGTTAAAAGTTTTAATTGTGGCTGAATTACCGAGACGATCACATAGAACTCAGGGGAAACCCCCTGAGTACACACCAAGCCAACTAGAAAGACTTAAACCTCTGATACGAAATGTTATCGGTAGAACTGTATTAACGGAACAAGGAGAATCATCCATAATTATTCATCCTGATTTTTAAGTAGGACAACTGCAAATAGAAGAACACACTCCACATACAGTTTCAATTTCTGAATTAACCGAAGTTGCTTCTACAACAAGTGAATTATCACCTGAAGAACCTGAAATTTATGAACCGGAAACTAAACTTGCTACATCAGAACCTACTTTAGAATTCACTATTCCAACTTCCAATTATCCTGATTCACCCAGAGTGAGGAATCATATTACAGAAGATCTTCCTCCTGGTCTCATTAGTATTGAAGAAATCAATGATATAGAGGAAGAGATTGTTCTTCCTTGAACTCAGGAAACTTTAGAACTTAGAGAACGTGAATCAATTTTTTATATTCCTTTTAGACAAGACGCTCGGTATTATTCATTGACATATTTTCTACAAAACATAGGTCTTCAGTACTCACCACGCCGAATTCCTTTTCACCCTATGCCAATAGGTTATAGACCTTTGTTAAACATGTCAGGTGAGTCATTTATGTTTACTGAATCGTCAGAAACATTTCTCTATGGTGGTCTTTCTGTTCCTGTAGGTTATCAGTCACTCTTTGGTACATTCTTAGGAGCATCTCCTTTCCCTAACAAACCAATGTCATCATCTGGTCCGAATCACTCAAATACTAGAAATATGAACAATGAACAAGTTTATATGATGTCTGGAAATATTCCAAACCCCGGACCTCAAAGTAGTAATGTACAACCTGGGGGGAAACCTCAAAGTAGTCAAATATAGCCTGGGGGGAAACCCAAAGGATAGTACATACCTCAGGGTCAATATCAACCCCAAGGAAAGTACATACCTCAAGGTCAGTATCAACCTCAGGGACAGTATTTGCCTCAAATTCAGTACATGCCTCAAGGTCAATATCAACCTTAAGGGCAGTGTCCAGCTCAAGGATTGCAATCTCCTTTGGCACAAAAATTCTATCTAGAACAACAAATGTTACAAGGAGGTGGAAATTATCCAGCTAATTACCATCCATATGTTCAACCTAGTTACGGGCCGTCTTATGCACAACCTTTAATTAGACCCTCATATCCTGGAATGATGTGGGATCCATCTCAAGTCCAACAGAATTTACAACCGAATATGCAAGTACCTTATTATCAAGTTGGATAAACTGTTCGTTATAATCAACCCCAATAACCAGTCCAACCTTCAATTCCAACACTTGCATCTAGTCCTGTTTAGCAACCTAGTTCGAGTACACCTAGAATTCCACCCCAAATAGCTGGTTAGAATTTTGTTCAACATATCACACCTATTCCTGCAGTGTCTACAGCGCCTATCACATATGCCCCTCAAACATTAGTACAGATTCCTCAGGTTTCTATTCCGCAGTCTGGACCTACAATTCAGACTATTGTTTAGATGCCTACAGGACAACTTGGTACAAGTAAAGTTATAACAAGTCAACCTTAGTTTACTTATCAACCGTATCAGGGGTCGTACCAATATGGACCTATTCCACAAAATATAGTCTACCCACAACAACCATATCCTGGGTATACATATCAGATACCTGTTTAACCCCAATATGGTCTGGTTATTCCTGGTTACCTAGGGGGCACTCTGATTCCAAATGCACAACCTATTCCAATTTATCCTGGATATCCTCCTCCTAGGATTGGTTTAGTTTCACAAGGTTATCCACAAGACCCTACCCGTCGATTTCCATTCATAGCAACTTTGGATTTACTGGATTTATCCCGCCTTACGAATGATCCCATCTACTATCATCTGTATTGGCCACCAATGCCTCATATGTTGCCTAGTAATATCCCAAAGTTTGAATGAAAATCAAGAGAGTATCCTTCTAACCATGATATGACTTACCACCTTTGGTGTGCATCTAACTCATTAGTCAATGATTCCATTCGACTTAGACTTTTTCAGATAACTTTAATAGGATTAGCTACTAAGTGGTACATTGAACTGCCATGAGGCTCATTTAACAATTTCAACACCCTAGCAAATGCTTTCTTAACTCATTTTCAGTTGCCAGTCAGATAGGACAATGGCACAGAATTATTAACTTCACTAAAACAATCTATGTCTACATACATATCAGATCATATACATGAATGGAGACGTAGAAGACATTTGGTAAAAGTTTTATCCTGGATCAAATATTGGCAGAATGGTTTGTCAAATCATTGCTACCAAAAATCACTGAAGATGTAGCGAAAGTAGGAGTTTTCACCGAAGAACAAGTTATTGCTCAAGCTCAGTATCTAGACTTGGTATATACCCAGTCTGGAACTTTGTACGAGAAAATTCCTGATATACCACGTCCTGGTCAAATAACAAAACTCCTTCAGGGTCTCATTCCACTGATGGTGTAATTGATTCAGTTAGTACAACTAAGAGTAAGAAGAAATATTCGAAGGTTACTTCCCCTGCTATAACTTTACCTGATTCACCAAAAGGAGAATCTTCCTTGGAAACTTCTGTCGATATTCACATTTTAGATTCATCCACTACAAAGTCGAAATCCAGCAACAAGAAGAAAGGGAAGAAAAAGAATAAACAAACTTCATCTCCTAAAGAAAAAGATGATAAAACTGAATCAACTGATGATAAATGGAAACCTCATTATCCTTGTCTTATCTGTGACGAGGATCATTTCACTAAGGAATGTCCACATAGGGCTGAGGTATCTAAATTCGTCAAAGGTTCACCCACTCCCGCCGTCTTGAAGAATCCCTTTCCGGTTCAAGATAGTAAAATGATTGGATCTTCTTCTAATACATCAACAGATATTTTGATGATGTCTCAAGAAATGGTTGTGACTCGATCGCAAGATTATGATAGTAAAAATCCCGTTATTGGTAAAGAAGAAGAAAATTTTAATTCTGCACTAGCTACATATCCTTCAGTTTCCGATCCACTTCATATTGAGAAACCAAATCCTGATTTAGTAATCAAACCACCTCCTAAAGGTGTACTTCATAAATCAGCTTTCAATCCACATGTGAGAGCTGCTCAGAATTACAATATTTTCGAGGATTTAGCAATATCTCCTTCAGCAATGTCAGCTTTGGAAGTGTTGCAATCATGCCCAGCACAAAGAAAATTATTCTTATCAGCAATTGGAGCTGTAGATCTTCAGGATTCAAACATTATAGTCTTCGATTTAGAAAATTTTACACCATGACTCCCTCATCAAATGGCTTTTCAGATTCCAGTACTGGTCAAAAAGAGATGTTGCTTTCGTATTGTTATTGATGAAGGAGCTTCTACGTGTATTATGTCATTAAACTATTGGAAATCACTTGGTTCTCTGACACTTAACCAATCACCGACAATCCTCAAATATTTTGATGGAAGAGGATTCCATCCATTCATAATTTTATAGGATCTACCTATAGAGGTCGAAGGTAAAACCGTTAATTTAGATGTGGAAGTAGTTGATGCCCCTCTAGATTACAACCTTATTTTGGGTCAAAGTTGGTCTTATTCTATGACTATTATTGTGTCTTTCGTCTTTCGATTAATCATGTTTCCTCATCAAGGAAAGATTGTGAAAGTTGATCAGCTCTCATATTATTCGTTTGACCCAACTTCTACGGATATTATTTAGCACGTTGGAAAAACAACTATCCCTTATGAGGATGTAGGAGTAGGTTTAATCAAAGATTCTGCTTTGATAGGAAATTTTTCTATGCCTCCACTTGACATATTGCGTACTATTGCTAATATCAATATGATTACATCAAGCACTATTCCATTTGATGATCCTTGGATAGTGCCTTCAGAATCAGAACTGGATTCATTTGATGGCGCGATGCCTTTGAGTCCTTTTGAGATAACATATCAAGCAGTATAGTCATTTTACGATCCTTTATCAACTGATGCTGATCCAATGAATGTGATTAGTGAAGAATAATTTTCAACATGAAGCTCAGCTACAACATCAATTCCTGATCCTTTTCAACGAGTGTTTCATACTGATGAAAGTATTCGTGAATTCTTATCCGTAGATGAATTACCATGGGATGATCTCCATCATAGGTCATAATTTTTATCTGAGCTTGATAAATTCAAAAATAATTTTTCCTCTATTTTTATAGCTGACTATGTCAAGGAACCTCAGAGTCCAATGTCGATCACAAATTTGGATTCTGATGTAAATTTGGGGAATATTTATTCTACCATTCCTATTGAAATTTCAGTGAAACCCAGAATTATTGAAAACATTAATATAGGTGCTTCATGTATGTCAGATGAAATTTCTACATATAAAGCCCTATTTCAAGAATTCCGTGACATATTTGCCTGGTCTTATAAAGAAATTCCAGGAAACGATCCCAACATTTTCATTCATGAAATAAAGACTTACCCAGATTCTAAACCTTTCAGACAACGATTACATTCGATACATCCAAGAAAAGTTGCTGCCATTAAAGCCGAAGTTGAGAAGCTACTGAAAGCAGGTTTTATTTATCCTATTCTGTTAACGGATTGGGTATCTAACATCGTTCCTGTTACTAAAAAACAAGGAACAATAAGAGTATGTGTCGATTATAGGAATATTAACAAATCTTGTCCTAAAGACAATTATCTAACCCCTTATATTGACCAAATCATTGATGATTGTGCCAGAAATGAAATGTATTAATTTATGGATGGATTTTCTGGATACAATCAAATAAACATACTCCCTACCGATCAACCAAAAACAACATTCATTTATCCTTGGGGAACATTTTCTTATTGTAAACTACCTTTTGGATTAAGGAATGCTGGGGCAACTTTTCAAAGGGCTATGTCCTATGATTTTCATGACATTAAACACATTGTGCAACCTTATCTCAATGATTTACCTGCTCATTCATTATGCAGAGAAGATCATCCAACTCATTTATGAGCAATTTTTATGAGATGTAGCCTACAAATTTCACTTGAATCCGCACAAGTGTGTTTTCTGTGTACAATCTGGTAGATTACTGGGATTTGTCGTTTCGAAACAAGGCACTCATATTGACCCTTTGATGGTTGAGGCTATTATTAATTTACCTCCTCCTTCCACACTTCGCCAACTCCAAAGTTTGCAAGGGAAAGAAAACTTTATACGTAGAATCATTTAGAACTATGCCGAGTTAACCAAAGGTTTTACCAAGCTTTCGAAACAGAATGTTCCTTTCGTTTGGGATGAGATTTCTGATCGATCTTTTGATGCTCTAAAACACACGTTGACCCATGCACCATTATTTCATCCACCAAATTATAGCCAGGATTTCTTTTTATACATAGCAGCCTCTGATTCCACTATTAGAATGGTATTAGTTCAGGAATATGAATTCCACAATGAACATGTGATTTACTATCTCAGTCGGAATCTCAATCCGACAGAGATAAAATACTCACATGTGGAGAAATTGGCCTTGGCAGCAGTTCAAGCTGTCCAATGATTTCGTCATTACATTTTGTTACGAAAACCAACATTGATTTCTAATTACAACCTGATGATGTATATTCTGACTAAGAAATTTCTTGGGGGAAAATAATTTAAATGGATAGTTATCCTTCAGGCGTTTGATTTAGAATTTGAAAAATCCAAATCAAAGAAATCACTAGTGTTCGGCGAACTTATGTGTGACTTCCCAAATATTGAGACAGAAACTGTGGTAGAACATCCAATCACTGATGAATCTTTGTTTCTTATCAGTAGATTAGATCCTTGGTATGGATATATAATATTTTATATCCAAACCCAAACTTTTCATCCTAAAATTTCATGTTCACATCGACGAAAGATCCGTTACTAGTCTCATCAGTACAATATTGTTGGAGACATGCTTTATCGTCGCGGTGCGGATTCTGTATTTCAACGATGTCTAACCCATGACGAGGCTGAAAGAGTTTTAAATGACTGTCATTATGGAGCATGTGGCAGTCATGTGTCTGGGTATGCCATAGCCCAAAATATATTGTACGTTGGTTATTTATGGCCTTTGTTATTTAAAGATTGCATTCTTGTTGTCCGAAAATTCCACAACTATCAGATTTTTGATCGAAAGATGCGTGCCCCACCAGCTCCTCTTCACCCCATAATTGTCATCGATCCTTTTGAAAAATGGGGCATTGATTTCATTACATGTAACCCTCACTCGGCCGGGGGGCATGGGTATTTTATTCTCGCAGTATATTATTTTACCAAATGGGTCGAGGCGATGCCTACATTTGCGGTAGATGGAAAAACTGTAGCTAGTTTTGTATTTAATCACGTGATTGCTCGATTTGGTGTAACCCAAGCTATCATTACTGATAATGGGAGCCATTTTTGAAACATTATGATGACCGAATTTTCTGACCAACTTGACCTGCGCCATGATAGTTCTACCCCATATTACCTGCAGGCTAATGGTCAGGTTGAAGCTGTCAATAAATTTTATACCACTATGATTAAAAGGATAATCAAAATTCATAAATCGAATTGGCATACTATGATTTTCTCAGCACTTTGGGCATACTGGACCTCAGCAAAAACCGCAATAGGTTTCACTCCTTTTCAAATGGTCTATGGTTTATAAGCTTTGTTACTGATTGAATGCGAAATACCGTCACTCTAATTAGCCATAGAGTTACTACCAACTACCTCTGAGGAGGAAAAACACTTTTTGTACTTAGCACAATTAGATGAGAATCGGTGCACCGCTACATTGGCAGCTGAAGCTCATAAAAACATGTTAAAGCTCAGTACGATGGAAGTGTTACACCTCGTGTTTTTTCAGGGGGTGACCTAGTATTGTTATATGACCAAGCTAATGATAAAATAGGAGCTGGGAAATTTAAACCTATGTGGCATGGTCGTTATATTGTCAAGCGAGTGCTTGCAAAAAGGGCTTACGAATCGATTGATGATGACGGGGTCTCTTTAGATAAACCCAGAAATGGAATTTATCTGAAGAGATTTTATGCTTGATTTTGTGTGAAGATCTCACCTATAAATTAGTTATTTTTTCTATATTAGCTTCTTTAGATTAGATGAGTGTGTCTAGTTTAATTTTGCGTTGACTACTATCCCTGCTTATCTTGATTACTCTTGATATTGCAGATGTCGACATCCCTTCAAGCCTACATTGGTTTTGGTGATGGTGCCTGTCGTAATACATGAAATATCTCTTCCGCAGCTTGGGTTATCTATTCACCCACCGATGAGTTAGTTTCTATGCATGGGGTAAGCCTTGGTCAAACAATGAATAATGTTGCAGAATATAGCGCAGTGATTGAGTTATTATCTGATGCCATTTCATTTGTCATTCAATGTTTTATCATAAGGTTAGATTTATAACTCATTTTATTACACTTAAACAGAGTATACACAACTAAAAATCCAGTGTTACTAAGATTATTCTTGAAGGTTCGTCTCTTGGGAAGGTAGTTTGATTACATTGAATATCAACACATTCTGAGAAATTTAAATACATTTTTGATGCATTAGATAATAATGTTATAAATAGACATTTGGGACATTAAAATGGTAAGTTAAAACAACATTCGATAAGTGTTGAACAAGACAGCCATCGAAATTAGTCATATCATAGATAGAGTTTGTGTTAAAAAAATATTACATCGTCTAGGATCATAGGTTTAAAACACCTTATGATCTGAAAGGTAGTGATACAAAAAGAAAAAATACAATGGTCTGCGATAATCATCCACTATCCATAGTGATGATCATGGTAATACACTATCGCTCGTGCCACTCTACGCAGATATCTCCGAAACTAGCTAGGAACACCAGCAACATGCCTCTGGAGGCGTAGAGGAATATCGTCCATACTAGTCTCTGGTATGTCTTTGGTCAACCTCTCCAATTTTTTCTCTAAATCAGTGATAATATCTATTTTCTGGTTCTCTGGTAGTGCAATAGCATCTGTTCACTTCCTCTTGAAGCGACAGAGATTGGCTGGTCTTCGTGGACCAACATCTGCATTTACATTTTTGTCATCAGTACTAGATTATTGATAACAAAGAAAAAAAAATTAGAGTTAAAAAGACATCAAAATGATTCATTTACCTGACTTGTCACATTGTGTTCCTGGAGAAAGAGGCATATCAGGGTCACCGCAGAAATCTATACCGGCATACGGAAAATATTCAATGGCGAAGATCTAGTTCTGTAGCTAATGAAAGTATGCGGGTGTAAATCTAAATATCTAAAAACCCTCTCCATGATGGGCCATCACTTGTACCCAGCGGGCCATCCGAGACTCTCTGATTCCACTAGCATCAACTGAGATAAGCTTGGGGGCAAGAGATGGAATCCTCTCCAGAGCAAAATAAACTATGATAGCTCCATATCTAAAGTTTTTTAACTTTGCATTCTTAGCTCTAGTTAATTGACCTTTTACATTAGCCAATACTCCTTCACACCAATTGAATATGGTGCCTCTGTAGCATTCAACTGCTGTCTACATTTGGGGTTTAGTAGCCACATGTGGAGCTGCACTCCCACACAATCTAGTCACTATGAATGCAACCACTTTGAGTTCAATATGGATAATGGTTTTTATATCAATGTGGTTGTCTTTTGGATCATCCTCTTCGTTACAAAATTCTTGTTGATAGCTAGCTATGGGCTGGCCACCTTGCCTAGCCCCAAACAAGGAAACAAGTTATCCTATTTTAAACAAAACTGTAAGGAAGTATATATCCTCTAGCTCAATTTCGATCTGGTATACATGAAAAGTGCGGGACCTCGATAATTTTCTAGTGCGGGACCCCGTGGGTACTGTGTGTATTACCTGTGGTACCCCGAGACCAATTTTTTGAACCTATTTTTCTCTTAAAAAATGGTTTTAAAGCCTAAAAAGAGAATGTAAATGGTAAAAAATGAAGAGAAATGTGTTGTGGATTACCTGGATTCGACGGTTTTGGATTCGAACGATCAATTTTTTTGATATCTCCTTCAGAACGTTTTCTACCAAAAGCTCTCAACTTTCATTCTAGATGAAAATGGTAAAAATGAATTGGTTGAACTACTTTTTATAAGATTTTTTGAATAAATAAGATAATATTTTATTTATTTTCCAGTTTGAAAGGTTGTTTTTCAAATAATTTTTACTTATCTAAAATAGGTATTTTTAATTTTTTGGGTTTTTGTGCAGAATACAAGATTTTCGATTGAAATAATCATTTTGGAAATGAGTATGCTTTTTGTCACTTTTTTGAACTTGTTAAAACTTACAGAAAAAGTGACACCATATGAGTACATTTTTATCACTTTTTCGAGCTCGTTAAAACTTACAGAAAAAGTGAATCCATGGAGTTATCTTTTAAGCCCTTTTCAGACTCTCTAACATGAAAATATTTCCAAGTATTGAATATTCAAACTCATTAAAGGAAATGAACAGTCGCCCCTTCAGTATAAGTTTATCCCTTTTCCTAACTGAAATGGACTATTTACGAAAAAGGTATACGTTGACTAATCATGGTCAATAGAGTTCTCTCCTGCATTATTTTATCCCTTTTCGGGCTTGATAGACTAAATTTATGAAAAATTACACCCACGGAGCTTAATTAAGTTTTTCTTCTGACTCCCTAAAACTGAAAAATACCGATTTTCGCCTATACTGGACTCGTTAAAATTTAACAGTAAAGGACCTGTCAATTATAAACAGGAACGAACAACTCCTTATTAGGGTTTGATTTTAATACTAAGTTGTACTCATCCAAAGGATGAGCTTATATTACAAGAAAATATTATCCTACTCAAGCTTGTCAAAAATAAAGAGGTACTTGCCAGAAATGGTGGGGGAAAAGAGAGAAAATGAATCCACTTTTCACACTTTGTTTTAAAAAGATGTATACCACTCTTGAACACGACACTTTTGTCACATTCATGTCTAGTTTGGGAAAATCCTTTGGCAAAATAGTTAATCAAACCACATTGAAAGTCTTCAGCCAGTTTCTGGGTATTAGCTTTACGTCAATCATCACCAAACCATATGTAATGTCGTTATGTGTTCAAGGGATCAGTTTCAATAAACCATTCATTGCAAACATTTGTCTCCACTCGCGTTGACCATCCCTGAGTCATTCCTTGCTATATATTTCTTCAAAACTTAATCTAATGGTTTCGTGTCATGGGCTTCCCTACGACGGGTCATTTTCTATTGATGAAAGCTCATCATATAGAAATTTGATCTAGAATCCTATCAGTACCTTGGGATCTATAGGCCCTAATGGCAAGTTTCTCTCCTTCGATGATAGGTTGCATCATTGACCTTCGATCAAACGATTTTGTGAAATGTTCGACTTCAGATCACAAATTCAAATTTCATAGATTGTAATGAGTACTTTGAGAACCATTTTCATTGTTGGTATTTTTTCTCACACTTTTTAACATTTCACATTATTGATTGGTAATCAAGTGGTTTCTACCACGTTTGACTTCGACACAATCAATCGCATGGATAGAGTCATACTAGTTTGGGTAGCGGAAATCAAGACCCTGGATCTAGTTTCCACCATCTAGGCTGCGAGGAATTTTATTATTCATTATACAATAGACTACTTATAACATATGGTTGCGTCCATGCCGTGTCTACTACTTCATGTAATTCTAAAATCATTTCTATATCAGAACATGTAGTTAGTTTTGATCTGAGTATGGGAATGCCTACCTCAGCAATGATATACATATATATATATGCTTTCATTGAGTGTTTTTCAGGTTTCAACCAATGTGCCAAAAGCCTGATCCTCAGAATGATAAAGCACTTCACTCTTCAGAATTATTCAAAAAACTCTTCAAACTTCGCACTTTAGGGGGCAATCTGTTACACTACAATTTGTCACCATGAAATTTAGCTATCTATATGGGTTCATCATTACCTATTTATTGCTCCCTTAGAGGTCTAAAAACATAAAGTTCCTAAATCAAGTCTTGGAACTGGAGAAAAGCTCTTAAAAATCCTAAAAAGCCTAACTCCGCACTTTTCCTAGTCATTCCCTGCGGTACCATGGCTAATTGCTATAAAAACTACGGTACATCCCACACATAAAGCTCATTAAAACTGCAGACCCCTATAAAAGGTAAAATAAAGAGAAAAGTAAGTTCTAGAAGCCTAGCTGGTCGAATATTCTCCCAACTGGGGCCTTATGGAAGCACTATCTAGTCAAGCTTCACCCCTTCCATTCATGAACCTTTATCCCTTCATAAATGGAGTAATCCCTTGTTTTTTGAAGCTGAAATCCCATAATGAGAGGGATTTATCCCTTCCTTTTTGGAGCTGAAACTACCTCTCTTCTGCTATAAATTGAGACCAAGTTTCAGTCTCAAGGCTACTTAGTACTTAGCACATAGAGAGTTCAAAAGAATACTTGCTTCTTGCTTTGAAGAGAGTACTTAGAACTCGATAGTTTTGAAGGGAATTGCTGAATAAATATACTCTCCATGTTCTGCGTCATTGGTATGAGAAAGATTACATACTCAAGCCATAGCCTTATGATGATAAAGAGATTCAGAGTCTTATCAAACTGAGGAAAACGGTTGTTTGGGACCTCAAAAGAACCTGTACGAACATCAAGGCATCACAGTTGTAAGGTTTCTTCTTTTTATTCAAAGATAATACAAATGGATTCTATTTTCTCATTGAGTTTTTCATTTATCTTTTGAATGATTTAATTCTTAGACTCCTTGATCACTAAGATAGATTATTTCTTTCGAATTATCATATTTTGTAGATGCTTTTGATCTGGTTTTCCTGTCTTTGATTGCAGATCTTATATGTTGGATCGATAACTTCTAGAGCGACTGGATTGAAGACCGAGCAAGTGTTGGACTTCAGGTAGGAGTATCTATCCATAGTTAATTAATAATTCTTAAGCAAAATAGTCTAGAGAAAATGGTCTACATCTGTCTATTTGTTTCTAGATATACTTAGGATACTAGGGAGATCGCTCTTGTACACAAGAGGGATTCGCCCATCTAACAGGTAGTTAGGTAGATAAGACTTCCTACAAGCTGTCTATACTTCGTTGCATCCTTGAATTCCTTCCCTTCAATGGATGTGAGCTTCTAGTTTTGTTCCATTGGATTGGTTAAGAGATTGCATTCATCCATGCCAAACTTGTTCAAAAGATCTCCAATGTACTTCTTTCGAGAAAGAAATATAAATTTAGGATGTTGAGTTACTTCAATACCTAGATAGTAATGAACATAGCCCAAACCAGTCATTTTGAAACCTTTCTTCAATTCTTTCTTTATGGATGCAATATAACTCTCATTTTTCCCTGTCATCAAAATATCATCTACATACACCACAAGATATACAACTGTTTTTCCAAATTTCTTAACAAACAAAGTTGCATTATCAAGATCAAAATGTTTGAAGTCAAGTTTCAGAAGATGCTTACTTAATTTCTCATACCAGGCTCATGGTTCTTTCTTGAGGCCATACAAGTATTTTATAAGTTTGTATACTTTTTTTTCTTGTCCCTTCACAACAAATCCTTCTTTCTGGGACATAAAAACTTTCTCCTTTAGATATCCATTCAAAAAAGAAGTTTTTACATCCATTTGATGGAATTTCCATCCCTTTTGAGCTTCTAGGGCAAAGAGTGTCCGTATGGTGGCCCATTTTGCTGTGGGGAAAATTTTTCTTCATAATCAACCCCTTATTTCTGTGAAAAACCTTTTGCCACAAGCCTGAATTTGTTCTTGTCATGCCAGCCATCTGCTTTGTACTTGTTCTTGTAGACCCACTTACATCCAATTGGTTTGGTTACCAAAGGAGGATAGGCCAACTTCCAAGTGCCATTTATCAAGGCATCATACTCCTTTTTCATTTCTTCATTCCATTCAACATGAGAAGCAACTTCTTTGAAGGAAGTTGGTTCATGATCTGTAGAAAAATTCAATTCACAGTTATAAGTAATATCCATATCAACAAGTGAATCAGAATTATTTATGTCACCATCGTTTTGTCTGGTGGGACTTCTTGTTCCTGTCTTTCCAACCTCATCGAGACGAACATTTTCTAGTGTCTTTTTCAGCCATCTTGGGGGACCTTTATGAGATGGCCTGGGCTGATCATTTGACTGAGTTGGAATTGAATCAAGATTCAATCTCTCAATTTTGTTAATCACATCGTTCAAGGTGTCATCCGTGGCTGGTTCTTCATGTGGGGGAGAGAGTGCTTTGGAAAATGTCTCCACGGATTGATTTAGTATAGGAATCCCCCTTCAAGATGTGGAATCTGATTATCAAATACTTGAAAAGACTTTGCATGTGTGAATCTATCCAGGCAATCAAGTTGCTGCTCAACAACATTGTCAGTCTTGGAAGATTCAAGGAATATGACATATCTTGATACTACAAAATTCTTATTGACTTCATCATAGAGACGATATCCTTTGGAGGTATTGGAATACCCTAAGAAGATACATTTTTAACTTCTAGCACCAAGTTTATTCCTTTGTACCATGGGTATCAAATCATAACAGGTGTTAGTATGAATCTTTTGTCGAAGCGTACGAAAAAAGACCACTTTAGCTATGCATAAATTATAGCCCTAACATAAAATGTGGCTGCTAACATCTTCAGATCTGCAGTTAGTTGATCAATACAAGTGCTGCAAAAAACCAGATCTATGCATAGAAAGACATTAAGAAGTAAAATCAAGAGTTTGCTCCATACATCCAATAGACAGGACAAGAACAATGTTTTTTGAAAGAATTTTTGTATTAAGGGCACCTGGGAGGAAAACAAGAAGGTGTATCCAAATCTCCTCAATGGGATGGGTTCTTGGAAGTCCTCAGCACTTCAGATCTAGAATCTCTCTCTCTTGTTGGTGTAGAAAACCCACACAAAGATAGAACTCAAAGGGAGCTCACACAGCAAATAATGTAGAATGTGACCAAGTGTATAGATCCAGAGTGATCTAATAGGAAACAAAAGGTGAAGAATGATAGGAAAAACCCTCCTATTTATAACAAAATATTGGGTCATTCTAGATCTTGGTGCATGATTAAAATAGCATTAACCAAATCTAGATCCACCTTTTATGGAATATTTTATTATATTTGTTGGAGAGAAAAGGTATTTGACTGGGGTAAAATCCCTTTATTTGTGAATAATAAATAAATAAATGATTTATTTATCATTTTAAGGAAGTGGTTGAAGGATAATCAAATAAACAATGATTTATTTAATTATTTATGGGTGATTTAGTCATATTTAACAAGGAATATTATTTAAATAAGATTTAAATAATTATTCCTAGAAAATAATAAGATAAATAAAGATTTATCTAATTAATTTCTTTGTTTTGGGTTAAACATGACCGGATAATCAAACAAATATAGGTTTGTTTAATATTTCCTTTTGGGGTTTCCTATTTAGACCATAAACAACCTAATAAATGTGTTTTATTAAGTTATTTTACATAGTGAAAGCAATTTTTCTTAGGGTAAAATTGGTCTTACATGGTGTACTTGGGTCCATCTAATGATAGTAGGTTAGATGACCAAAAAATGGTGTAACAGATTGCCCCCCAGCATGTGAGTGTTAGGAGAAAATCGTATGACCGAAGTACGTTGTAAGAACTCAATCACCAGACATCAAAAGGGAAGTCAGAGAGAGAAATGTGAGGTAGACTAATGTGCTGAAGAACTAGACCCTGAGGAGACGAGACTTATAGGTGCAACAAGTCTCTTTTTATGAGAGGGTACCTGTGCTAAAGGCGGCGGGGTAGGCATACCTATGCCCGCCGAGACAAAGTACAAAAGAATAGTGTGTCCAGTAAACAAGGGACCGAACCATAAAGTACAGCCGGCATAAACATGAGCCAGATAGAAATACAATGAGGGATCCCATATACATGCTGTGCCTAGGATAACAACCAGGACTTATACAATAATATCTGAGTACATGAGATACAAATACAACCCAAATGCCCCCTACAAGCGGGGAAGGGCTCACAAAATCTGACTGATACATGCAAATCAAAGAGGCGCTGCAAGCGGCTAAGGCCGACATCATCAAATATATGGAGCTGCATCGAAGGATACAATGAAGAGGTCATTCGGGCATGTGGGGGGCTACCTGCAGGGCCACCCCCTCATGAGGGCTGAGACATCTCACACACACCCGGGCATCACCAAGAGCTTTTGTTGCATCACTGGACCATCAAGCATACAGATCTCGATCATGCTGAAAGGAGCTGAAGTGGAGAAACAATCAATTCAAAGGGAAATGAGAGATCCCTTGCCCTGATCCGAGGCACCGAACAAGAGTGGAAGCTGGAACCAAGGTACACCGCTCTCTAGACCTGTCCTCTGGAATGAAGGAGTTGATGTCGACAGAAGGAGGTCCGCCATAGGTGAGGTAATAAGGGATCCTCAACTAAGGCACGAGAGAAAATAGTAGAGCGACTGACAGACTAATACCAATGATGATGATGAAATGGAGGGGACTGAGTAGTGAATGGATGACCTCCCTTGTTAGAGCATAAATGGCATGAATGACCTAGCAGCGACTGACACAATATCATGAGGGATAGGGGACAGTGGGACTGAAGGCCATAATGTGCGACACGAGAGAGGGAACAAGCAATGAAGGATGGAGGACTATAGCGGGATACAAAGGGACTCGAGATAGACTCCATGAATGCGGTGATGACTCAACTCGGATGCTCTAAACAAGGGCGACTTGATGGTGCTACCACACAGTAAAGGTCTAATGGGGGACCATAAAACATGAGTACCAGATGGTAACTCACGACGAACAACAACACGAGCATGGATAAGTATGGAGGCCAAATGGTGCCCCTAGTAAGAGTGTTCCAAGTGAAGAAATTCGATTTTGAGGAGGGTTATGGTTGAGGGGCATAGATATCCCCAAGCATGGTGTGGTCATGCCAAAATGTATTTAGAAAAAGGGGAATCTAAACACATTTTAATGATGTGGCACGCCATTTGTTTTCGTTATGGTTATGTAGCTTGAGAAAGGGAATGGAGGATTACCAATCTCTTTGGGTACTGCATATAGGAATCAAATGGACTTTAAGTTTCCCGGTTGGAATACCTGGTGTCACTATCCCAAAGAGAGGATTTGGAGATAACGAACTGATGCTCTCGTAGAAAACCCATAGGTTGGTCAACAACAATGTCTAAGAGATTGGGTTGCTGAAGGAAGATGAGGGAACGATAAGAGGTATCATCCCTAGAGTGATCTGAAGTAATATGGGACTCTAGAGGTTCTTCGAAATGTGGAAGAATAATGGTACTAAAGTCAACATGACCAGATACACTAGGAGAGTTTTGGAGAATTTCTTCTCCTGGTCTCTCGAATATGGGTGCCCCCTTACCCAAATATTGGGTTTCAATGTAATGGCCACAAGGTGCATGTGGTTCGAACGCATGGGTTCGATGTAAGGGGGAATGGATAAAGTCAGGGGTGGGGATTTCATCCATAATGTCGTCATCGTGATAGAAGATCGGGTGACTGGTGGGAGAAAGACCACCTGACGTGGCGAAGCTACCTGACTCATCATCATGAGAAGAGAGGTTCACATGCGCATCGTCACAAGGGGTGACCGAAAAGTAAGCAAATAAAGGATCTACCGATGTTGAGCCCAGGGTGATCGCTGAAGGAAGGTCAAGCGAAACAACAGGGGAGGATTCAGAGGGAATGCTCCTCGAGGGTCTCATGGATGATGATAGGTAGAAAATGGTGGATGAAGGCTCCGTCATCTCGACATCAGGAGGGGGAATGTCAATGTGAGCAGTCATGTCTGGTAGTTCTGCCGAAGAAAAACGCGCAAATAGGGGAGAGGTGGACTCATTGCGCTTGGCCTCGAATTGGTGGACCGTGGCTAGAGAGGTGCGGAAGTCCTCGAGGCGGGGACAAAGATGGGTGTAATGGCCATGGAGATCACACAAAGCACACTGGATGGTATTTTTTGGAGGCCGAGGAGGGGTAGGGTTTGTTGGGGCAGCCTTTTCCTTTGATGCCCCCTTGCGAGCTTTGCCCTTCTTACCCGAAGTGGTCGCAACAGGAGGTGGTTCTTGTTGAGGTGATTGAGGCACTGTTGCAGCGGGAGAAGTCTTGGGGACTGGTTGAACTGGGGTCAAAGCAAGATAAGGTTTGGGTTGACCAGGCAAGGTTGGGGCTGGAGGATCAAGGTACCAGACGGGAATCCCAAGGGTCAGGTTAGGAAGATAGAGGTTGGCCATGACAGGTACCGTGGACACTCCTGGTGGGGGAGCTAGGAACGGTATCTGACCAGAGGGGTACTGGCCAGGTGGGACGGCTCCTAAATGGCTAAGGTTTGGAGGAATGGTCCTAAGAGGATAAAGAGGCTCATGATTACCAGCTGCAGGTGAAGGGCTAGGAGCAGGTTGCGGAGAGCGCGGTTGCTGACTAGCCGAAGCAGGTTGCTTGAGAGCAGCCCGAGATGATTGCATCATGCAAACATTCGATGAGCTGGGGTCAGAGATAGGAGGAGGAGGAAGACCAGGGAAGGTTCCAAGCAAAGAGGAGTCTTTGTAGATGCCGGGAGAGACACTGGTCAAAGACTCGATAGTTTTTTGATTGGCTACAGAAGAGATGGTCGACTCAGGGGAGGCCTGAGATTTTGGCTCATGATACGTCAACTGGTCAATGGAGACTATCTTTCCATTATGAGGGAAAAACATCTTGCGGTGGACCGCGGATGGGACAACGGACATAGCATAAGTGTAGCTACGCCACAAAAGAATTTTATAATCAAGAGGGGCATCGATGACTTCAATGTCAACGCAAACAGTCTTGTCCGCAAGAGTGATAGGACAATTACGGAATAAGCCAATGGGCTGGGAGGCATGGCCATCCCATGCATGAAGGGTGATTGTGGAAGGGGCCAATTCAAGAGATCCGATTTGTTTCCAAACCGAAGCGGACATCACACAGGTGGATGCCCCCTCATCAATCATACATCGAGAAACGTTAGCATTCCGGATTTTGACTGGGATTTGGAAGGCTACGGAAGCAGGAAGAGGAGGATGCTCTGATTGATGGGTGTCGAAAACAATCAATTGGTCATCAACAGGATCTACAGCGCCCATGGCAGATAGTAGAGCTTTCTTTTGGGAAGGGCATGTCTGGAGGAGTTCCAATGTAGAAATGGCAGCAGGAGACTGTGCCAAATCATCTACTATGCTATATGAATGAGCAGCTCGACCAGAAGTAGTGTTTCGGCGTAATGGTCCCTTAGGAATCTTGGTATCAACCTCAACGTTGGGTTGAGGGATATGCAAGGGACCATTGGATGTCGAAAGAGGCTCTGTAGACTCTGAAGAAGGTGACTCGAGGACAGACAGAGTGGGAGGTTTGGGGTACTGATGGGACCGAGTTTGAAGGTTAAGGTCGATGGGTAGAGGTGGATCAGAGTTCATCATGAGGATCTGGTAATTGGAGGAACCAGAAGGGGAAGGTTGAGTGGCCACCTGTTTGTCAGGTGGTTGGGTAGCCATGAATCCCTGTTGTGCATCCACCTGCGCTTGAGGGGGTGGTGACTGCTGTTGTAGGGGTTGAGAAGGCCAGGGAGGCGGAGGTGATGATGCTGGAGGAGCTGGAGCACTAAACTGCGGATACGAATAATAAGGGGGCTGGGTAACAGTATGGTGACCAGGAGGTTGGGCCAAAAGAGGAGGCATGATGTATCCTGGATACGTGCCACCAGGAGGGGAACAAGTGCGGGAGGTGCTGCCCCCTCCCCCAGGAAAACCATAACCCATGGGAGGTTGGGTATATGGATGAGAGAGAGATCCAACGATATCGTCGGCGGCATGAGGTGCCCCCGGTGCGCTGACACCACCGGGTTTGGGGAGATCAGGTAGAATGGTATAAACATAACCTATCTGAGCGTAGATCAAGTCATATTTTAACGCTAGTTGGAGGGCGGCTTCTTCAGTTTGGGGAAAATGCGATGCGACATATTTCCCTATAGGAGGCAAGAGAGATCTAAGGAACCAGTCCATGTAGACACGGTCTTCGAAGGTAGGGGATTGACATAGCCTCTTTCTTCTCTGCCATTCCTGGACATGATCGGATAGGCGGGTCGCAGATGATTGACAGAAAGAAGTCAAAAGTTCGATACTAGTGTCATAACGAAGGGGAAGCTGGAAGTAAGATAAAAAAGCCCGGGCAAGAGTCGCAAAGGTAGTATGAGAGGAAGGGGCCTGATCAACATACCACTTAGAAGCCGTGCCTGTAAGCGTTCGTTGGAACAACCGAAGACGGACTGAGTCATCGGTAATGGAGGTAGATGAACACCACATGTGGAAAGATAGAACATGATTTGAAGGATCTTCTCCAGAAAGGCCTTCAAACTTTGGGATGTCAGAAGGGAGCTTTTTCGGCATAGCAAGCCAACTAGCGTCATGGTGTATAGGGTCATTTTTCAACCGGTCCAAATCGGGGAGGCTGAGGCCTGCCATGAAGGGGAGCAAGGGCGCAGCCGAGGTAGTTCCTATGGCGGTTCCGCTAGTAGCAGTCCCGGCATTAGGGCCGGGATTACCACTAGCGTTAGGCCCTGGACCAGACATAGTGAAGGTGACAGGGGGAGAACCGAAAGTAAAAGGAGAACCCAATGAACCAGAAGAGGAGTCAGAGTGCGGACTCGGAGGTGGACTAACTCGACGATGGCGGGAAGGAGTAGGTCGATCGACCGGAAACTGAGGGTGAAGGCCAAGAAGTCTCCGGGATGCGCGCTTTGGGGGCGCAATGATGATAACACAAACACGGCACAAGGGGAAGAAGAATGACCAAAAAGGGTGGGGAGGTGCAGAATCAAGTGATTACAATGTCGAAACAAGGGCAGAAAAGGTGTAGTGTCAATTGATTTTACAATGTTTTAAAGTCTTTGCCTGGCGGTGTTAACCAGGCTCTTCTTCGCTTAGGGTGAGTGTGTGGCGTGTGTTAATTTTAATTTTTAAACCCTTTTCGTTTTGAGAGCAAGAGAAAAAGTGTGCTGCGTAACTGAAAATAATGTTGCAGAGAACAATATATAATGCTGAAATAACAGAAAATTAACAGCTAATCAATGCATCGATCTAACCCAAAAAGGCGGGGCTCTCAAAACTAGTCTAACAGAGGGAAAAAATCTAGTCAAAACACACTACAAAGAGGCCAATAGATCGAGGGTCGAAAGGGACAGGGATCTAAAGGAGAAATCTGTTGAAAAGAGGGGCAGAACACAGCCAAGAGGCAGAGGCAAGGTGGCTGGAAAACAGGAGGAAATCAGCAAAAAGAAGATGGGGCAAGGAGGAGGCCCTAAAGGTAGATCCAAAAAAAACTTCAGGAGAGATTTGAAAGGGAGAAGAGCTGATTAAAAGGGATCTGAAAGGAGGTATCAGATCTGAAAAAGGGAAGGCTGAAACTCTGAAAAAAAACATACACCTGAAACAGCTAAAAATCTTCCACCAAAAGTGGAGGGTACTTAAGCCCTAGGGGGCTATGTTCCCACTTAGATGAGAGAAACTGATCAGAAACATGTACAAACGAGCTGAGACAGAGGCTGGAAAACCCTGACAGAAGCTTCAGAAAAACCCAGAAAAATTTCAGAAAAATTCCAGAAAAAAGTCCAGGTCGCAGTTTTTGACCTGTTTTTCGCTCAGGTCGCAGTTTTGGGGCTGTTTTCTGTGACCTGAAGCTCCATGATGCAGTTTTAGGGCCAGAAAGTGTGACCTGCACTTCCGGCACTCTCGGCGGCAGATTTCAAAAAAAAATTTCGTCTCAGTTGTGGCTGATGTCTGTCACCTACGCAATAGGTCCAGAAACACGCGGAAGTTAGAAATTTTAATGTTTTAGGGTTTTATGTGAGAAAAAAAACATAAAAATAGGAAAATAAAAAAGCTGAAAAGAAACCCTAGGGTCTGAAGTAGCTGGATATGCAGGAATATGAAAAAACGACAGCAGTCGTAATTGAAAACCCGTGTGGAGTCGCTAATTGTTAGTATGAATCTTTTGTCGAAGCATACGAAAAAATACCACTTTAGCTACGCATAAATTATAGCCCTAACATAAAATGTGGCTGCTAACATCTTCAGATCTGTAGTTAGTTGATCAAGACAAGTTCTGCAAAAAACCAGATCTATGCATAGAAAGACATTAAGCAGTAAAATCAAGAGTTTGCTCCATACATCCAATAGACAAGACAAGAAAAATGTTTTTTGAAAGAATTTTTGTATTAAGGGCACCTGGGAGGAAAACAAGAAGGTGTATCCAATTCTCCTCAATGGGATGGGTTCTTGGAAGTCCTCAGCACTTCAGATCTAGAATCTCTCTCTCTTGTTGGTGTAGAAAACCTAGACAAAGATAGAACTCAAAGGGAGCTCACACGGCAAATAATGAAGAATGTGACCAAGTGTATAGATCCAGAGTGATCTAATAGGCAACAAAAGGTGAAGAATGATAGGAAAAACCCTCCTATTTATAACAAAATATTGGGTCATTCTAGATCTTGGTGCATGATTAAAATAACATTAACCAAATCTAGATCCACCTTTTATGGAATATTTTATTATATTAGTTGGAGGGAAAAGGTATTTGACTGGGGTAAAATCCCTTTATTTGTGAATAATAAATAAATAAATGATTTATTTATCATTTTAAGGAAGTGGTTGAAGGATAATCAAATAAATAATGATTTATTTAATTATTTATGGGTGATTTAGTCATATTTAACAAGGAATATCATTTAAATAAGATTTAAATAATTATTCCTAGAAAATAATAAGATAAATAAAGATTTATCTAATTAATTTCTTTGTTTTGGGTTAAACATGACCGGGAAAATCAAACAAATATAGGTTTGTTTAATATTTCCTTTTGGGGTTTCCTGTTTAGACCATAAACAACCTAATAAATGTGTTTTATTAAGTTATTTTACATAGTGAAAGCAATTTTAATTAGGGTAAAATTGGTCTTACGTGGTGTACCTGGGTCCATCTAATGATAGTAGGTTAGATGACCAAAAAATGGTGTAACAACAGGTGGAACCAAAGACCCTAAAATTCTTACCGAAGGAATGTGGCCATGCCACATTTCATAAGGATTTTTGTTTCTGATTGAATTTGAAGGACACCTATTCTTTATGTATACAGCACATAGAATTGCATCAGCCCAAAACAACAATTTTACATTCCTAAAAAACATCATGGAGAAAACCATATTTAAAATTGTTCTGTTCATTCTTTCAGCTACACCATTCTGTTGGGGATTATAGGGCATAGTCGTTTGATGTTTAATCCCATGTTGACGAAGATAATTTTCAAATTTTTTTGAAGTGTATTCTTTTCCATTATTAGTTCACAAAGAGCCAATATGATTTTGTGCATCATTTTCAATCCATGCATGAAAATTATTGAATGTTTGAAAAGCATCAGATTTATTCTTCAATAAGTAAACCCAACACATTCTAGTGTAATCATCAATAAATTTCATCATATATTTATTTCTATTTGTAGAAGAAATATACATAGGGCCACATAAATCTGAAAGAATAAGCTCAAGTTTTCTATGTGCTCTGGAATGTGAATCTTGAAATGGTTTTTTTCTATGCTTTCCTAGAATGCAAGAATCACATTGCTTAAGTTTCCTAGGAATTGTAGGTAGTCCAGTAACACCAATTTTCTTCAAAAATAGAAGGTTGTCATAGTTTAAGTGTCCAAATCTAGCATGCCATAAAAGACTTGATGGGAATGTACCTTCATCATGATGTGAATTGAATGCAAAGTTTTGTGAATGAGCAAAGGAACCTTGTAGCTTCAGGAGTCTTCCTTCTTCTATTCCCTCCATGACAAGTGAGCGATCTGATGCTTTTATGACCTTAACCTTGCCATCAAACATGTGAATGGAGTGTCCTTGCTAGAGGATGTGGACCAAGGAAAACAAGTTTCTCCTTAACTCAGGGAGGTATAGAACCTCATGTAGAAGATAATCTGGAAGACCAGGCAACTTAAGCCTGATTATGCCAAGCCCTGATGGCTTGAGTTTGGATTTATCTATGAAGTATACTGCTCCATCAACTTTGTCAGTAAATTATTCAAAAGATTATTTTATAAATGTCATGTGATATGTTTCTCCTGAATCTATCAACCAATCATTTCTCCAAGAAGTAAATTAAACATCGAACAATTTTTCAGTTACTTCATTGTTACAATGTGCCACAACATAATGAGCGAATTCAGGTGCTTTACCTTTGTCTCTGTCATGAGTTTTACCTTTTTCTTGATTTATTTGATGCTCAATTTTATCCTAAGGTAGCTTAGATGTAGATGCATCGTTCTAGTCTTTACTGCAGTGTACGTAATGAAAATCATATATTTTAGTTTGAGTTTGTCTGCCCCCCTTCCTTTGAAATTTTTCCTTCCTCTAAAATTTCTTCTTCCTCTTCCTCTTCAGCCACCTCTTCCTCTGGAAGAATATTGAGAATGAATGTTTTCTCTATGTGCAAATCATACAGCCTCTTCAAAATATAGAGAGGCTGTCATCTTTCCAAAAGTCTTTTCTCTTTCTACAAACTTTTTTCTCAAGGGAATCAAAGGTGATTTTCACGAGGTTTCCACTTTCTTGCAATAAATCAAGATAATGTGAGCAATTGGGATACAATACCTTAACATATTCTATGATATGTATGTCAACTTATAGACCAGTGTTCTTGAAGTCATTCATGATATATCTTACTTATGTAGCTAAAGCAAAAGGGTCGTCATTTTTCAATTCAAGACTTAACAGCTTAATCATTAATTGAACAATTTCAAGTTCTAAATGTGAGTCATATAGTTATTTTAGCTTGCTAAAGGATTCATACGAATTTGAAAATGGAGTAATATGATGACTCACCTCATGATTTACGGAAGCTACAATCATGGCCTTGCAGTTCTTGTTTTCCCAAATGGCGATCTCCTTGTATGAAGTGGGCTTTGCTGGTGGGTGGTCTCCTTCTCCTTCACAAATTCCTCTCCACGAATCCTTAAAGTTGAGAGTGTGCTTGATTTTCCAAGACAATTAAGGATAGTTCTCTTTGCCGGAGTGAAAAACTCCCACAACGGATATGAGGGAATGCATTCTTTTGAAGAAAACAAACTTTGCTGTCACGGTAAAAACTCAATTCTGGTTTAAATTCTGCAAAAAAAAAAAAAAAATTGTAATTTTTTTTTTTTGAGGGGAAACAGGGGTATTATCTGAGGGAGAGATTATTTGGGGGAGATAATTTTTGGGGGAGGTGTTTTCTGGGGAAGGTATTTACTAGGGGAGGCATTTTCTCATGGGCAGGGGGGGGGGGTACTTAAGAAAAATAAAAAAAATTAAATAGTAGGAAGGGAACGAGAAGGGAAGGCCGAGGGCCTGCGTGAGAGGGGCAAGGGATGGGAAGGGAGGGCCGAGGGGAAGAGGGAGGGGACAACGGGGGACATGAGGGGAGGGTCAAGGTAGGGGTGAGCTGATAGAGGCAGGGGGTGGGAAGGGTGGGCCGAGGGGCTAAGGGAGGGGAGGGTAGTGAGGGACGGGAGGGGAGCGGGTGCAGGAGGGCCAAGGGGCTGAGGGAGAGAGGGCGATGAGGGATGGGAGGGGAGGGGAGAGGGGTCGAGGGAGGCTAGGTAAGTGAGGTCCAGGTGGGGATGGGGTGTGGGTGGGCTGAGGGGCCAAGGGAGGTGAGGGCAGTGAGGGACGGGAGGGGAGGGATGGGCCGAGGGCCGAGGGGAAGGGGTGAGGGAAGGCCAAGGGCCGAGGGGGTGAGGGGGATGTGGTGAGTGGGGTGCGAGGTGAGTGGGATGAGAGGTGAGTAGGGTGAGAGGTGAAGGGGATGTGGTGAGTGGGGTGTGAGGTGAGTAGGGTGAGAGGCGAGGGGGATGTGAGGTGAGAGGAGTGGACAAGAGTGTAGGTGTGAGAAGCGTGCGACTGTGAGGTTGTGAGGTGGAACGAACTGTAAGAATTATGCTGTAAAAATTATTTGTGCAATAAAATAGAATATGCAGGGAAGTAGATAAATTCAGCTGAAATTGCAGAGTGGTGTGCAGAAAAAAATGAGGCAGAATTTTCCAAAAACCGGAATGAAAAATTATTCCAGAATTGTAGAATGCCGAGAGCAGTAACAAAATTTGAATGCTAGGAGAAGTAAAAAATGAATGCCATGAGCAGTAGAAAAATGAATGCTAGGAGCAGTAAAAAAAAAAAATGCACAATGAAACTCTGCAAAAATGCAGAAAAGGAGGGAGTTACACCAAAGGAAAGAATGCCAAAAAAGGGACTGGCTCTAATGCCATGTCAGACCAGGAGGTAACTCCGCAGAACTAAATATTCATTAGATGGAGATTGTGTGTGTACTTATACATGGAGGTGAGACTATTGGGATTCACTTCCCAATGTCTCTTGGCCTTCCTTATTTACTAAATTAAAATAATATACAATCTCACCCAATCCCTTAAGATTAGGTGTCAACAGGATATCACCATGCATTGTATTTATGCCTCCACGTACATATCAACTATTTTACTTTATATTTCTATGATGGTCCATAAATTTATTAATGTTCATGTCCTTGCCTTAATCTGAGTGGTGTGGATGTTGATACACATCAACCTGACCTCCTAGTTCTTCTTACATAGAGTTTTCAACCTTATTTTTCTTTGAGTCATATGGCTTTCCAACCATTCTATCGATGGATTTTCTCTATGAAGCCCCTAGGGCCCTTCTTATTTAATAACATTAATTTCCTTTTATTATACCAAATATCTATAAACTTATTTTGTACATTAATATTCATCGTACTAAGTATATATCCACATCATTCATATCTATGAAATGAAAATTAGAATGCAACATATATTTATCCATACTAATATTTTCAAATATTTAAAATTTTATATAATTTCACCCTCAATTTGTATTCTTTGTAGTAACTTACAATAGATTATCCAAATGGATGTTGGTTAAATTATTCTCCTTAATATTTTAAATAGAAACAATGAACTTATATTTATCAAGATAACCATAAAAATTAATATAGAGTTTTTGAATGAAAACTAGCACTTTGTCATCTCTTCATCCTTGCTCTTCTCATGAGATCACTTGTATAAAATTAATGTTTTACATGGCTCATTATAAATTATCATCATCCTAGAAAATTAAAATGATTTTGGTCATATGATAGCATTTATTATACCATAGGGCGACATAAATTTCTACCTCTTTTTCTATAATAAAATTTTGATCTTTATGAATTTCTCAATACTAAGACCATCATCCTTTATAGTAAAATGATATGCTACATTGAAAAGACCAAAATTAGAACATCAATTTTAAGGAAAATATCTTAAGCTTTCAATGTTGCTACTTTAGGTGGCTAAATGCATATATACTTCTTTATAGGATATTAGGACCATAATTATTAAATTCCACAATCACTATGTGTTTATTGGTACTAGTTTCAATTTTTTTTTAGCAGTATAGCAATCTAAAAGTTGTTAACCCTAAATTTCTTTAATTCTTTTTTGTCTTTTTAATAACTTGGATTTTTAGGGGATTTCAAATGTCTAGATTTTTTCTTCAAATTTTCTTAGAAAAGTTTAGAAATCAATCCAAATGTTTATGCCATCATTTCTTCTTTTGAAAAAAATGAAAAAATAAAATTAGTCTTCACTTTTCTGGCCTAATAAATGTTTTTCACACCAAATGGTATGTGTTTATGAAAATAAAATCACATATAATGTACAACGAGTAACATAGAAATTATCCATATTTTATTAATATGAAAACCATAAGGAATTAAAACAAATTATAATTTATCCTTCTATGAAAGGAATACATTCCTTTCCACTTTCCTCTTTAAGGGTGTGTTAGGGCTCCTTAGTTTTCAAGGTTGAGAAAGGAAACCAAAGAGGTAACCACATACAAACTTTTGATTTGGAAGCTAGCCCTAATAATTCAGAGAGGGCTCTCTCTATATCAAGCTTACATTCAATGAAAATGACTAGATAATAAGGATTTTAGGCTAGTTATAAACTTAGTAGGATTTTTGATTTAGGCTTTATTAGGGTTTTCTAGACAGAGAAGCACCAAGTTTGGAAACTAGGCAAGATATCCCAAAGAAATCAACTATAGACATAGTATGAGGCAAGGTAGGTGACATCAGTAATACAAATGGTTTGTCATGGTAGTGTGGTATGGAGGAAAACATATAGAAATTAAGTTAGAATAATGAATTCACTTATTCAGAAGGATGAAACATTTAAATTCTTATCTTAAAGAAAAACAGAGCATAAAGAATGATTTTTGTTTCAAAACTTAAAAGATAAATCATAGGAAGAAATTAGATTGTTTCTTGAACAACTTGATCATTATATGCATAAGAAAAATGGAGAGAAACATTATCACTAACCAAATCACAAGAATCTCATAAAATTAGCTGCAACTGCTTATAAATTACTTCTGCAAATAGTCAAATAGACTAGTGCCAAAAGAGTGTGAACTTCAATATCCAATCGTCTCAATTACTTAATTCTAAGCACATATATAAAATAAAACAAGATTCCACGTCTATGGGTCGAATCCTTATCCAAAACAACTAATTAATGCACCTAATGACTCATAGCCTAATCCTATGGAAGTTAGAAACAACTTTCACCTTTTTTATCTAACAAGTTGAGCTTTTCTCTCAAGTCATTAAACATATGTTATAAACATGACTTCTCGCTTCAAAACTTTGCGCTATCCTTCTTTGCAAGCATTGATACAGAATATAAAATCTTTTGCAGGATCTACAATTTTTATTACATGGGTTGTAGTTAGTAAGTGCTTTAATAGATCAAAGTTATGTTGACAGTATACTATCCAATGAAAGGTTTTTTAATTTTATTACAAGGAAGTTATAAGATACGTAATTTTAGAAAGTCCTTCTATGAAGCAATGATAGTATCATGCCAGGCACATGAAAGAATGAATATCTTCCACTTTCTTGGGAACATGAAACTCCATGATATTATTTATTTTCTCTGGATCTAAAACTATTTCTTCAATGGATATTACATTCCCTAAATACTATATTTTATCCTTATAAAAAAACATTTTCTATACTTAGTGTATAACTAATGATCCCGTAATGTTTGCAATACTATCCAAAGATGTGATTTATTTTTTTCCAAGTTCCTTGACTAAATCATAATATCGTCAATAAAAATTAAAACAAATTTATCCAAATAAGGGTGAAAGATTCCATTCATTAAGCTCATGAACGTTGTTGGGGCACTAGTAAGCCCAAATGTCAACACTACAAATTCATAATGCCCATATCGAGTTCGAAATTTTATCTTATAAATATACTCCTCCTTTATTCGAATATGAAGATGAGTAGATCATAAATAAATTTTGGAAAATAGAGTTGCAAATTTAACTTGATCAAATAGATCATCAATTCTCGGCAATAATATTTACTTTTAACTCTAAACTTGTTCAATTTCCTATAATAAATGCATAGTTATAGGGTGCAATATTTTTTCTTAACAAATAGTACAGGGGCTCCCCAAGGTGACACACTTGGATGGATATACACTTTGTCAAGTAACTCTTGCTACAGCATCTTCAATTTTTTCAAATTTGCAATACCCATATGGTAGGGGGATTTTAACACTACGGTTGCTCCCAGAATCAATTCTAATGTAAAATCAATATATCTTTTCGGGTCATCGATGGAATTTCTTCAGGAAATATATCAACAAAGTTCTCAACAATAGGTACATATTCTAAGGTAACAATTTTTTCCTTGGTATTAGAATCTCCAACTTGCACATTGTAGAGTAGGCATCCTTTTCTAATACATTTACCTAACTGGGTTGCTATAATCGGTCGTAACTTAATAGGCCTTTTTTAGTCATGGAAGTTATTTCTTATGGCCATCTTTAGTGAGAAAGTTTATGGTTTTATACTTATAGTTCACAAGGGACCAATGTCATTCCAACCAATCCATTTCAATTAATACATCATAGGACCTTAAAGGTAGCATATTCAAATTCACTCTAATATTTTTTTCCTGCCACCTCAATAGAATAGTTTTCTACCTTAGCATCCACCCTTCATTTATCTCCCATAGCTAGTTGTACTAACCAGGGGTTTTTTAATTTACTAGCTTGTAATTGACATGACTCAAATATTTTGAGGTTGACATAGCTCAAGCTTGCCCTTGGATCTACCAAAATAGAAATAATACAATTAGTTATTTCACCTTCCAGTTCTATCATTGAAGGTCGATATTCTTCCTGGTATTCTTCCAGAGCAGTGTTCATTCATGGAATACTTATTGCCATCTCTCC